>QODF01000278.1:261780-393731 GCA_024372805.1 Oostethus manadensis
TATGTATATATATGTATATATATATATATATGTATATATATATGTATATATATATATATACATAGATACTGTGTGTGTGTGTATATATATATATATACACATACATATACATATACATACATACATATATATATATATACACACACATATATATATTTTGGTGTTTCATATATTTCAAATATGTTTCATTATTTACCTACATTGTTCATTATATATTATAAATATAAATATTAATAAATGATGTGTATAAATATAAATGAACATAAATATAAGTAAATATACATATATATGTTGGTAAATAATGAAACATTTGAAAATAACTGACTATTAACAATAGTGGAAAATATGTATTAACGCATAGTACATAATAGTACAAAATACTGTTGCTAATTTCCAAACTTTTTTTCCCATTGAAACAATAAATTCCAGGGTCAAACTCTCATTAACATTATTAAATGTCATAAGATTTACACTAGGAGGTCTGAAAACTTTATATTTTGACACAAAAATGCTATATTTCTCAATTAGGTAAGGTTAGTGTTTGGGCTTATAGTTTTGTCTAATCAATAAAGTGTGTCCCTGTATAACACACCCACCTCCTCACTTCCTTGTTTACATGGATATGATGATAATCTTTCATAGTCTCTCAAGTACAAACAAAAATCAAGGCCATATTTCGCACGGTTCCCAAATGTTCTCAAAAACACTAGGGGTAAATTACAGCCAATGTGTTGCAACATAAATGAATGTTGACTATTGATAAGCACTTTTGGTGCCGGTGTGCGTACAGAAACTCTGTTTCATAATGGCACAGGTGCCAGTGTAAACAGTGGCAAGCGGATCCAAAAAGTATCTAATGTTGCTTCATTTCGGTGCTAAATTATTGCAGACTTAGCCCCTTGCAACAATTGCTTGAAGGCGGTAAGTAACATCTAGTGGTCACAATCACTGCGAGCAAAGTTCATTCATGTACACCAGAATTCTGAACGTCAGCTTTACAACACAAGGGTCACCAGAATGGTGTATCAATTATTGCTGTATTGAGTACTGTATATGGTCAAATCTAATATTGTTCTGCACATTCCCTTTTTCCTGTTTTGCTGCTGGTTTTGCTGTGATAATCATAATAATTTGTTGTGTATTTAATTTCTCATTTTATCACTCGGTTATAATTTAATTTATATTATTCCGTTTTACTTATATGTCACCAAATTTTCTATTTTTAAGTACTGGTTTTGGCACCGTTTGAGCACAGGCCCAGTTTCCAAATGACAAATTTAGCACCAGTATAAAATAATACATCAACTCTACCAAAACCCTTCCAGGCGGTACTCTAGCCTAATTGTCAATGTTAAAAAATGCGTTCTGGTCTTGAGTTTAATGTGCAAATATTTAGAAAATATTTTGCACATTTAGTTTGATTTGTTAAAATCTAACAATCACAAGCTGATACTGAGGAAAAACAAACCACAAAACGTCACAATGTTTGCTGAAAAAGCTGCCACGAAACCGGGTTTTTTCAGCCGTAACAATCACAAAAAAGCCTGTGAAATCCAGGAGGGACTGAGGCTCACTATTTGTAAACTTTAACTTAGTCATGGCTTCTTATTAACTAAACTTAGCCTTTAATGGTTAACATCATGCTGTCCACATTTCATTAAATATCAACGTAACCGTCTCATTGCTAACTGGTTTGAACACATTTGTGCCAAAGAGGCTATTCTTGCAGGATTTCAAACAAAACCACATATATCTAGCCAGATGTGTGCGTCTCCTCAGTGACTAAATCACACGACAAACACAGAGAACGTCTTTTATCTCGGGTCAGTGCTTCAGCATGCTATACACGACTGCAGACTGACTCTCTCTCTAGCTTTAGCAGTCACTTTTAGTCCCTGAAATATTAATTCCCCATCAGATTAGTGCAGTCCAGTGCATGTATGTGGTGAGTCTTTTAGATTTATATTTATACTAGAGCGAGAGAAGAAAAGCGGCCTGCTGACAAGGCATATCTTGTCAAACTCAAAGCGACATATTGCATCTTTGAACGCCGCTCTATAAATTTAGAACGATTTCCAGCAGGCCATAGAGAATGTTTTTCAAGGCAATTGAAGGACACAAAGAGATTTACTTTAGTTTAAGATGAAGTGTGCAATAGTTTTTCCTTTTTCCCCTACTCATCATGCGTGTTTTATTGCATGTGAGTGTGTGAAGATTAGATTGATTTTGGGCCAGGAGTCACCCAGATGGCTGAACAGCAGGCCTTTCTGGAGAAGCCGATATAAGCAGCTGTTCACTCTAATAGTGGAACTGCAACACACTCTACTTAATTCCCCCTTCAAATATGATGCTGGTTTACATTGCAGTTGAAAAAATATATGTCACCAAATTGATAATTTCTTCCCGAATTGGAGGCAAAAAGGTGTGTGCAGAAACCAGCAGAGGGTGCTGTTGATTTAGGCTCAGATCTAAAGGCTTTGCTGGCTGAAAACTGTAAGGGATTGCAGCCATTTTGGCAAGAGTTGTCATACAAAATTTAGTTGTTTCTTTAGCAGTGTCAGAAGGAGTACGCTACTGTCAGAAACCAGCAGAGGGTATTGTTGATTCAATTCAATTCATTTCAAAACACTTCATTTATCCACAAGGGGCAATTTAAAAGACACAAGTAGACGCCTACAGGAAAACAGGACAAAAACATCAAACAATAAAAGGCACATAACAATAATAATAAAAATAATAATCATAATAAAGTAATAAATTAATAATAATAATACATATTTTAAATTACGAATTCCACCTGAGGGAAGCCACTCAAGAGGCTCAAATCTATTGGCTTCGCTGGTCAAAGAAGTCACGAATTGCAGCCATTTTAAAAAGAATGAGCATAAATACCATGCTGTTGTTAGTTAATTTGCATTATGTCAGTATTGTCTTGAAGCAATGGAGGCAACCAGCAGGGGGCACAGCATGATTGCTGGCTAAAGAAGCGTGAATTGCAATCAAGCCCCATGAGCATTACCGAAATTAACATTGACACTAAAAAATAGATTCCAATGTAATATTTCTATAAAATACATATAATAAAATATATATTCTATACATAATAATATTATAATATAATTTAGTCTGAACTTCCAAGATAGCCGCCACAGCTATTTAGCTAATTGTCCCCCTTTCTCCAGATGTTTCAACGAGGAGAGCTGTCTGTCCCTTAAGCCCCTGGAAGGGTACCTGGTGGTCCTCCAGCCTGATGCTCCACAGATCTCGTTGTCTGGGGTCGGCCCCCATCTGGCTCGCCCTGCTCCCGAGTTCGAGGGCCCCCGAGGTGTCCCCCTTTTCCCTGAGCTGCGCATCGTCTGCTCGCTGACTCACGCTGTCAACACGGCTGCGCAAGGGATGGAAGGCGGCGGTGAGTGTAACCCCAAATTCTTCTTACAGTATGGTTCTGTTTTGCACGGTAGGGGTTTTTTTGTGTTTTCATTGCAAAAGGGTCCAACCATAATCGTCCCCCTATTCAGGGCAATGGTGGCCTGGTTGTGGGTTTCTGTATGATGAATGTGTATCATTTTCACCAAGTGGTTGTTCCCATTTTTTTCTAATGTCACACAAAAGTGACCATTTAAAAACTCGTACATCTTTTAATAATGGAAACGCACTGCAATGCTTCAGTACCGAACCGTACCGCTTGGTAAACACGGTATATGTGGTCTACACCTGATTGACTCTTAACATTTGGTGTCTCAGCACTGATGTCCGACGCCGTGGCCCACACTTTGGACGGCTGTGAGGTCCAACCATTGGGGGAAGAGCTCGACCCAGAGAGGGAGGAGCTTCTAGTGGATATGGATGTTGTCCGGGAGCGGGGCTTGGAAATCATCAATACTACAGCCTACATTGCCATCACAGGTAAAAAGTACACATACAGTCGGTCCTGATCCTGATGCGTTCACATTGCGAGTTCATATGAAAGAGGAGATTTTTGATCTGACCTACTTCAATGAGGATAAGCGGTATAGAAAATGGATGGATGGAAAAATGAATTTGCATGTTGATTATGATGAATTTGTACATGTTGGCAGGTCTGCACTAACACTGAAAGTACTGAAAGTACTCTCAGCCACTCACACTTCACCCAACCCACCCAAGGGGGCCAACCCCACTATTTGAGAAGCACTGCAATAAATCAATACAATGGCAATACGAAGCTAAGTCAAATCTGGATCGATTTGTGTTCACAGGTTGCGCAAGTAGAAATGATTTTTACCTAGTTGGAACAGCTTAAAGGTAAACAACAAAAAGAGGAATTTAATTTTTTGTGCTCACATTGCAAGTTTATTTGAAAGTGGAGATGGTTCTTTTTCTAATACTCGTCAGGTCTGGCGAGAGTGAGTTTTCTCCACATTCACAATGCACATCGATATTGACTCTCATGTCCTCCAGGTGCTGAATCTATCTCTGTGTACGAAGACGTCCTTCGCTCGGTCCGATATCGACTGTCCAAAAGCTCGTCCCGCTTCGAGAGACGGTTCCGTTTGTCCTGTTCTGAGATGAACGGCAGATACACCAGCAATGAGTTGACTCTGGAAGTGAGGCAATCAAGACTACGGCTCCTTGTAGGTAATATAGGAATGGAAATAATCATGTATTGTTTCCACTCGTAGGTGAACTTCCTCCACTCCTTGGACAGTATGTACCACCCCTCCCACCTGATGGCTTCCCAGCAACAGTTTCTCCATCAACATGCAGGCGAGCTCAGTGGGCACACTCTGCCCAGCCAACATCGCAACACAGGTGACATTTTAAATTTATCAACATGTTACATGTTAGATTCAAAATCTCAAACTATTTAGCATTGCGGCTTTTGGTAAATATTTTGGCAAATGTTCTTGTATTCGGATTTGCTTCAAAATGCAGTGATTTCATCTCAACGCAAGTTTTATGGGAATCCTATGTGTCGTTTTTGCGTCATCCTCCTAACAGACCAACCAACTTGGAGTGATTAAAAAGCAATTGAGAAAAAACAACCATGGCTATTTTCATTTGCAAGTAAAAAAAAAATTTCAAATAAAAAATACCTTATGTTTTTGATATTGTAATATTAAAAACATGTAAATTAGGTTAATTGGCGACATAGGTATGAATGTGAGTGTTGTTTGTCTGCCCTGTGATTGACTGGCGACCAGTCCAAGGTGTACCCCGCCTCCCGCCCGAAGTCAGCTGGGGTAAATCAGCTGGAATATGCTCCAGCATACCCCCATAATGAGGATAAGCAGCATAGAAAATGGATGATGGATATTCCGCCCTTTTTCTTATCAGTACACCTTATTCTGTAATGTTATGACTTTAATCTCACAGATGACCTTATTCTAGTAATGTTGAATAATAATAGTTATTAAAGGAATATATAAAAAATATTATTTTCATAACAGTATAACATTTTTTTCTAATATTACGACATTATTCTTACAACATCTCATTCTTAAAGTCTCGTAGTGGCATGATTCCTTTTTCCCCACCACTTTGACTTTGTTCTCTGAATTCTCATAATATTATGACTTTTTCCTCAAATATGTCACTACTCATAACATTACAAGATTTGTTCTTGTAAACAATGCAACTTTACTCATGTTGTGATTCTCATAACATTATGAATTTATTTTTATATTATGATTTTTTTGTTTGAAAATAAAACTTAATTTTTGCAACATTAAAACTTGATTCTCTTTATATTCTTTTTAAACAACACAAAAATAATAAGTAAAGCTTTTTTCTCCTCAAGATACAACTTAATTCTTGTAATATTACAACTTTAATCATAGAATATGTATATATATTTTTAATACAAATAAACTGATAAATAAATAAATTGTATTTGCCATAATTGTAGGATAGTTTTCCCCTAAAATACAATATAATTATTGTACCCTAAAAAGGGATTACACATTTATTCTTTTCACATGTATTCCTGTCAACTTTATTGTCATGATATTAGGATCCCCACTCCAACAATGTATCTTAATTCTCATAACTTTAGTTGCTTTTTCGCCCTTTCACAAACGCAATAAAGCTGGGTTTTTATTGACATACTGTATAAGCATCAGTCTATTACTTTGCTGCATTTTGTGAGCTTTACAAGGCTTATACTAACTCTGGAAATATATTTTTTTGTGTTTTATGCATTTTTCAGGACTGTAGTTAAATATTCAGGTGTACCTAATGTTGTGGTTGGTACGAGTGTGTTTTTTTCTTTTATGTATTAATTATGTGTTGATGTTGTTTACCAGTGGTGCCTGGGGCCGCCACCATCATCATCATGGTGTGTGTGGGCTTCTTAGTCATCATGGTGATCCTGGGCGTTTTCCGAATCCGCTCCATCCATCGCCGCAGTGAGGAGGCCCGGGAGGCGGCGAAGGAGGGCAGCAGCCAGTGGGACGACTCTGCGCTCACCATCATCGTTAACCCCATGGAGGTAAAAAATGAAAAAGGTTCACATAGATGTTGGTGGGATTGTTTAAAAAGAAGAGCGCTCACTCTGTCCTTCATGCTTGCAGTCATACGAGTCTCACATGGGCATCTCTGCTGAAACGGAGGAAGAAGAAGATGAGGTGGCCGAGTCGCCTGACAACACTGGCGATGATCAGCGGATCATCTTCAAGAAGGAGGGAAGGGAGGGCAACGCCCGCCACTACTGAGATGCATGTAAACCCTGCACCCGTTCTCATGGAAACCACCGGGCACAACACTTTTATGATCATGTATGGAATGTATACCTGCAAACACCACGCACAACACATTCACTGTATAATACTCAACCACACACACACACACACCACGCCATACGTGACCTATAGCCAACAACGGGGCACTTGTTCTCCACTTAAATGTTCAGTGGCACAATGTATACAGTCAATGTCATTTAACGGCCTGAGCCACCCAAATGATTTGTGGTGCATCACAATGATAATGTGTCTGTATAGCGTGATGCTGAATGAATTAGGCTGCTTTTTTTGTTTTTAAAGGATTGTATTTTATTTAGTTATGGAACACAGTTTAAATACTTGCTTTCCACATGCCAACTCCTGACTAACAAAGTCAGCGCACAAGCCTCTTTGCGACCCCCCTCAACACATTCCGTAGAAAACATTACATACTTTAAAATCTTACATCTAAAAAAGAGTAGTAACTACACAAAAAATACCAATAGGATAAATGAATAGAATCACTAGGATAAAATATTATTATAAAATATTACTCAAATAAACTTAATGGGGAGACAAGTTGTAAATTTTAAGAAATCATCTTGCATTCTTACAAGTTATTTTTTATTCTCAAAAATGTACAATATTTTTGCAATATTACAGTTTATTATAGTTATTCTCATAATTGTATAACAACGATTATTCTCATTTTGTTGAAATTGTTTCACACTATTATGACTTATCTCGTAACATGACAACTTTATTCCTCTAATATAGCGGGGTTTTTTTTGTAACTTTATTGCGCTATATTCTCAACATATATATTTTCGCGATATTACAACTTTATTTGAGTAACATGTCAACATTATTCTAGTACTATTGTAGCTTTAGACTCATAACCTCACAACTCATTCACTTAATTTTCCGAATTTATTCTTGGAATATTCTTTATTTTTTCTCTTCAGCCCAGCTTAATTCCCAAAACATTCAGATGTTATCGTCCTAACATTCCGATTTTTTACTTACTTAACTTCGTGCAACATTCCTACTTTGTTGTCTTAACATTTTTTCTCGCAATATCATGTTTTGTTGTCATAACATGGCTAATTTATTCTCATAAAATGAGGTCATTCTCATGTTACAATTCAACAGCTGTTCTTGTAACATTGTAACTCCTTTCTCGTGACTTTAAGATTTAAGTCTGATGACATGGCAACTTATTTACAATTTAACAATTTCTAACATTATGAATTTATTCTCGTAACATTAACAACTTCATTTCCATAATGTTACTATTTTTCTGGTAAAATTGCACAACACAACTTCTGTCTCGAAAATATTCAGTTTTAATTTGTTTAACGTGGCAACTTTTTATTCCTGAAACAATTTCTCTTAACATTGCCACTTTATTCTTGTGGGATGACAACTTCATTTTCATAAGGTGCAGAGTTTTTTCTCTGAAAAATAAGTCTGTGCTCGTAACATTACAACTTATTTTTTGTGGCATTAAGACTTAATTCTGGTCACACTGCAACTTTTTATTCTATAATTATTCTATAACAATTACGTCACGACTTAATTCTTGTAACATTCTCACGACATGGCAACTTCATTTTATATACCTTTTTACTCCAAACAATATGACGGTTCTCCTTACTTAACGCGACCCCTCCACTTTCTCATAATATTATGACTTAATTCTTGGCAACGTTTTATTTTTACTAAGACTACATTTTTCTTGTGACCTGGCAACCTCATTTTTATAATGATACGACTTTTTTCTCATGTCGTAACATTACAACTTTTTTCATATATTACAACCAAATTCTGACTGCTTATTATGAAGACTACTTTTAAACACACACTAGTACTCATGGCGCATCTACAATAAAACTCCTGGACTTGACCTCTGATGCATCACACATTGACCTCTGGAATGTCTCCAAAAACCACACACACACACACACTAGTACATGTACACACTAGTCACCACACACACCACAACTCTACCCCCGCTGTCCCCGGAATGTCCGCTCAGCTTGGGCAGTTTTGATTGTATTGATTGTAATGACTTTTATGTACATACAACAATAAATACTATGATCATATTATTAACGGTATGAATTGTTATTATTGGCGCAGCCACATTTTTATCACATTTTGTGAGGGAGAAGATGAAGTCATTTCCTGTTTTGTTCAATTCCAGCATCAAAGAAATAAGTAGGACTATACAGTATAATTCTATAGTAGTAGTGGTAAGGATGATTACTCCTGGCTTGATGAGTGTCTCTTACTTTTGTATTTGGTAATGTTGTAATTTAAGAACTCGTCCTAATCTGACTCACTGAAAAGTAAAGGGGAAAAAACACTGGGAGGCACATTTGTTGTGATACCTGAAACTGTAGATAAATGTCTCATCTTCGGCACTCTTTTCACCAACTTTCTACGTTCTTTTGTCAACCAATATTTGGGTTCAGTGAATGTGAATCCCCCACCGCCCCTCTTCCAGTGTCTCTTGCTGTCCTTCTGTGTATGTGCAGTGCTAAAAACCTGTCAGTAAATCAATTTCAATGCCTGTTTATTTTGTTTTGTTTTGAGTGTGATGTTATGAAGGAGTAAACATTGCATTGAATAACTATTATTACCTATTATATTATACCCACTGGAACATTGTGGAATTACCGGTGCGGTGTAGGGACATGGATTGTTACCGAGAGAGAACGCTGTCAACAAAATTCATAATAAAATCAATATATGACGTCTCCAAGATAAGCCTGTGTTTTTGTATTTGAAATAATGAAATGATAGATATAATTTATTCCAAAAAAATCTTCAACTGTTCATGCAATTAAGTGTCTTGCTGTAGTGTCAAAACTTGCAAGTTGTAAATTTGGGGTAACATTACTTACTTAAATAAATACACATTTTTATAGGTTTTATATTTTGAATGTTATTTCTAACACTGTGATTCCTGTCATGTTTTACTTTAAAATCTCATCAGAATAAACATTATACATTATAAAACAAAAATAATATATTTACTCCTCCCTGAGTCACCACCTTATCGTGGTGGAGGAGTTTGCGTGTCCCAATGATCCTAGGAGCTAAGTTGTCGGGGGCTGTCATGCCCCTGGTAGGGTCACCAATGACAAAGAGGTCCTAGGGGAGGGACCAGACACAGAGTGGCTCAAAAGACCCTAATGATGAATAATACAATTGGACTTCGTTTTCCCTCGCCCGGACGCGGGTCACCGGGGCCCCCCTCTGGAGCCAGGCCCGGAGGCGGGGCACGATGGCGAGCGTCTGGTGGCGGTCGGGCACAGCCCGAAAAGGTAACATGGGTCCCCCCTCCCATGAGCTCACCACTTGTGGGAGGGGCCAAAGGGGTCGGGTGCAAAGAGAGCTGGGTGGCGGCCGGAGGCAGAGGCATTGGCGGTCCGATCCTCGGCTACGGAAGCTAGTTGTCGGTACGTGGAATGTCANTCGGCTACGGAAGCTAGTTGTCGGTACGTGGAATGTCACCTCTCTGGCGGGGAAGGAGCCTGAGCTGGTGCGTGAGGTGGAGAAATTCCGGCTAGATATAGTTGGACTCACCTCAGCGCACGGCCAGGTTCTCTGGAACCAGTCCACTGGAGTTCATTCCACTCTGGTGTTGCCAGCAATGAGAGGCGACGAGCAGGGGTGGCAATTCTTGTTGCCCTCCCCCGGCTCCAAGCCTGCACGTTGGAGTTTAACCCAGTAAACGAGAGGGTAGTTTCCCTACGTCTTCGGGTGGGGGGACGGGTCCTGACTGTTGTTTGCGCTTATGCGCCAAACGGCAGTTCAGAATATCCGCCCTTTTTGGAGTCCTTAGAGGAAGTACTAGAGAGTGCTCCCTCGGGGGATTCCCTTGTTCTGCTGGGTGACTTCAACGTTCATGTTGGCAGCGACAGTGAGACCTGGAGAGGTGTGATATGGAGGAACGAACCCCCTGATCTTAACCCGAGCGGTGTCTTGTTATTGGACTTCTGTGCTAATCATGGATTGTCTATAACGAACATCATGTTCAAGCATAAGGGTGTCCACATGTGCACTTGGCACCAGGACACCATGGGCCGCAGTTGGATGATTGACTTTGAGGTTGTGTCTTTGGACTTGGGACCACATGTTTTGGACACACGGGTGAGGAGAGGGGCGGAGCTGTCAATAAATCACCACCTGGTGTTGAGTTGGTTCCGATTGTGGGGGAGGATGCCGGTCAGACCTGGCAGACCCAAACGCATTGTGAGGGTCTGCTGGGAACGCCTGGCAGAGTTTCAACTCTCACCTACGGGAGAGCTTTGACCATGTTCCGAGGGAGGCACCGGACATTGAATCCGAGTGGGAAATGTTTCGTTCCTCCATTGTCGATGCGGCCGATCGGAGTTGTGGCCGTAAGGTGGTCGGTGCCTGTTGTGGCGGTAATCCCAGAACCCGTTGGTGGACACCAGTGGTGAGGGATGTCGTCAAGCTGAAGAAAGAGTCGTATCAGGCCGTCTTGGCCCATGGGACTCTGGAGGCAGCTGACAGGTACCGGAAGGCCAAGCGGTCTGCAGCTCTGGCGGTCGCTGAGGCAAAAACCCGGACATGGGAGGAGTTCAAAGAGGCCATGGAAAACGACTTTCAGATGGCTTCAAAGAGATTCTGGACCACCATACCGGGGTGGTGGTCCCGCTATTCAAGACGGGGGTGTGTTCTAACTATCGTGGGATAACACTCCTCAGCCTTCCCTGTAAGGTCTATTCAGGGATTCTGGAGAGGAGGATCCGCCGGATAGTCAAATCTCGGATTCAGGAGGAGCAGTGTGGTTTTCGCCCTGGTCGTGGAACTGTGGACCAACTCTATACTCTCGGCAGGGTCCTTGAGGGTGCATGGGAGTTTGCCCAACGAGTCTACATGTGTTTTGTGGACTTGGAGAAGGCATTCGAGCGTGTTCCTCGCGGAATACTGTGGGGAGTGCCACTGAGGGTTGGACTCCGCCAGGGCTGCCCTTTGTCACTGATTCTGTTCATTACTTTCATGGACAGAATTTCAAGGCGTAGCCAGGGGGTTGAGGGGTTTCAGTTTGGTGGCCGCAGGATTCAATCTCTGCTTTTTGCAGATGATGTGGTCCTGTTGGCTTCATCGAGCAGTGACCTTCAACTCTTACTGGATCAGTTCGCAGCTGAGTGTGAAGTGGCTGGAATGAGAATCAGCACCTCCAAGTCTGAGTCTATGGTTCTCAGTGAGTTTCCTCCATAGGGTGGCTGAAGTCCCCCTCTGAGATAGGGTGAGGATCTCAGCCATCCAGGAAGAGCTCAGAGTAGAGTTGCTGCTCCTTCACATCGAGAGGAGTTAGTTGAGGTGGCTCGGGTATCTAGTCCGAATGCCTCCCTTCGCCCGGAAAAGGGTGGAGTGCCATCTCCGGGGATGAGGTCCTGCCTCAAATGGAGAAGTTTAAGTACCTCGGGGTCTTGTTCACGAGTGATGGAAGGATGGAACGTGAGATGGACAGGCAGATTGGTGCAGCGTCTGCAGTGATACGGACTCTGCACCAGTCTGTCGTGGTGAAAAGAGAGCTGAGCAAAAAGGCAAAGCTCTCAATTTACCGGTCAATCTATGTTCCTACCCTCACCTATGGTCATGAGCTTTGGGTAGTGACCGAAAGGACAAGATCACGGGTACAAGCGGCCGAAATGAGTTTTCCCCGCAGGGTGGCTGGGCCCTTAGAGATAGGGTGAGAAGCACTGCCATCCGGGAGAGACTCGGAGTAGAACTGCTGCTCCTCCGCAATGAGAGGAGCCAGATGAGGTGGCTCGGGCATCTGGTTAGGATGCCTCCCGAACGCTTTCCTGGGGAGGTGTTCAGGGCACGTCCAACCGGTAGGAGGCCTCGGGGAAGACCCAGGACACGTTGGAGAGACTATGTCTCTCAGCTGGCCTGGGAACGCCTCGGCATCCGCTGGAAAGAGCTAGACGAAGTGGCCGGGGAGAGGGACCTCTGGGCTTACCTGCTTAGGTTGCTGCCCCCGCGACCCGACCTCAGATAAGCGGAAGAAAATGGATGGATAATATATTTAATTGTAATATTATAACTTTATTCCCACAGTATTTTAACTTTATTCCCATGTCAATTTTTCCCCAACCTAATATTCCAAAATTACAACTTTATATTGTTTTGTTTGCTTCTCATAATATAACAACAACAACAAAAAACTCTATGCTACTAAAATGACATTGTTTTTACCCATGAAATTACAAGTTTATTCTCGTAAAATTGTGACCTTTTTTCTCTCAATATTTTGACTTTCTACTCTACTACTAATTATATAATTTATTTTTCAATCTCTGCTGGGGGTTTTTTTTCTCATTTTTTTCAATTTTTTTCAGAATTATGACTTTATTCTTGTTTTTTATGACTTTATTCTCCTAATATTATACTAATAATATATCTAATAATATACCTTTTCTGCAACTTCATTTTTCAAAAATGAAATTTGTTTTTGGTTAATTACAACTTTTTCTCCATATATTTTGACTTTATTTTCATACAATTACTGCAGATTTTTGCCGTGTTTTGTTCAACTGTATTTTTAGAATGTGTGGCAGGCCAATAAATCACTCGGACCGCACTTTGAACACAACTGTTGTTAAGCAAGACATGTTGTACACATTTGAAGAAAAAAGTACATTAAAATAAATAAATGTTATGGTGTAAAACGTCTCAGAGTCATATGTGGTCATCAAAAGAGCCACATCTGGCTCCCGAGCCATAGGTTTCCTACCTCTCCTACCCCTACTCTTTTTATACACTCTATAAGATGTAAAGATAGTAGGTCACTGTATTAATTTTGCAATATGTTTATTATTACTTTAATAAGTCTTTTTTCCCTCATATTTGGCATCTCTCCTGTGTAGCTAAATGAAATAACCAAAATGACATTTTTGGAAGGATGGATTAAGCATTTATATATTCATAAAGATGTGCAGAGTTTTGATGCTGAGTTTGTATTGGATACCCAATTACAAGAATGATTGGGCACATCACGTACCTAATTTTGTGGGAGGTGGGTGTGTGTTGCAGGATAGTTCAAATACTTTTAATAATACAGCATCAAGTTTTTAAGTACTGAGAAAAGTTATATTGTACTTCCTGGAGCTAGTTAGTGAAACTGTGGTCATTTGGTCACGTGATTTCCTTTAATGCCTGATAAATTTGCGTAACAGCAAGTTCAGCGTAATCAAACGACCGGAACGACACATTTGTCGTGTTGTCTATAAGATACCGTTTGATTAGAATTTTTTAAACAAATAACACGAGCAGATTAACAAAAGGCCACATTTGTCTTTATTCGATTGCTGCTTTTGGGCGCTTGACAACTGTTGAAAGTTGATATTTTACGCTAAATAATTTTGCGTAGTTGCTTTAAACCTTTGACAGTGTACGTACGTAGAGGCCTTCTGAGAATACCATTCGGTAGCTGATTAATAAGCGCTTCTCCGTGCTATCAGCGTATTGTAGTGTTAGTGGAACATGGAGGAGGAAGGTAAATAAAGGAAGGACCGACACACGACGGCGGATTACGATTGACGCTTTCCGTGAGAGATGGCAGTCTGACAGCGTTTATTTTTTGATTGTGAAAGCAGTGGGAGCAGACGTACCGGAAAGGAGAGACAACCAGCGGGATTCGGTCGGCGGTGAGGTGAACATCATGCTAGCCGTCTCCTCTCGCGTTTTAAGCGGCTTGCTATCTTCTTCGGCACCGCTGTCTGGAGCTAGCTAGCTAGCTAGCTAGCTAGCTAGCTAGTTAGTTAGTTAGTTAGCTTAGCTCGCCAGCATCGAGCTAACTTGCTATTGTTGGATGCGCTACAAGCTCGCTTGTGGAACATTCCGCGGCCAACAAACCTAAAAGGAAGAGAATAAACAGAATGATATAATTTAAACAGATAATGTATTAGTTCCTGGATAAATACACCGTGTTGAATGCTCACTGCCTAGCTGTTGTAACACATGACAATCAACCCTGTTAGTACAGGTGAGTAACAACTGCCACATAACATATTCTGTTTTTTTGTACTAATGAATGTACATTTATGAATATTAAAAACGAAACATGAACAAAAACGTTACAGTTAAGTCAGTGTTGTGTTCCAGACAGGTGTCACCTTGGTCTATTTTGTAATACTCACGCTGGACAATTCATGAGGAGCACCTGACTAATAGGGCCAGTGTTCGATATTTCGATAATGAGCAACATTTAACTGGATCTCTATTATTGTAGTTGCAGCAGCGTTCGACATTTCCCGTACGTTGTCCTTCTCATGTGTTAAAAGTGAGCGTTCTCAAAAAGGTAGATGATTTGGCACAAATCCTGTATTGTCGCTGTTGTTGTGGACACCGATTGCGATAAGTGGATTAATAATATGTAATCCTCTTACATCGATCCTGATCATCATCATATCCTAGCCGTGTGAATTTGCCTCACATTTACTGCCTAACTGTAATTGATAACAGAAGATAGGCTGTATTGTGCAACGCTCAATGTGCTTGTAGGAGAGAAGAACGCTGCGTGCATGATTTTGTTTCATTTCTATTTGACAGTTGATTTTGGAAATTAGAAGTAATCTCTGGGAAGGTTGAAGAGTAGGCGAGAGAGGTTTGTTGTTGGAACAATTGGTTGTGGATGTACTGTAGAATTGCTTATTGGATGCCATAATTATGATTATTTTCATCATTTAGGGCCATATGAAATCCGTTTTTCTGTTTTCCCATTTTAATTTTTTTAAATACGTTTTTTTTTACCCACATATTTTACCAGCATAGAGTGTGTACTTTTGTGACAGTAAATAAAATGTTTGTTAAATAAATGCAACAAATCTTTAAATGTATTGATGCAATTCAATTCCATTCCATTCCATTTTCCTCTTCTTATCCGGGTCGTGGGGGCAGAAGTTTCAGTAGGGAAGTCCAGACTTCCCGGTCTCTGGCGACCCTTTCCCAGCTCCACTTGGGGGACACCAAGGTTTTCCCAGGCCAGTTGTGACACATAGTCCCGCCAGCGTGTCTTAGGTCTTACCTGGGGCCTGGACATGCCCGGAGCACTTCACCAGGGAGGCATCCGGACTAGATACCCGAGCCACCTCAACTAACTCCTCTCGATGTGAAGGAGCAGCGGCTCTACTCTGAGCTCTTCCCGGATGGCTGAGATCCTCTCTTAGGGTGACTTCAAACTCACTGAGAACCATGGCTTCGGATTTGGAGGTGCTGAGTCTCATCCCAGAAGCTTCACATTCATCTGTAAACTGCTCCAGTAAACGCTAAATGTCACAGCCTGATGAGGCCATAAGGACCACATCGTCTGCAAATAGCAGAGATGAGATCCTAACGTCACCATTATCTCCATGAAGGTTATGTACAGAATCGGTGACAAAGGGCAGCCATGGCGGAGGCCAACGTTCACCAGAAACAAGCTCGACTTACTGATGACAATACGCACCAGGATCCTGCCTTGATTGTACAAGAACCGAATGGCAAGTAGTAGCGGAGCACTAATCCTGTACTCCAGGAGAACCCCCCACAGGACACCACAAGACCGATTGGGCAAACTCCCACATACCCTCAAGTACCCTTGCAAGGGTGTAGAGCTGGTCCAGTGTTCTGCGACCGGGACGAAAACCACATTGCATCTCCTGTAACCGATGATGGACTAACGATCACACTCTTCTCTCCAGCATCCTGGAATAGATTTTCCATCGGAGGCTGAGGAGTGGGATCCCCCTATAGTTGGAACACATGCAATACCTACAGTATTTGGCCAATTTTCCCCAGTAATGCACACACAAAATCCTCATCAAACTGTAATGCCCATCCTTGTGGTTGAAGAAGACGTAGTCACCAAGGCAATTCCAATTGTGTTATTAATGTAACATATTTTTAGGACACCCTTAATTTTGTTTGCACAATTAGACCGTATTTGGCAAAAAGAGCTCTTATTTTGAAGGCTGGATGCGTGTTCAGAATGTCTGTTGATGGTTAAAATGAGCTGGGAGCAAGAATAAACGTGGCACTTGTCCTTATTTCACTTGCACAATGTCAGTGGGTATCATAAAAAGGTTGTTTGCATTAATAAGATATAAAAACAACACAGTGTAAACACACTCATAAACACACAGTCGCACTAGCATGCTCTGTTAAACTAAGCTAACCCTGCTAGCTTCCATTCACGCTCTGTAAATGAGGGGTTTCAAAGTTTTTTTTTCCGCAAACTGTTCTGGTGTTTCAGGTCCCCGTCTTGACATATCTAGTTCAAAAGGGGTCGGGCTAGTGTTTGTGATGAGATTCGCCACAATTGATGTCCAATCCGCTGGGGAAATACTTCCCTACACAAATATTCCTTCTCCTTACAATGACGACATTGTCACATTGTCAATTTCCGCGAGATTTTGCATTTAACAGTATATTTCGTTTTTATTAGCCAATTCTGCGATTCTGATTATATGGAAATCATAGGACCCTAAATATTTTCTGGGCATAAAGTTGCACAATGGTGGATCTTTGGTACTTTGACAGTTGATCGTAAGAATATTAGGGGAAAATGCATTATTACATCAGTGCCCTCCATCCTCAGAGGCTGGGAGCACTTTCAGTATTAGTGCAGACCTGCCAACAAGAATGAATTTTGTTGTTCTCAGCATGCAGTTTACCAGTATGCACGCACGTATGCTTCACTGCTCTCCATTTTGTAGCATTTTGCTGGTTTCAGTTTCAAGTTCAGTCTGTATAGTACAAATAAATAGATATTATTCGTTGGTCCATACTATTTAAAATGAGGTTGAATCATTACGGAAATCATTTATGGCATCCAGTGGGGGCATGACGAAAATAATCAAGAACCACTGTGCTATGCGATGTTATGTTGATGTCTAGTAACCGTAACATGCTTAAAAAAAAAACTGGACTTGTAAATTTAGTTTGATGCCATCCAAAAGGATCTTTTTAGAGGCAAAGAGCCATCCACATATCTCAACTGGCGGAGCATGCCTGTGTGTTCTGGCCCCTTCAACCTCATTATTCATGGTTCAGCGTAACAAGGAAATCACACGGAAAACGGCAGATGGAGCTTTAACTTGGCTATGTGGCATCAGATAACTGGGGCGCACATTTCACCTCGCTTGGCCTTTCCACTGTTAGAGGGAGTCTAAAAACATGTTTATCAGATTGTAGTATTTTATCTGAGATTTAAAATGGTAATTCCTAGGATAACATGATTACGTTTACTTGCATTTACAGTGACTGTCAATAGAATGACAAATACAGTAAACCAATAACTTATTTTGGAAAACTGTTAAATTAATGTATTTTTTTCTTCCTCTCAGTTATTTTAGTCGGCTTCTTTGGGTTTGCTTCATCCTTGTGTTGCCATGGCGATGCGGGAGTTGGTGGAGGCAGAATGCGGTGGCGCCAATCCCCTCATGAAGTTGACCGGTCACATAACCAAGGAGGGTGGAGCATGGCGGCACCTCACTACACCCACTGTAAGCGATTTTTAAATTTTTTGCGCATGAAAAAAGGCTAATGTTGACGTTTTTCATGCTAGATTCCCCCAACTCCCATTGAAATTACAACTGAGGAAGACGTGAGTGCTCCTATTTTCACATTCCCGTTGTTTTATACTTTGGCTAGTGTGGTGATTTAACCACATAAAGGTGTACTAAGGTGTGTTTTGGTGTTCCAGCTGGTCAATGAGTTCCTCCAGGCGCCCCCACGCCCCCCTCAGACATTTGACATGGGTCAGCTGTTGGAGGAAATGCAGCAGATTGACCAGCAAAGCTACAGACAAGCTCCACAGAGAGGTAGCTTTTTTGCCCATCTCTTTAATCATCAACTCAACCTCACAAATGTCTCCAATACAATATTTCTTCTCATGCTCCAGCTCCGGATGTGGCAGCCTTGGCTCTCTCAGGTGACTGGGCAGCAGAGTTTGTCTCGGACTCAGAGTCCGCATCCACGCCAGGCCTCATTGCACTTGGTGATGCCGCGGATGCCGACTGGACGAAAGAATTCATTGCTGAAGCTGAAGGTAGCTTTAAAATTGATTTTTCTCAAAGTGAATAAAATGAACAGGTAGGAAGTACTCCTATGTATTTATACCGGGGGTCTCAAACTCGTGCCACGGAGGACTTAGCCACTGCAGGTTTTTTCTTCAACCAGTTTCTCCAGCAGGTGATTCCTTCCCTCAAATTGAAGGAGGGTTTGATCATTAAAATCACCTGCTTTGGTGACGGGCTAGAAAGAAATCCTGCAGGGTCTTGGCCCTCCATGGCACGAGTTTGAGACCCCTGATTTATACTGTCTGACTATTGCTGCTGTGGGGCCGCTATCATTCTTTAAACCTGCACTATTTTTCTTCAGTGTTTGAGGGGAAAAAAATCTTACTATGTGTTCGCTTGGTGTGTGTTTTCTTTTCTCTTCCAGATCCTGGACGCTGGGCTGAGGAATATTTGGAGCAGTCAGAGGAGAAGCTGTGGCTGGGAGACTTTGGAGACAAGGAGATTGAGTGGTAAGAAAAAGAAGGACAAAAGTCTTCTGACATCCTCTAGAGCAGCGGTACCCAAAGCGTGGTCCTGGGGCAATTTGTGGCCCGCGGTTGTTGTTGGTTTTTTTTGGCACATTGTAGACTTAAAATTGAAGAGCAAAAGCTGAATTGTTATAACTAATAATAACCAATGACACAATGAATTGTCTTTAAATATACTGTGTTTGTGCGTGCGTGCGTGAGTTCGTGCATGGGTGGGAAAAAAGGTTATACGTTTGTGTAGGGCCCTGATTTCCGCGTTATGGAATTACGGACTGAATTGTGGAATTGGCCAAAAAAAACGGCATTTACTGTTAAAAGCGGAATCTCGCAGAAATTGACATTATGTGAATGAAATGCTGTCATTGCGAGGAGAAAAGTTAGCCAAGCTACTTCTATTTCTCAATTACTGGGCTAAACTGTCCATTGATGTATTGCATCAGGAAATTTAATGTTTTTTGCAATTAAGTAACTGACCTTTTATTCACTACCCAAAAAACACACTATTCTGGTAAAAATAAATGTAAAATATAAAAAAGAGAATTACAAAAAAAAAACCCAGATTAAATGGAATTTGGAGGAAAAAAAAATTGGGGGAAAAATAAAATGGATTGCATACATTTGTGCAAAGACTAACTAGAACATCTATTCTTGGTACTTGAACAGGACAAAGGAATACCAGCCAGGTGAAGAGCTGAGGCAGACAGCCAATGAGCTTGTGGCAAAAGTTGGCGACCCCAAGTTACAAAACACAGAGGTGAGCAACAACTTCATGCACTCACCAGCCATCCAATCCCTGTTCATGTCACTTCTATCACTGTACTCTCTCGCTCTCTCCATTCCTTTGTTACTTTAAAGTTAGATTTTTATTAAAGCTAGTATTGGTAATTTTTTTGTATCGCTTTTGTTTCTTGTTTTGTTTTTCATTGTTGTGTAGTTCCTGCGGTTCATTAGGCAAATTGGCGAGGGCAGTGTGACAGTGGAGAGCAGGACAGACAAACAGCTCACAGATAAAGCTCAGGCCACGGAGGCTCACAACTGGGCTTCCAGCCTCAACCAGGTACGCTGTCCCCTTGAGGATGAGGTGCTTGCCACTGGAAAACTTTGACGGGTCCTTCCGCTTCGCTTTCCACCAAATGCAGCCACTATGCCTGTAATATGAATCTTGAGGCCGCACTGTAGTATCTAATTTATACTAGCTAGTATTTTTTTTAGGTGAACTATAGTATCTCACAAAAGTGAACACACTCCTCCCAGCAACCATTTCCTAATATTTCTCAAGAGCAATTCTATCGATAGTCAGCTGTATATGAATAGTCTGTGTGCGACTATATATAGCAGTATAGATTTCCTATCCACAGAAAATGAGTCAACACACAGCCATTACGGTCTACACAGCTGGCAACACAAGTGAGTACACCTCACAGTGAACATGCAATTGGTGTCCTTGGTGTGAACACTAGGGGTGCACCATCAGGCCCATCCATCCATTTTCTATGCCGCTTATCCTCATTCAGGGTCACAGGTATGCAGGACGTTATCAGTATCGGCTTGAGAAAAAAAATCGCTCATCCCTCGTGTACTCCATTGTTATGTAGCAGAGCTGCACAGGTTGTTACGTGAATCTTCTTCCACTCCTCCATGATGACTTCACTGATGGAGCAAGGCAAACACCTTGCCCTCCTCCTAGACCATGACACTACCACCAATGCCGTGGCTTAATTTAAATTTTTGTCCTTTTCGTAAAATCCAAAGACGTGTGACACATTGCTATACACAGACTAATCTTAAAGTATAAGCAAGTTTCATCTCGATAGTATAATCACATGAGAAGATAGTCTGTTATAAAAACACACGGAAATATGAGAAGTTTACTCACATTTGAGGTACACTGTATTTTCAGTGTGTCTTGTATGTTCACTTGCGAATGGCTGATGCTAAACCTCCTAAAAATTCCCCTTTAATCGCTGTAGAAGCCCATTTCTTTCAAGGAAAATGAAGACAAATCAGATTTGAATCTCATGTATCAACAAAGTGGTTTGGCTGCTTGTCTATATTTTCGTCAACTTTTCTATGATATTTTGGTGTCCTTTTCCTGATAGAAATGGGCTCCCTGCCTTCTTCTTTGCATGTGTGTGTGACGAGTACCTGCTCATAACCAGGGTGCTCTAATTTTGCCATGTACTCTTCCTACTTTTGACCCTACCAATGTCCCATTTTTAAATAATAACCACCATTCATCCTCCCTGCTCCCTCTACCATTTGAAATATACTCCCACAATGACCCCCTCAAAAAACACGCCTCCTCGACATAGTTCCTGACGGAAACAGGGGGAGGGAGTCTTCCCTTGGAATCCACAGAGAGGAAGGAGAAGATTGAGAAAGCTAAAGCTAAGCAGGCACAGCAGTGGGCCAAGGTCATCAGGCAGGTAGGACCGCTGTGGTCGTGCCAGCGATAGATTCTAGTGTTGTTGCACCCATGATTTGGACAGACGTATTTTATTTCCTAACATATTAAGGAGAATTTGGATGCATTATTAGTGAGGATTGTGTTAGCCTTTTCACTTTTCATCTTCCATCTTTCTATTCACTTTCCACTATATTTTTCCTGATTTACTGCCCTCCACACAACCTCACCTCAAAGTTTGCTTAGCAGTCTCCAGGCAACCCATTGTGTCATTGCTGGCCTCTTACTCAGGTGTCGGAAGAGTCAGCCGAAGCCTGGGTGGATGAGTTCACCACATCAGGACCGGATTTCCACCAAGCCAAAGCCGCAGTGGAGGTGAGACGGAGCCAAACCACATTGATAATTGGATACAGGGAAAAGTCCGGGATAGAAGGCAGATTGGGAAAAGTGCATTTAAAAATGAATTATGTCACAAGCAGACGCAGGGAAATTCCTCACCCTCCTCCGCCTTCTCTTGCTCATAAATAATTTTAAAAGAAGAGCACCATGTGTGCCTTCTCTGCCTGCATTAGTAATGATTTATTGTCATTTTATCAGAGCGATGTGGATTTTTGGGAGAAGCTGCAACAGGAGTGGGAGGAGATGGCCAAGCGGGATGCAGAGAGTCATCCCTGGCTGTCAGACTTTGATCAGCTACTCAGCTCCTCTTACGACAAGGTCACGCTCACTTCTGACCATTGCTTAGTTTCATGCACATTATTTAGTCTCCACATGGGTAAAACATCCTCCTTTTGTCCTTCCTCGCAGGGTTATCAATTTGAAGAAGACAACCCCTATTTGACCCACCAGGACCCTTTGACGGAGGGCGTGAAGAGGATGGAGGCTGGGGATATCCCTGGCGCTGTGCGCTTCTTTGAAAGTGCAGTGCAGAAAGAACCAGAAAACCAGATGGTGAGAATCTGAAAGCACAACATAACAGAAAGCATTTGGCTGCAAGAGATAATTTCACTCATTATATTTATGCAGGCTTGGCAGTATCTGGGCACATGTCAAGCGGAAAATGAACAAGAATTTGCTGCCATCAGCGCCCTCCGCAGGTTATAACATAACAATAACATAATAAAACATCACAAGCTAAACTACCACTCCCCCACCGAACAATTACACCATTAATCATGAAGTATATTATGGAGTTCAAATCTGTCAAAATCCCACAAACACACAAAACGTGTTTTACTCACGCACAACGATTCACAAACAAAGTCACTGTGATTTCCAAATACAAAACATCAGTTACAAACAAATGCATTTTGTTTTGCCAATACGAGACGTACTAATACATCCTGCTTCACCAACAAATACAGCATGTTTTACACTTACAAAGGAACTCGTCAGTTACAGAAAATGAAAAATTAAGTAAAAAATAAATCTTTCATGTACAAAAAAAATTTCTTCAACTGCAAAAACAGAAAAAACTTCAGGTAGAAAAAAAGCAATTTTACGAAGACGAAAAACTGTCATTTGACTTTTGGCACTAATTTTTCACCTTGCAGATCCACAAATGCTTTCAGATTCACACTACGTTGAAGTTAGAAATAAATTCAGTCAGATTCTGTGTCAATAGCTCCCAAGAGAATGTTTGATAGACAGCAAACGATACCTCTTTCCAACTGTGGTAACTCAGACAACCAGATAAAACCTCGTCTGTCTACAAATGTCTATAGCAAAGATAAACAGTAAAAAATGATTCAATAATTTCACTTCTGTGAAGGGCAGTGCCACTAAAATAAACGTCACACATTAATTCTATCATACTGGTTATTTTTATTATTACTACAGCAATTAGTTCGGGAAAACTTGCTTTTATTGGTAACATCATTCAATAATTTAAAATTACTTAATAAATATAAAAAATTAAAGGTTTAGGCATGATTTTAACTCCATATTAGTACCCCACAGGCAATGGAGAGTGGTTAATTAAAAGGAGACGTTAATTGGAGCATAAAGCAAATACTTGAGTTAGTTTAACATTGAGTATGTCTTTGTATTAGGTGTTTGGAGCTGAAGAATGACAACCTGACCGCTCTGATGGCACTGGCCGTCAGCTTCACCAATGAGTCACTGCACCGGCAAGCTTGTGAGACGCTTTGTGATTGGCTGAAGCATAACCCAAAGTACCGCATCGTGTGGGAACAGCACAAGCTGGAGCGCCAGAGGGACGCTTCCAGAGAAAGGGACAAAGAGCAGGAGCGGTTTGGCTCCCTGCTGCCTGAGTGTGTATCGTCAGCTCTTGTTTTAATTCAGCGTTCATTGATTTTAAATGTGTTTTAATATGTGCCTGTCTTTGCAGATCTTTGTTTACAGAAGTGCAGACTTTATTCCTCCGTGCAGCTAACACAGACCCTGCTCAGGTGGACCCTCAGCTGCAGTGTGGTCTTGGAGTTCTCTTCAACCTCAGCGGAGAGTACGATAAAGCGGTGGACTGTTTCAGTGCAGCTCTTTCTGCCACGCCACAGGTGAGATCAAATCAGTGTATACGTGCACGGTGTTTCTGTGGTCATTTTTGACACCTCACTTTCCCTTTTTTATCTATCAGGACTACTTGCTGTGGAATAAGCTGGGTGCAACACTAGCTAACGGCAGCCGCTCAGAGGAAGCGGTGGCCGCCTACAGGAGAGCCCTGGAATTGCAGCCAGGTTTTGTACGTAGTCGCTACAACTTGGGAATCAGTTGTGTCAATTTAGGAGCACACAGGTGAGCATGCAGTGTCCAACTATTGCATTAAAACAACACTTCTGTGAACTGTGTGTTGAATATCAACCACAGTAATTTTCAACATTATAGTTGTTTAGTTTGAAAAGTGAGTACAAGTAACTTGTACGTCCAATAGATGGCACAATCAGTGCGGTGAAAGTTGCTGTTTGTAAGCGACATTGCACTCAATTACTATGAAGGTATTATGGTATGTCAACAAATGTTATGTGTTAACAATGCTATTTGCAACACCAAAGTTCATCATTCAATGTCAGTTGTTCCTTTAATGTTGCAGGGAGGCAGTGGAGCACTTCCTGGAAGCCCTATCTCTCCAGCGGCAGGCCGCTGGTGACGAATCGAGAGCCATGCGTGGCCCTGGAGGCGCCGCGGCCACTGTGATGTCCGACAACATCTGGTCCACCCTGCGCATGGCTCTCAGCATGATGGGGGAGAGCTCATTGTACTCTGCCGCTGACCGCCGGGATTTGGACAAGTTGCTGGCTCACTTTTGCCAGCGGGAGTTTGAGGGGGGGCCTGAATGAAGGTCCATCCAGCGAAGGCTAATTGAATGTGAATGTTCTCTGCATGGAGGAAAATGTCTGAATGAATGAAAGGGACAATGACAGGAGGAAAACACTGTGACTCATCCTCCATCCGGCACTTCTGGGACAAATGCAGTATTCGTGTGTGAAAGTAGGAGCCAGTTGGGAATGCGCTTTCTTTATTTTGCATACATGACAAGTCCACGTTTCCTCTTACAATGCAACACATGACATATGTAGAGAGATAAGTAGAGCTCAAACTCCCATCGTACACAATAGATTTATGGTACTATGTTACTTTTTATCACAAGTACTTGCTAATGGAATGATTATATCAATGTAATCATAAGTGCTAGTTTTTTTTAATATCAACATTAATTAATTTTGTGATATTTAACCTGGATAATGAACTGACAACCTGTGTGACTGTTACTCCTAACGTTTGTGTTTGCCGGAATAAGCAGGGGCATTGAACGATAACATCATGTGTATGATTGGTTCCTCTGGGCTCCTCCCTCTCTTTTTCAAAGTTTTTGTTTAAAAAACAAAAATTTCCTCCATTGTAATTTAACCATAATGTGTATTGTAATTGTTGCACAATAGTTGTTGTCAGGCAGAGAGTTATGATCTGACTGCAATGTTTAATATAATAATCAGCAATAAAGCTTTGATTCCATATTTGTCAGATTGTGTTTTATTTGTTGTTCTATAATAATAAATGATATATTATTTATTGTATATTTAGTATTCATAAAATTAAAAAATATATGACTAAAAATAGCTTAATTTTTACGCTAAAGGGGGTCACGTGTGCAAACGACAGTTTAATTTCAAAAGATGCAGCCACTCGTCCCGCCTACCTGCCACTCACATTTCCTTAGCCAATTAGCGCCGGGCAGAGGGGCCGTAACTAATCTTCGATTGGTTAGTTTAAAAATTGTGGCCTCTACCTAACCATTTAAAAGTATGAAGAGTCCTGCGTTTATCACATTCAAATGTGGAGTTTGTACGAAGTGTTACAAATCACGCGTCACCTCGACTGTCGACTTCTTTAGGTAAGCTTGACAATATGAGCTTATTTCTACCTCGGCTGTAACCAATTTATATTTGGCATAAAAAACAGGTTATCGTCTATGGAGTGAAATGAGGACACGAGCCTTAGCTTTACCCGCATTAGCAAAATTAGTTAGCACTAGCACTAGTTAGCACACCTTTATTTGCCTTTAAGCTACTCTTCAAGGATAAAAGTGTTACAAGTTGTAAGAAAGCGTACATTTGAAGTCCTGTATCTTACCACCTCATTTAACTTCATTCTAGCGCACTTTACAGTTGCGTATAAAGTGCATACATTTTGAATGAAGTGCTGTAATAAAAAGTGAAGGGCATCCGTCTGTAAAGAAAATATCATTTCCCGCTTTTATAAGACTGAATTGTTGATGTTTAATTGTAAGAAAAAACAGGCTATTTTAATGCCTTGAAGTGAAATTTCCATTGTGATGACATTGATTTGTGTAACAGCTGGTGGGTTCTCAAAACCTTGTAGGGTAAACGGTGTTTTCAATTTTAGAAACATTACGTTACTGTTTTCTTTCAGACTATTAATTGTCATTATACCACTTTATTTGACAAAAAAGTGTTATAATTGTTGATGTGTACTTTCTTTTTTTCTTATGGTTGGTTTTGTATTCTTGTGGCACCATGGTTAGGAATAATAATCCAAACAAAAAGTAGAAAATATGGGATCCAGTGAGAGCAAGATGACTGTGTGCGCTGCAACCAATCCTGAAGCACCCGTTAAAAACACCCAGGTCGCCCATTTGGTGGATCCACGTTCCCCATCGACGGTCATTGATCGCACTCCTATTCAGGTAGAGTATATACGTATATCTGCTACTACAGTGTTTCCCACAGGACTGTACTCTATCTGTGGCATAGACAGTGTAGGATCAATACGCAGTCCCATCTATACAGGAACTGATTTTTGGGTGAAAACAATGTAATACATATAGCACACCTACATGTGGCGCTGGAAAACAGACAAAACAAGAGCAAAAGCTGGGATCCGTGTGTGTTTTTAGTTTGTGGCCTAAGATATTTGCAACATTTTCTCATTGATTTAAACCTTTTTTTAACAACACAACATAAAAGTTAGTGTCTTCTAACGACCAGCTACACAAGCAATGGTGAACAGGTAACGCCAAATGGGGGAAAAAAATGTATAAGAAATAATGGAGTACCTGCCACTTACTGGAAAAACCAGACTGTGTGTGTGCTGGGTGGTCGCTCTTCCATAACAACAATAACTATCCCCTTAGGTTGGTGGGCTTAAAGCAACAAATGAAGCGTATCCTATGGGGTTGGGTGACCCTCGCTCTCCCACTGTGGGCATTGCTCGCACGCCCGTGAGAGAGGTCATGAGAGGTAAGAGCTTTGTTTAACAAATGAGCGCAGTAACCATGTGGGCTGTGAAATGACTGAACATCACATTGTAGCTAAGGTGGGCTCCTTCGCTCGTCGCCTGGGCATGCTCTTCCACATGGAGGTTGAGGGCAAAGTCCCCAAACATGGCTCCAGCAACACCATCCAGGAGGAGAAGGAAGTCCATAAGAGCCAGGAGCTGGATCCCACCAAGCCCCTCCTCAGTTCGCCAAGACCATGCACTTTTGGCTCCTTGGCGGAGCACGCTAACCTCCTGACCACGCCCGTCCACAGTGTGGGCGCCTCCAGCCCCTTCGTACTGCTGGAGGAGTCCCAAGTTGTGGAGATCGAAGCGGACATCAGCCTGGAGGAGGCGGAGGAAGCCCGGGAGTCTCCACTGCACAAGAGGCTCAGCATGAGTCTAATCACCTACCACGAGGGCGCCACTGCTTCTCGGATCTTTGCCGAGGTGCACAGCGAGAGACCCACCTCGTCGCATCACATGGAAGACTCTGTCACTCAGGGGGGGGACCACCTCCACACACCCCCTACTGTAACACTCGACGACTCCCCAGACTTTGTTACTCCTGCAGAGCCTGCATTGGAACCCTGTGCAGCACCAAGCATCGAGCCACCTCAGCAGCAGCATCCTGTGGGTATCCACCGACTCACCTTTGACCCAAAGAGCCCGAGTCAGGTGGTGTTCAAACCTCAGTGGCTCGGCAAAGGGTTCGGGGCAACGGGGCTGAGAGCCAGAACGGTGCAAGGCGGTAAAGGAGGTTCCTCTCCTCTCGCTGTGTCTGTTTCCATGAAGAACATCAACAATGAAAACAAGGGATACTCTGGAAAACAAAAGCAGAAAGGTCAATTAATTTATCTTTACCTGTTTATTACACAGCATTTTAAAATCTCTTTCTTGTCATAGGCAAAGAAGGCCGCTCCCCTTTGCAGATCCTAAAGGAGACCAACTCGCCAAGAGGGCATCCACAGGTACAGCACACTACATCTCCTGTTCAAAAATAATGTTGTACACTTCAAAAACAAAGTTGAATGACCGCAAACTAACTCAATTGTGTGTTCCCACAGAACATTATGCCCTCTTAACACACTGCAAAGGTGACAGAATAATCCCAATAACCGTAATATCGTCATAAAGTAGCCCTCGTGTAACCTAAAACCTTGCTGTCTGACTAGCTGCCATTATCTACCACTAGCATTAGCTATTTATTTCTAGTTAGGATTAATCACATTTTATTTAGCACATTTCTAGGTACTCTAGAATTTGAAGTAGCCATAGCAATCCATATCTCTGTTTAAGTGTTAGTGCAAATCTGCCAACGTGTACACATTTCTCATACGCAAGATGCAATTTGACTCTTGAATACACTTATGTTTCGCAGCTCTCCATGTTGTTGCATTTTCCTGGTTTCAGTTTCAAGTTCAGTCTTTACAGTACAGATAAATACATAGATGTCATTTTCTCAATAGTATTTCAAATTATGGGGGGTGTGAAAACATTTCTGTCCCCTGGGGAGGGGGCATGACTTAAAATAACTGAGAACCACTGATTTAACCCGAGTCGCAAAACAATGCAGGTGTGTTTTTATCGTCATATGATGTCATTTTTCAGTCCGTAAAGTTGTAGAATTGCTGTTTATGGCAATTGTTTTCTCACAGGCAATTCATATTGTCTAGTGTTTGCAGCATTTCTTGAAACGTGTGCTTTTCAGCTGTATTAAAGAGCAGCATTTCTTTTTCTTTGAACACACACCCTTTTGTGCTGTTCTGTGTATTTATAACGTTTCAGTGAGTGGTGACTCTCAGGCCGAAAAGCTCTGCAAATTGATGTATAAGTTTTTTTTTTTCTTCCCAGATGGGAAAACTGGTTAGGGTGTGTACGTTTGAAAAGTGGGCATGTTTGTCATGTTGCAGCCACTTTGGAGTAAATCCGGCATACTACCCCCCTTCGTTTTCATGGGCTCACCTCGCTCATTAATATTCCCACACAGGGGCTGTGGAGTTTGACCTTGCAAGCATGTTTTTCCACTCTTTTGCTGTGTGTGTGTGTATGCTACCTGCCCCGTTTCCTCCCCACACAGACCGCATGATTGACAAGAGGTGTCTCGATATTTCTACATCGAATTAAATCTAACTAATACTATCTTAAGCCAAATCTACTTGCTATGAATGCATTGCTAGCTTTAGCTGCCTCCTGTAGCCATTTATAGCTAAACTGTGTCGCTGGTTTTATCCAGCCAACCACTTTGCATGGATATCATAAGCTATTGCTTCTTATTCATGTATCTATATATCTGGCCTTAACCATCTATCACTAACTAGTAGCACTCTAGCTATCTCTTTGCTTTGCCTCCCTAGCTGTCTATATTGCTTTCATTTATACCATCCTGTGGAGAGAAAAAACAATAACGACAGCACATGCTGAAACTATACTACTCCTGAACCGCTGCACACACGGATGAGAATGTGTCAAAACATGCAATCCTATTGTGTTGCTTGTGCTATTTATCCTTCTGAGAAATACGCCACATGGTGGCACTGTTTATATTGTTAGTCAAACTGACTACAAATTTTTCAGACAGCTCTACAGAACTGTGTGTGTGCACATCTTTTAGGGGACTGACATGCACACATTTTTAGCAAGACTGGTTGGAAAAACATGGCCGTCAAGCAATACAACCTTGCAGGGGCACGGGCGGGAGTTGGTAGTGGTACAATTTTAACCACAGGACTATTTATCTATAGAAATCTACATACCGTAATTTTAAATCTGGTCGTAGCTAGCTGTTTCAGTGTCTTTCTATACATTTATTTTGTATCCATTTGGTTCACAACAAAGTGTTTATTCATGTCTCTAGCATCAAGGATTTGAAGTTTAAAAAGTAATATTTTAAATATTCCAGATGAAGCTGAAGGTTTCTTCCACTGCAGAGAAGCCGCGACCTGCACAGATGGACCACAGAGTTCTGGCCGTGTCTCTGGACAAAGAGAATCGATGATACAACATTATTTATACAGCTTTTGAACATGTATTTTTTTTTTTTTTTTATATATACCAAAATTTTTATGTGTATAGTTTCTTCTTCGTCTCCCCTGTTTCCTTTTACTGCCAAAATGTAGTGCAACTTTCTTGACACTGTTTTGTGCTGTAAATATTAATAAAAGTTTAACTGAATGAAAAGCCCACATGTAGAATTCTCAACTTTTATTTCAGCTTGTCCTTTTTAAGAAAACTAATTCTAAACATGGTGCAGTGTTGTAAAATTGGTATACTAATGTGAAAATGTTAGTACCCTTGTCTGGCAGGTAGCATAGTGAGGAAAAGGGTAGCTACTATTTACAATTGCTTTTAGCATCCTTTTTAATAAGACAACTAGGTCATGGCTTATTGTAAGTGCTTAGTGAAACCATTTCTATTGTCCCATCTGTCACATGTACTTTATGTACTTCAAGGGGGCGGGGGTTGTTACAAAAAGAACCCCTAAGCGTCATCAAATCCATCAATCACATTCATAACAAACACAAACATCTATTTAGAAAAGGAAGTAAGCGTCTAAAGAGGTGGGGAAACAAAAACTGTCTTCACTTTGCTTTAAAAATGCTACTAAACACAGCGTACCAGTATAGTTGTGTTGAACTACATTACTTTGCAGGATCCCATTGTGACCACTCAACTGCAGCACCAAATGTGCTAAAATCCACTAAAAATGGAGCAATTATGGACATTTTAGAATTATCTTGCCATTCGCATTACAACCCAACTTCAGATAGCACTTGGCACAATTAAATACCCCCCCGGTGTGGCTCTTTGACCCGAAACCTCTTCTAGATTATCCAAACGTCCCCCATATACAGGTGATGCCCTCAGTTCCAGATCTTGAGGAAGCTATCCCAGGACCCCGTGCAGCACGCCATGCCGTCTGCAGACACTCCGATGCAGCTCACTCTGTTGTCGTGACCAGCCAGGACCCCTGGACCATCAAATGGGGGGAAAACATCACTTTTAGGCTACAGTGGAAGCTCAAAAATAAAACGACGCAACCGTTTTACACATTTGCGTGTTCCTGTTGAGTATTCGAAATTCCCTCTGTACCTTAATGCATCCCAACAAACCAACTGACATCGTTCTTTGCTCCGGTTGGTCAGCATTGGGCGGGTAAGAATGTAAACAGGAAGTAGGTCGAACTAGTGTCTGTGAAACTCAACAAATTGAGCAAAAATAGTCGTTTGTTGATAAATTATGACTTCCAGGAAGCTATAATACAAATAGAACGTGGGATTTTAAGAAGAGGTGAGGAAATTGTCCTCCTCAGTGCTGCATGAGCAGGAAAGAACACATCCTAACTGCTAACAAGCTAATTGCAGATAGGCAAGTCACCAAAATCTTGTACTTCTTGTGTCTTACTATTAACATTGTTTTCTACACTTATATGACAGTTAATGTTAAAATGTGTCAGTTAATAAAAGGTTTGATCCTTATCTCAGTGGTTCCCAAACCTTTTCTACTGGTCTACCCCACCATTGTACCCACCCATTTGACCTAAACAGACATTTGACCTAAAGCCATGTACCCTCAACTCCTGCACACGTAGAAAAAATAACCCTTTTAAAATCTTAATTAACTTGAAATAATATTGGAAATAATAATAATAATGGCTATATAATATTGTAAAATAATATATAATAATAATGGTTCATTACATGTGTATTTTGCATAGTCATATTTTGATAAAGTTTCGCAGAGCACTGATAAATAGATATGTAATCATCCTAAATATATTTTATTACAGTCTGATGTTTAAATGGGTTGAATATGAGCATTGCTTTTTTTGTCCGCTCACCATGGCTATGGTGTAAATGTGCATTTATTACAACATTGAAGGGGAAAGTTTAACAATCATGATAAAGCAAAGTACAAAAATACATACAACCAAAGCCTACTTTAACAGTGACAGGTTTTCCCCGCTGCAGTGAGGGGGATTAGAACACCATATATATTTGAAATCTTCAAAATCTTACTTATTTGTTCATATGATGCACACAGAGCAATGAACAACATTGTGTGCTGTCTCTACTCTGCTTTCTGCTTCTTCTTGCTCCGTGAGGCAGTCAGGTGCACTTGTAACTCAGAGAGTTACACGCTAATCGTTTTTAATTTTTATTCACGTAACCGCTGTTACATTTGGCCTAGCCCAGGGATTACGAATACCCCAACCGGATCTAAAAAAAATTTTTGGGGAGAAAGTTGTTTCTAAATTTGACTGAATGGGTGTAGTGTTGTAAATGTTGTAATCAAAGTGCGTTAATTGGAAGCAGGCAACATTTCTGACATGTAACAACTCATTGTAAAAAAACCCAATTTGGTCAAACATTTACGATGATTTGGAGAGCATGAAAAAGTGGAAGGGAAAACATAGCTCTATTTGACCCTGATGTCATTTACAAACAAGAAAAATGCACAGCACAGCAGCAGAACCAATGTTGTAATAGTGATAAAGATAAAAACTGCTCAGCCAGAATTAATACCACTGATGGGTTTATAACAGAACAGCAAGTGTAAATTGCGTAAGTTTTACACCAACAACTGAATAGCAATAATTTAAAGCGCATGCAGAGAGATATAATGCAGCTGTTTGCTGACTACTCATGATACTTCTAATGTAGATACTGCCTTTTTGAGGTTGCCTACATCAGGTGGTTGCTTACACCCACATGTTTTTTTTGACCCTGTGCTAATTAGAGACCACGAAGGCTATTTACTTTTGTAGTCTACTCATTCGACGACTATATTAGACTCTGGTTTTGTAATCACTGAATTCAACTCACCCACTCTCTCTGCCTTTAGAGAGTCCCAAATGTTGACGTTGAAGTCATCGTAACCGGCTAGAATGAGGCGTCCTGAGAGGGAGGGCGCCAGTGAGGTGACACCGCACATGATGCTGGAGTCCTGGTAAGTGATGAGCTCCTGGTCAGCCCTTAGGTCGTACAGTTTACAGGTGGCGTCATCAGAGCCTGTGATGACCGCGTTGCCGTTGGGGAAGAACTGCCAAGAGAGGAAAGAGATGAGGGACTAGGATACGCGCATCAGACGTCACACGCCCGCTTTCCTCACCCCAATTGAGTTGATGTCGCTCTCATGGCCCCCAAAGGTCTGTCTGCAGGTGCCCTCCCTGATGTCCCACAGCTTGGCTGTGTAGTCGCACGCTCCCGAGATAAAGAACTTGAAGTCTGGGGACACGGCCAGTGACATGCAGTCTCCCTGGTGGCCTGCGAAGATTGTCTTTTGGGTCCCTGTCTCAATGTCCCATAGCACGCTGGAACGAGGAAGATTTATAGAAATCACATTTTATAGTAAATACAGCACAGTACTATAATACTGTTATATTATTACATATACTATAATTATGTATAATAAATACATATACTATATTATTTACAATAATACTGGTTAGTACAAAGTATTTGCGGTAGATCACTAAAACCACCGCTGTGCTCATGTCGTATGGAAGATCTTTGATGAGCATTTCTGCAGTAGGTCCTTCAAAACAGAAAAGAACTCCTGTCATACTGTATATATGGATCTACAGATATGTCTACTGGTTTTTTGGTAGATGACTAAAAACAGAAGCATACTCTCATCACATATGGAGGATCTTTGACTTCTTTATGTCCTTAAAACAGCACAGTGTTGTTGCTGTCATATAGAGGATTTTTGACTAGCGTTTTTGTGGTGGGGGTAGCGGCAGAGCAGTACTCTTTTGTCACATATAGAAGATCTTTGGCAGTAGCGGTCCTGTCACATGGAGGATCTTTGACTGGCATTTTTCGCAGTAGGTCCTTAAAAACACAATGCTCCTGTAGAACCTAGATTTCCAAAGTGGGGTACGCCAATTGTGTGAAAAACAATTAGCGCCTGACACCATTAGAGTGCGCCTATGCGCCCGAACGCGTCACAATGCAAATCGCACAGTCAGAGCAGTAAAAGGGAAGGAGACGGAGCATGAAGTTGTTCATTGCTCTGTGAGAGTTATATGAACAAATAAGGACGATTGCTGATTATGTTGTGCGGAGTGTTTAATCTTGAAGATTTAATTTATTTTGGTATTCCCCCTGAAATGAGGCTTTATTGCTGACTGTGTGTATATTTTTACTTTGAAAATGACTTTCCCATGTTTGTTAAACTTTTCCTTTCAAATTGGTATCAATTAATATAAGATTGCAAGCGGACAAAAGTGAAGCTCATGTTCAACCCATTCAAACAGAAGGATCCCAACAAGTACAAGCAATACTTACCGATATCGGTGCTCATGTAAAACTTTTATCAAAATTTGGCCACGCAAAATACACATATCTGAACCAAAATCACTTACTTACCATACAATTATTTAACAAATTACTCACATTCAATATTTGAATTCAATGAAGATTAAAAGAGTAATTAAAAGTGTGCAGCAGTAGACTTTGAAAAGTTTGGGAAGCACTGCTGTAGATTATTTAAAATTAAACAATGGTGGATTTTGGTAACATTTTAGCAGTAGGTTATTAACAGCACCAGAGTGCAGTGCTTTTTGACCGTGTCAATCAAAACTGCACCTTTTTGTCTTTGCAAAGGCAGACTTGTTTATAACAGTGTCGCTACTAAAGTGCTCTAAACGTGTTCCTCACCAAGTGCAGTCTCCAGAGCTGGTGATGATCTCTGAGTCGCTGAGGAAACGACAGCAGGAGAGGTAACCTGGGGTGACCACAATGCCAACATGCTCGACTAAGAAAAGCTCAGAGAAAGCAGAAGACTTTAATGTGTTATATTTATTCATTCTCGCCTGTGTGCGCAGCCAGCTCGCGCATGACCTTGACGTTGCCGTCCTTGCCCTTGAGATTGTAGATGGAGCACATGTTGTCCAGACCTCCGCATGCCACAAGGTTGCCCGAAGGTGCGTAGGCGCAGGTCATCACCCAAGATGACTTGAGGGGGATGGCATTCACCTGGAGAAAAACACAAGTACAGATCTAAACTGTTTCCCAAACGTTGAGTCAGGGGCCAAAATGGATCGCTGGTCACTTTTTACTGAGACCCTGATTTTCAGAGTAGAATTGATTTTTATTGATCATCAATCAGGCACTCTTAGCAAGGTTTTTTAAAATATCATGTTTACTGTGGTAAATTGATGTGTTTTGTGTTCATCATTAGTTTATATACAGCCTAGGTTTAAACAATTAGCGCCTATCACTCACAATTACGAGTGAACCTGAACGGAAAATAGAGCAGAAAGGAGAAAGACTATGAAGTTGTTCATTGTTCTGTTTGCATTATATAAACAAGTAGGTTTGAAGATTGGATTTCATTTATATTGGTGTTCCCATCCCCGCACGACACAGCGGTGAAACCTGTCCCCGTGAGTGGGGATTTCCCTAAAAATTAGGCTTTTTCTTTGGTTGTATGTATCTTTTAACGTTCCCCTTCAATTTTGTAAAAAGTAATATGGAGACTAGCCATCGTAAGTAGACAAAAAAAATCGATGCTCAAATTCAAGCCATTCAAGCAGAAAGATTCCAACATCAGACTGGAAAAAAGATATCCAAGATGATTACTTATCTATTCATCAGTTCAGACCTTATCAACATGTGATTAATCAAAATACACATTTCTGACCCCTGGGATAACCAAATAATTATCTTCAATATTTCAAGTTAATTAAGATAAAAAGGGTTACGGTTTTAAGTGTAGGGCAGTAGGGGCTTCAGGTCAATAGTCTAGAGGGGTACGCCACCATAAAAAGTTTGGGAAACACTGATGTACAGTATATCAATGCCACGGCATGGCTTAGGTGGTAAGAGTGGTTGTCTCTTAACCTGAAAGTTGCGGGTTCTCCCATGATAATGTATAGTAAAGTAAATCCTTGGGCAAGATACTGAACCCCTAGTTGCTGCTGATGCGTCATCAATAGGTATTAAATGGAAAGGGTGTCAAATCGCTTTGAGTGCCTTAAAGGTGGAAAAGCGCTACACAAGCAAAAGACCATTTACCATGACAATAATTTATAACAATACATTTAATCATACCATAATAATGCTTAGAGAGAAGTATTCATTTTGCATTCTTTATTATTATTTTAAATATGACAGTTGGTTTATTTAACTACGTGAGTGCACATTTTAAAATAATACAATACTATATATAGAAATAATTACACAATAATACATTTTAAACCTGAATAAAAAATGAAATGTATTTAATTAGATTTAACATTTTTTTAATCTAAGATATATTTGCATCACAATAATATACTGTATGTAATACAAAATTATAAAATTGATCATTCAAACTGGGCAAAGATTTTGACATTTTTACATTGCGAGGATGCACTTTATACCAGTGTTGGTAGTAATGGTGTTGAAATTGTTTTCCAGTAAGGGCTGGTTTTATTAATTCAATTTCAAACGTTACAATGCAGTAAAATGTGGTCCCGACAGTCAGAGTCTGGCATTTTTCAAGTCAACAGCAGTGCTCAGTTCCAACATGTCCAACTTGGACACTGTCTCTGTGTCCTCTCCACACGCACATGACACTTCCTCATTCTCCACCAATCACACACGGGGTCCACTCCAAACATGAACATAAAACAAGCAGGTTGTCCATTATGAACTGATATGGATACAGTTATCGCTCAATGGCACACCACAGGCATTTTGCTTTTTTTTTCCAAGTAATTCAATAATTACTTTCTCATGTAACTAATTAAATAAGGAGTAATTATTTAACTACCTAAATACTTTTTAATAAAGTAACTACGATAAGGTACATTTAAAAAGTAATTTGCCCAATCTAATACTGTGGTAGGTGACTGGAATTTCCAGTCTAACGACTATTTGTTTTGGTATTTTTCAAAAATTGAGTGTCGACTTGATGATACAGCAATTAGCCAGTTCAGTGCATTGACTCTAATCTCAACTTTTTTGTACAGTTCTGCAGCATTTTCCCACAATAGATAATTTGGTAACAGTAACTATTAACAAAGAAGAAGCTACTTCTTCTTGGCTGACATGGCATTTCTTCAGCCAAACTCCTACTTCAAAGCTCAAATGACAGTATCTTAGCCAGAACGGAACTTTTGGAGACATTCCATTTGACATATTACACATAACTTGACACATTTGGCTTTGCTTTCGCAGACAAAAACCTGCTGCACACTACAGTGCCTGCTCAGCAAACACTTGCGAACGGTACAAGTTGTCCCCTCAGGAGTTTAAACACAGAGCGTGTCTTACCTTGTTGGTTGTGATGCTATCCCACACGATGAGTTTTCCATCTTGTGATGCGCTGACGCACAGCCTAATAAACAGAAAATCAACTTTCCTTGCAATTTTTTCAAATGTGTTGTAATTTTGCAGCAGAAAATAATGACACTTTTTGGCAATACAGTACACTAGTCCTCACTTGGAGTCAGTGGACCAGTGCATTGCATAGATCTTGGCCAGGTGACCCCTAAGTGTTTTCCTGGTCTTCATCTGGACCCGGCCCACCACAGTGATGCTGGCCGTGGCCTCCTGCAGGGTGGTGTCCTGCATCACCTTACGCGCCGCCTAATACGAGGGGTGGCACACAAACACTGTAAAATTTGCAATTGTATGTATAATATATTGACATGTACACGCATGTTTGTTTTCTTCCTCTCTCTCTACCAAAGAGGCTGGATGACAAGAGGCTTCAGGCTGTCTCAACACCTGAGCACATAGGTTGTATAGCGGAAAGAACGGAGTAATTGAGCCCTCCTGTCAGCCCCCGAACACAGACAAGCCGATATGTTGCAACTTGCATGCGCACCTCAAACACAACCATCCTGTCCGATTTCCAAAATGAAAAAACTGTGCTTTGTCCCAATAGTCAACGCTTACTAAGGCAAACAAAAAAGTGCACACTCACAGACAATGTTGTTTACTGCATATTAAGCGTTCCTGCTAAGGAATAATACTCAATGTCCATTATTTTTTATTTATTGTGTGTGTTATCTGGGGTGATGTCTACCTACTCAAAGCAGGAAAAGGCTGGGATATACAGTAATGCCTGCAATACACTCTCTAGGGAGCTGATTGCCTGTTACATACAGAACTTTTATCGGGGGAAAATACGCCTCATGTCCACTTCATGTTAGTAGCATTGATGTTTTAACTTTTTCCTCATCTGGCGCTCAGCTACACTTTGGGCACCTCTGACCTCCGCAGTTAGCAAAGGTTTTATAATGGCGATAGTTTGACCCTGGAACAGATGAGTTCACATTACAATATTATTGTAATGGGAAAAGTAGGGTTGAAATTGAGCCTAGAATTGTACTGGTGTCACAGCGTTGGACTTTGGAGGTTCCACTGTCTACAGGGAACCTTTTCCAATCTTATCTACATCTGCGCTTTTCTTGCTGTTTTAATGGGTGTTAGTGGTGTGTACTTACAGTGATCTGGTCCTTGAGGTTGTCTGCCTCCTTTCGCAGTTGCTCCATTTCACCCATGACGATGCTCGTTTAGGCACTGTCACCACCGCAAACAGGGTTAGGATGGGATGGTTGGAAAACTGACTAAAAAAAACACAACAACAACAACTCATTCAAACTAAATAAAGGTTTTCCCGTGCGGTATCAACATCACATCGTTGGGCGTTGCAGTGTGAGTGTACCTATGCGGCAGGTCCCAGGTCAGGAAGTAACGTTTTTGCAAGTCAAACTTGCGCTTGGCTGCTTTGCAAACTTCCATAAACACACAGAAACCAGTAGAGTACACCCTCCCCCCACACAGACATACACATGAAGCTCATGCAAGTGTATGAATATTCAAGCGGGATTTTAACAGTGAAAGTATTTGCTCTTTGTACACATAAACCGGTACGTCCCGTCACAATATCATCACTCTCTCACTAGCACTATTGAGATTGGAGGGGCAGGGGGAGGGGCTGTTCAGGCAACCAAGATGTTGATTGCAATTGAATTTGGTCATGTCATGATTACAAAATCGGCTGCAGTCAATCCGCTAATGGAGAAAATCAGTGTGTGCGATAATTGCCACACATGACACATGCTCTTGACACGTTTTTTGGGGGGGTGGAGGCAAAACCACACAAACCCGAAGGCCTGCTTGCTTCGACATCGCTCAAGATTCAGTTCTTCTGAAGACTGACAATAGGGACAATTTCCGCTCTATCTTTCACAGCCCTGCAACACTTTCTCCCTTCCGATTTGAACTAGAACGGCTTTGAAAACACATGACCACAAGGATTTGCCTCTCATTTGTCTAAAGGGCAAAGTGTCTGTGACTTGTTAGCCATCTGGAAAGCTGCTAGTGAATCCACCACCCTGTTAAAATGACACCGGAATGACGATTTAGCTTCTCAAATTATCAATAAGATCATTTTAATGGAAAGTCTCGGCCATTGCCCTTTGCCATTGTTGTGCGTGAGTAAATGGCTGACTAGGGTGCTAATGGCAGTGGCGTGGTTGCTGGATCGTGAAGTGCATTAACACCATCCGAGAGACAGAAAGAGACGGTCTGGGAGTGCAAGAGCAGTGGCAGAAGAGTGAGTGTTAAATCCCCGCAGACTGAGGTTTTTAAAGAGGGCAGAGCGATTGGTGGTGCAGGGGGGCTTTTTGAATCAAATCTGCTCTCATCCGATTACTTGACTGCTCTTTGCATGTGGTTAATAGATGGAGGGAGGAGGGGATGTGAAGGATGACACCCAGGGGAACGCAAGGTCTAGATGGAGATGGAAGGGTTGGAAGGTGGGGTATGACTTTTTAAAAGCTGATTGCTGCTCTCTTTGCATCTTTAGTTGAAATGATCCGAAAGACATATATTTGGCTCCTCCCTCAGACCAACGTTTGTTATTTCATCATCTATTACAAAACATATAATATATATAAACATAAACATTCTAATGGAGGGTAAAGAAAACAAGCATTACTTAATTACAACAAACGTACAGTATGTACTGTACATATAAATCCAGTATCAGAATTTTACTCTGACCAAATATAAAATGAAAAAAAGACCTGTTTTGGGTGCTGACCCACAATTTGGAAAGACTGTTTTCCATTGCTGACTATATATACATATTAATACTATTATTATATTATTCATATAATTAAAAATAACAACAATAATATATATATACATATATATAAAAAACTTAAGGTTTATTAGCATACTTTTTTTTATTGTTGTGGCTTGTGCAACATAGTTGTTATTTAATTATTATACTTGGTTAAAGTTAATTTTATATGTTCCATCTTTTTTTTCTTCACTGATTTGGGACAAATCAGCACTTTGACTATCTCATCGTAAAAGTTCATTCAAAGCATCTGGCTGTAAACTAAGTAGGTGGTGTGATGCTAAGTGATCAGTAATAATTCCAATAATATAATAATAAAAATATTCATAATAACCAATTATTGGTGATTGGGCTATATTGCTTGTTAAGAAAAGTCTCCACCCCTTTAATATCTTAACTTGATGAATCTGTTCAATTGGCAGTTTTGTATTTTAAACAGGTTTCATCATCCATTGTACACTTTTAAAATAAAAAATAATTTAAAATAGGCAATTAAATTAATATGTTAATACTGTATGTGTTATTTAAATATAATGTGAAGAGAATTGAAATGTTTCATATTTGAATATTTTAAATATATAATTTACAATTTTTGAATGTATATTAATATAATAATTTTGTTTTTGGGTCTTTTTACAAAACACAAAAAGTATGCTGCTGAATTTGTCTAAAAATGGTAATGTGAGTTCAAATACGATCAATATATATAATATGTAAAATGTATTAACAGTAATCTATTAATATTGTTGTAGATACTAGTTTTTAATATTTTTGATTTTTGTAATTATAATTTTTAAAAGCATGATTACTATATTTTTAACATTTTTAATATATTTTATTCTAATGGTAAATTTATGGATTTATTTGTTACCGTAAAAGTGTGTTTGTATTTAATAGGAATTCCTATTTTAAACTATACCAATATTTACAATTTATAGCAAGAAACACTTTGGGAATTAACATATTTAGTTCTGAAAAAGGAACACAAACACGGGCCTTACCAGTTTGGTGACTCCCGTCAGGACGTTTCAGAAAACTTTTAGTCACACTCGTGCACCCGTCGTCCTCTGAATATTGTCATGAGACTTCCTAGTGCTTTCCATTCACTTTCGCTACGAGACACAACACAGCCGGAGTGATGCTTCCCTTTGTAAGTCACTCTCTTCTGTCGCCCTGTGAGGAACAGATGAGGATTGGAGGGATGAGGGGATAAACCCTGGGATGGACAGTGAGAGGTGTGGGCTAGTTGTTGTTGGTGGTGGGGGCTGACAGAAAGGGAGATGAGACATTGGGGGGAGACCAAAGAAGGTGTTGGTGTACAGTACAGGGGTCACAAGACATGAGTGTGGGGTGAATCAAGGGATGGAAATAATGGAGGAGGGGGGAGAAGCAAAATAAGAGGGTCTGGGAAGATTACTTTTTATGGTGACGAGGTAGTCCTGAAACTTCCATGACTGGCAGCAAGCGGAACTGATGTTTTAGAAACCTGAGAGGAGAGCTAAGATTAGAAAGCTAATAGGACAGAACGTGAGATAAAAACACAACAAGGCTAACATATAGTACCTTTAAAATACAGTGGTGTGAACAAGTGTTTGTCCCCTTTTAAATTTCTTAATTTTTTTGCATGTTTGTCACACCTAAATGTTCCAGCAAATTTGAATATTAGTCTAGGACAACACAACTGAACACAATATCCATCCATCCATCCATCCATCCATCCATCCATTTTCTTCCGCTTATCCGAGGTCGGGTCGCGGGGGCAGCAGCCTAAGCAGGGCAGCCTAGACGTCCCTCTCCCCAGCCACTTCATTCAGCTCTTCCCGGGCCAGCTGAAAGACATAGTCTCTCCAGCGTGTCCTGGGTCTTCCCCGAGGCCTCCTACCGGTTGGACGTGCCCTGAACACCTCCCCAGGGAGGTGCCCGGGAGGCATCCTAACCAGATGCCCGAGTCACCTCATCTGGCTCCTCTCAATGCGGAGGAGCAGCAGTTCTACTCCGAGTCTCTCCCGGATGACAGTGCTTCTCACCCTATCTCTAAGGGAGAGCCCAGCCACCCTGGGGAGAAAACTCATTTCGGCCGCTTGTACCCGCGATCTTGTCCTTTCGGTCACTACCCAAAGCTCATGAACATAAGTGAGGGTAGGAACGTAGATCGACCAGTAAATTGAGAGCTTTGCCTTTTTGCTCAGCTCTCTCTTCACAACGACAGACCGGTGCAGAGTCCGCATCACTGCAGATGCCGCACCAATCCGCCTGTCCATCTCACGTTCCATCCTTCCCTCACTCGTGAACAACACTCTTAAACTCCTCCACTTGAGGCAGGACCTCATCCCCCACCCGGAGATGGCACTCCAGCCTTTTCCGGGCGAGAACCATAGACGCAGATTGGAGGTGCTGATTCTCATCCCAGCCGCTTCACACTCAGCTGCACATTCAGCTCATTATTCACAATTAGCAAAAACATGGAACAGTGGTGAACCTTACCAGGAGTGGCCAGCAAACCAAAATTACCCCAAGAGCGCAGCGACGGCTCAGCCAAGAGGTCACAACAACATCCAAAGAACCACAGGCCTGTCTTGCCTCAGTTAAGGTGAGTGTTTATGATTCCACCAGAAGAAAGACACTGGGCAAAAACTGCATGGCGGAGTTCCAAGACGAAAACCAATGCTGAACAAAAAGAACATTAAGGCTTGTCTCAATTTTGCCAGAAAACATACTGATAATCCTCAAGACCTTCGGGAAAATATGTGTAATGAGACAAAAGTTGCTTTTTTTGGAAGGCATGTGCCCCATTACATCTGGCGCAAAGGTAAGGAGCAAGTAAGTAAAGAAAAAGAACATCATACTAACAGTAAAATATGGTGGTGGTAGTGTGATGGTATGGGGCTGTTTTGCTGCTTCAGGACCTGGAAGACTTGCTGTGTTAAATGGAACCATGAATTCTGCAGTAACACCATCAAGTCTACTTCTGAACTGCTGAAGAAAAACAAAATGAGGACTTTGGAGTGGCCTAGTCAATGTCCCGGCCTGAATCCTATTGAGATGCTGTGGCATGACCTTATAAAGGCACGTATGCAGGAAAACTTTCCAATGTGGCTGAATTACAACAATTCTGCAAAGATGAGTGGTCCAAAATTTCTCTACAGCGCTGTAAGAGACTCATTGCAAGGGCTGCCCGACCAGTTATCAGGTTTAGGGGCCAATCACTTTTTAACACAGGGCCATAGGTGTGGATGTTTTTCTCCCTTAATAATAAAAAGGTTAATTAAAAAACTGCATTTTGTGTTCAGTTGTGTTGTCATTGACTAATATTTAAATTACGGTCTGAAAGTGTGCCAAACATGCAGAAAAATAAGAAATCATGAATGGGGCAAACCCTTTTTCACACCACTATGTGTATATGCAGTATGTACTGTATATACTGTATAACTCAATAGACCAGTTATGTTAAAATACAAAAACTGTTTGCCAGTCAATCTCAGGGCACAAATAGACAAAAAAACATTCACACTCATTTATTGAACATTTACATTTACTGAAACAGTAAATTGTGTCTTGTTTCAATTTATTTCATCCAACTTTGAGTCATTCTTACCACCAGGTGTGCTCAACATGAGCTGAACGCTTGCTCTTGTGCAGACATTTTGGTTGCTAAAACTCATAATGTGTTGCCTACTTTCTGGCTTTATTGCGTTACTGTGTTAGCGGTAACCTCTACTCACTCACTCACTCACTCACTCGAGAGGAGTCACGACTGCAGCGGCTGAGCCGGAAACTGGATTTAGTGACGTTCAGGGAAACCTACTTTAGCTCACAAGTAAAAGACAGCTGATGTGCTTTCCGTTTGCGTGTTTTCTCATTGCGTTATTTACTTGGTAACGTTGGTCAGCAACGTTTTAACCGGATTTCTATGCAGCTTACCCTCACACAGGTGTATGCTGGAGCCTATCCCAGCTGACTCTTGGCAAGAGGCACGAGTACACCCTGGAATGGTCACCAGTCAATCGCAGAGCACATACAGACAAACAACCATTCACACTCACATCATCATACCTATGAACAAGTTAAGAGTTGCCAGTTAACCTAAAAGGCATGTCACTGATCTGCATTCACTTTGTGCTTGTAATTTAATCTTGTTATTCATTCACATTTTACAAGGACGCCTTGAGTTGTGAGAGTAAAATACAAAGATGGTGTCACAGACTGGCGTATAAAGCGGCGACATGCATTGTGTAGACATTACACCTACTTAAGAGGGCATTAATGCAGATGTTTAGGGTATGCGTGTTTTCCTCTGGTAAGAGGTTAGGTTTAAAGCACCATTAAAGAGGCACACCGACCCAATTCTAGCAGAAGTAAAAGTAATGGTGGTGGGAGGGAGATTATAACACACAGACGGGGGGGTGAGAGGTGAGTGTTATTATAGACCATAAACAGCACTTGGGTCTGTACTGAGAAGATGATAAGGGGGGTGTGATGGGACGGGTTCCACTGGTTAGACACACGTGGCTGCATGAGAGCGCTGAATGATTAAATGATCTGTCCCTGGATTACTATTCCATATTCTAAATGGGAGACTTTTTAAGCTTCATAAACAAATGCACTCATTTATGGAGGGATTAGCAGTAATCTCTCTATTTCTATCCCAGCACCCTCAGGCCCATTTTCTGTGCCTTTTTTTGCAGCGGGAGTTTCTGACACTAATGTAACTAACAAACTGACATTTCTTATTTTTTTTAATTTGCAGGCTTCAACAGAGTTTGAATTAGATTGCACATTCAAAAGTATGAAACATGAACAAAATAAGAACAAACTGAGACTGAAAAAAACATTTCCGCACCCTGGTCACAGTGAATATAAATACGATATATACAATCAACACACAAGCCATTTCTTTTGTAAACCAAAAAGGCAATGAACACCCCAAAAGTTGTAGAATTTGTGAGTTGAACTGAAAACATGCAAAGTCAAAGAAAACTTGATAGTAATTATGCATGTTTGTCCATTTTGGGACCCCTAATGGGGGTTTGGGAGGGTTCCTGGACAGGTGCGGACCACTTGATTAAAAACTGCATCTAAAAAAAATGCAAATCTGCAACAGGGTCATCTTAATTAAATGTAGAGATGATGTAAACAAGTATCGTTGTTATACAAGTCTATGAATAAAGTAACCGCTGTGTAATACAAATGAAATAAAGTAGAACCACTCACTCTTTAAAAGGATGCAATGGAGAAACATGTAACACGTGCTGTTGTTGATACTTTTTGCAGTCACAGATGGATGGAACTAGGAAAAAAGCGATGATAACCATAGAACAAGAAATGGACAATACGCGATTTTAAAGGCCAAAAAATGTACAGATACAAATCTTCAAAACAAAAGCCTTCCTGTTCTTTTTTACTTTTGCAATACAGTGATGAACTTCTTAACATACTTCTATGACGGTTAAGAATGTTATACCTGTACAGATAATAAATGTCTGTACAGATAAAGATGCCAGTTTGACCCTACAACACATACATTCACTTTACATAATTTCCTACGGGAAAAATTGTTGAATTGTTGACCTTACCTACATCAGCCATCTTGGATCAATATCATGTTATTTAAAAGTCTATTTGATTGTCCTTGTGACATAAAGCAAAAAAAATTCCTTCAAAAAAACACAAGTTAGACTTTTTGATAGTAGAACTGAACAGAACCTCTTTGACTGGGGAAATCTTAGGTCAAATATCACTAAAAATAAACAAGGTTCTTACTCAAATACAGCATTGAAGACAAATACACCTGATGCTCAAGTCATGACAACATATGGGGTCTATTGTCCTTCTCTTATGTCGTGCCAAGGAGGGCCGAGATACTGCAGGTTTTCCTACAGCCGGTCACTACAGCAGATGCTTTAATTGATGAGCTCCTTCCCTCAAATTGAAGGAGGTGTTGATCATTAAAATCACCTGCTGTAATGACCAGCTGCAAAGAAAACCTACAGGGTCTTGGCCCTCCATGGCACAAGTTTGAGACCCCTGACTTATATAATCGAGAGTCACTTATAAATTAGTTTCACTGGTAGACAGGAGCTCTACTGACAGGAAATCCATTTTGACAGGCTCACAGTTCATCTTTGCCCGCCGTCACACGTCCTCTCCCTCTGCTGGCCGCCTTAGCTGGCGCTTGATTGCGAGCATTCTTCGGCTCCTCCTTTTCATCCTTCTTGGTCACAGCTTGTCCGTCAGCGGCCCAGGCTGTCTCCACCTCCTCTCGCTCCTGCAGGAAAGACAATGCTTTTAAGGTAGCCACCGCCGCTACCCAGAATATTGGACGGATTGAACAGTCTAAAATCCAAATCCTTGATGGACATACACTACATCACATGTGTCAAACTCGTGCCATGGAGGTGGTGATGCACTGCAGATTTTCTCTCCAATCGGTTTCTCCAGCAGGTGATTTAATCAATGAAATCATTTCCTCACATTTAAAGGGGTGTTGACCATCACCTGCTTTGGTGACCGGCTGGAAAGAAAACTTGCAGTGTCTCGGTCATCCATGGCACAAGTTTGACACCCTTGCACTAGATGAGACTGGACATACAATCCATGATCAAGAGTTCGAAGATGTCCATAGGGATACATTGTTGTCTTTTACGACCAATTAGTGCAGGTTAAAGAGTGAGGGTTATGCCCATGACTGCCCATACTGGCTCTCTCTTACTTATGGGTTGTCATGCATTTGTGGTTTGGTTTAAAATATTCTTAAATAACATATTTACTCTATCATAGTTTGTAAAAATAAAATCATATTGGGATAGTTTTACCTGTTTTACCAACTTATTAATGTATTTACCCTGAAAAAAATTATGGTATTTTAAACAAATAATTTCTGCTTAAAAATGCTGTTTTCATTTTATTTCTGTTTATCTTCACTTGAATGAGACTTGATATTTGAATACCTATTTCATTATTTTAGTTGGAATTACTACAAGACTGGAATGGAACATGTTGTGATAGCAGCACTTTGCTGAGAATTTTTTAATACTGTTTTTGTATTAGCTCTCTCGCTCTACTGTTGCGGTTGGTGAGTTTCAGCAGCCCTCAGTTAAATACTACTACACTTTAAACAGCAGCAAAAGTGCAAATAACACAGTCACATAACTGAGAGCTCCCATCCAGCTTAACTGCTCTTCCATGACCTAACAACGTAATCCCAGGTGGACAATGAGGTAAACAATGACAACCGACCACCAGATTTGCATTGTGGTCTCGTTGTCACAACAACAAGGATCAGGACGTGAGCACCCACCATGTCCCTGTATAACTTCTTCTTGGTAAACCAGAGAGCCAGTGCACACCGCCGCCCTTTAGTTACCGCGGTAACACCGTGTGGATTTATCGGTCCTGACGAGAAGCCGACAAGTCGACCGCATGTCGGTTTGACTCTGGCCTGCAGGGGCAAGATCATAAAGGACAAGACTCTAAACAGATCCAAAGAAGAACACCAAAATCTGGGGATGAAAAAAAGACTTACTGTCACTGTTTTGGCATCCCTGTTGGTGAAGAACAACTCGCCACCATCAAAGTTGTCATTTAGGTATAGAATGGCACTGTGTAGAGAAATATTCATATTTTATATTAAATAATTGGCAGTATCAGCATTAAGACCCAAGCAAAGCTACATTAAAAAGCAGTCAAAGAAGGTCAGAATTAAATGTGTACCTGAGGTCTCTGTGTATGAAAGCTGGTGGTTCCTTCCAGCATTGTTTGGTAGCTGGCTCAAGGAGACAGTTGTCCACATGGACAGGATGAGACAGGTCTAGTCTGCCCTCCTGGTCCCCTGACGGGAGTAGAAAATTTGTTTTTTTAGGTCTAAAGCAAGCGCTGTATTCTGAATTCTGCTTTTTCTTCTCGCATTTGATTGACTCTTTCAAAGAAGTCTTTATGAAATGAAAATATAATCTGTTGGCTTGATTTGGTCCAAAGTTAAGTTGTGCTTTACACGCCCCATGTCACAATTCTCGACAAAGTTTTGTATCAATTAGTTTGAACGCTGAGTGATGATGGTAACAAATAATATTTGAACTGGACTGGGAACACCCTGTGGAACGGCAGAGGTGTGATTGCTTTGCATGACATATTGGGATCTGTTGACAAAAATAGCCATTTTATTTCTCTGAGTGTTTTTACTATCTAAACCATCTTAAATAAGCTTTTTTTGGACTATGACGTCCACATTGCAGATGACATGGACACAGACACACTGAGCAATACCTACCTTGCACCATGCACCGGAACACAAACTGGGCGTTATCAGAACCCTACAACACAGAGCTGTAGGGTTATAATATTATATAACCCTATATAATATATATATATAATATATATATATTATAATATTATTATAATATTCTCACCAGTCCACAGGCCAAAGAAAAAGCGCATATGCAGCTGAGCATCAAAACCTGTGGTTACCACAGCTGGTCATTTGTAAAGAAAAAAAAGCATCTTGTTCCAGAAGGAACAAAAGCAAAGAGGATGAGGAAGAAAAGAGTAGCTGACACAACAACAGTCATCCTTTATGTACCAGGTCTATCTGAGAATGTCAGAAAGGTTTTTAACAGACACAACATACCAGTATACTTCAAACCTGGTAACATTTTGAGACAGAGGTTGGTACACCCCAAGACAGGATGCCCCATACCCAGAAAAACAATCTGGTGTATGCTCTCCAATGCAGTGTGGAATGCACCGAATTTTACAATGGAGAAACCAAGCAGCCGCTGACGGGCTAATTCTTCATGTCAAGACTCTGTGGTCTACCTGCACTTAAAAGAAAAAGAGCACTCTTGAGGACAAAAATGTACACATTATGGACAGAGAAGAATGGTTTAAAAGATGAGTGAGGGAAGCCATCTACGTTACAGGTCTAGGACACTACCTTTCTCCCACGATGCTGTCCTTTCATCCCTTCCGAAAAGATTAAATCTTTTATCTTGTAATATTAAATCAATAATCAATAAATAATAATAATAATAAATAATAAAAAATAATAAAAAAATAATCAATAAAGCAAGGCACAGCCACCCTGCTTTCAAGTGGGTCCATGACCATCATTACATCTGAATGGAATGATAACAACCGTCATTCGACACCACTAAAGAGCCAACTATTCCATTCTGGACCTGCCTCCTCCCTTAAAGGTTAAACAGACTGGATCTTGCACCAAGCTCTCAGACTAGACCTGTCCTATCTGGTCTGGCAGGTATGTGTCCCAGCTAGTCTTTGAGCATGTCCTGATGAAGCTTGCTCCGATGAAAGACAAAATGTCTTTTAAGATAGCCTGAAAAATCGAGTTGTGATCGACTGAATGCCTTGTGAATACAATAGCTTGGATGAATGAAAATATTCACAGGCATATAAAACGAGAACATTTCTTGCAAACCAGCTGCAAAGTCACGTGATAACTTCCCAAATTATTTATTGTGCTAAATTGACTTTTTGATTACATAACAGTAAAATGTTTCTCTTGAACCTGTTTATGGGCAACAAATGTGACAAAAATCTAATATCTCCCAAACTTGTTTTCTGCTTTTTTGCGGGAAGAGTCTCTCAAACACTCGCTTTTGATGTTCAGGTTTTCATGACCTCCTTAAGGGGCGCCCTTTTTCCTAATGGATATAATACCACCTCTGACCCGTTACTATATAGATGGGCCCCATTGTATACATAAAATTATAATACAAAAAAGTAGGCTTGACTACACAACTTAGATCTTAATATAGCCTGGAGCTTTGCCAACTACAGTATTTTTCAGTCTGTTAAAAGTGTGGGAGCTGTAAGTTTGATCAGTTGAAAAAGTTGTTGTATGTGAGATATGACATCTGTTACATTGGAAAAGAGTCATATTGTACCGCCACGTCACAATTCATATATCTCAGCTTCACTCTTTCATGTTTTTTTTTTAAATGAATACATTTCTATTTCATTGTACTGCAGCTCATAATTACTCAAAAAGTATACATATTTAAGCAAATTCTACATATTATTGGCCTAAATTAAGCATTGTCAAACATAAAATGGCTAATTGAATGAAAATACAAATATAGGCATTCAAAGGACGCAGTCAAAGATGTGAGATGTAATATTCCACATCGGTCACTAGGTGTCAATAGCCACCAGGAAGTAGGCTGTCCAGAAACAAACAAGGAACTGTACAAATGCTAACGTGTGATGCTTTTGTGTCTTATTTTCTGTTATTATGTCTACCATATTGAGTAATATAACTGCAAAGGTGACTATAGGGGTGTTATTTCAAGTCTAGAATGCTCCTATAATGGTAAAACCGGTATTTAGAAGATCGTAAGCATGTTTTCTATGCTCTAATTATGAAAATATGCTATTTATAAATAAGGAATCCTACTTTGCAGTAATTCACTTGTCAGAGTGATAAACAAGGGATTACTGTTCACGTAAAACATGTACCATAGTGCTCCTTGGAGACTTTGTTGGGAGTTATGTGACAAACACAGCTCATTAGCACTAGTACAGAAACGGTAGGGCTTGCTTAAAGCACTTTTACATTATATTTCAGCATTAAGGCTAGATTTTGAACAACACACTTTCAACACACTAGTTCACACTAGACCTCATTTGTTGAAAAATAATATAATATAGAAACCTTAATCTATAACAAGGTAATACCTCTTACCTGAAACAGCATTGCGGCAGACCAAGTGTGTGAAAGCGACAAAGAGCCCCGATGGGCTCCTAAAGTAGGAATGGAGAAGGATTCGTGCTCTCTCGCCCAGCTCGTGTAACAACTTGACGTCAGTGTGGTTGACCAGGCCGTTCTGAACCAGCTGTGATGTGCAGTGAAAGAATGAAATGTAGCAAATGTTGCATTTTGTGAAGAATCTTCATATTGTTGGCCCACCTTCGCAGCTCTTAACAGAGTGAGGCCATTCAGTGTCTCATGAGGAGTGTGTGGAGACTGTCGCCCCTGGTAACCGTCTCCTGCCGACGCCACCGCCTATGAAGAAACACCAGAATGCGTTAATGAGGCAAGATGGTGCGCCAAAGTCAAACTTTTTGTCGTACTTCTGCCAACTTCAACATTCTGTCACACTCCTTTTCGGTCATGACTCCATCCAGGACCACCCGATTGGTGCCATTTAGGAGCAAATCATCCATGGTGATGGTCACACCCACCTGAGGGACTGTACCACCTGAAGAAGGGACAAACAGGAAAGAGTAAGTATTGCGTGTTGCGTTCAAAAGCACTACCGGAAGTATGCGTGTTTGACCTGCATAAAAGCCGCTGTCATCCACATCCTCTTGTTGCTCATCCTCTTTCAATTTTCCATTCATTTTCTCTTTCTTAGCTCTGACCAAAAAAACACTAATTACTTTTAACTTGAATTTGTGCCCAACTTTTCTTTTGGGCTGTCTTACCTCCATGTTTCTCTGAGGGATTCAGGAACAACATCATCTGGAGTCCAAAGATCCTGCACAGGAAAACATTTTTTAAAATGTTCCAATTAAGCAGAATAGTGCTCATTTATGGAGACTTACTGGGTCATTGAAGGTGAAATTTAAATTCTCCATACTAAAATACAGCAGCTTCTTCTCCTGTAAGGAGCGCCTGACATAACGAGCAATCACCTGTGTGAGAAACACAAAAATTAGGTGTAACAGTCAATATTTGAAGTTAACTAAACCCCCACCAAGGTGACCAACATTTGTCACCTGAACTATTTGTAAATTTTTTAGTTTACACAAATCCCTGCAAAAATGACTGCATCAGACAGATTATTTACCATTGAATAGGAAGGCGAATCAAACAGAAAAAAATGATTCGCTGTGGGCGACCCCTGATGGGATAAGCAGGGATAAGCCGAAAGGAAAAGAAGAAGAAGGAAGTAACTACATCATCATTGCAGTGCTCATACCTGAGCAGGCTGTGACTCTTTGCCTCCCCCTAGTGTTTCAACGTAAATCTGCAGGTTGTCCAAGGAGTCCTTATCAGAAGGGTAAAAAAGGAGAAGGGAGCGAAGCGTCTGCACTGCACCTCTGACATCTCCAGCTGTAAGGAAGCAAGGACACTTGAAGAAGACACCCAGTCAGCCCGATCACATATTCCATCCATCCATTTTCTATACCGCTTATCCTCATTAGGGTTGCGGGTATGCTGGAGCATATTCCAGCTGACTTTGGGCGGGAGGCGGGGTACACCCTGGACTGGTCGCCAGCAGGGCACATATAGACAAACAAAGACATACATTCACATTCCATATGGAATATTTGATTGATTCATAGATCATATTTCGATCACGTATTCATATTTCATATTTCATGGACAAAAGTCTGACGACACACTAATATATCGCAGGTTGGATTGGAACCCTTAGTCTCCTCCCAAGTATTAATTATGTATCTGAGTTAGGCATTTTGGACAAACCATTTTCTGTTCCCAATATACAACACAAGGTCAATACAGGTATGTTTGGAGTTATGTGAGGTCTCACAATCCCACAATCTTGTTAGTGTTTCTTATTATAACAGTACAAGGAAAGTTGCAATTCCATTTTTTTCTTCCGTATTTGCTTTTTGTATGTGTCATGGCTGCATGTCCCAATACTTTTTTCTGCATAAAGGTGTTGTCAAACCTTACTTTTTACTGATAGTTTCTGCTGCAACATTAATAGTATCAAGAACTTCCTTTTCAACAGAACCACAATACTGTATGTCATAATTTATGTATCTCACTCGGTGTACCACAGGGCTGTGTTCCCAGTCCTATGTTGTTTGTTATCAGGATAACAAAAGGATAACAAAAAGTAACAAAAACATTTCAAGAAAGATTCGTAGAGGTGTATAGTGTGATCCAAGTTGGTAAGCAACAGGTAATTTTGGGTTTGATCTGGACAGCAAGTCCAGGACTATTTTTAGTACAGTATATTCATTTTTCATGGACATTGACATTGGACAGCAAGGTGTAAATAGGTGTTATGGCTACGTGGAATTTCCGATTAGGCATCTCTGTGTGGTGTATGGATGTTCTCCCAGTGCACGCGTGGGTTTTCTCCATGTGGTTTCCTCCCACATTCCAAAAACATGTTAGGTCAAATTGAGACTCTAAATTTTCCATAGGTGTGAATGTGAGTGTGAATAGTTGTTTGTTTATATGTGCCCTGTGATTGGCTGACAACCAGTCCAGGGTGCACCCCACCTCTCATCCAAAGTCAGCTCGCGACCCTAGTGAGGATAAGCGGCATAGAAAATGGATGGGCTACAAGTCCAATACTTCTTTCCATGAAAGTGAACGAAAACATCCATTTTTCCTGTTAACCTAAATGTCTTCAATAACACACACACCCATCCACTCACAACATGTCACAATCACTGCTAATTCTGGCATGCAACAAGGCGGTGTTCTAAGTCCATGCCATATGTTGTTTGTTAACAGCATAACTCAAAAACTACCAAACCGATTTCAGCGAAACTTTTAGCGTCATTTTGGATCAAATTTGCTCAGCTGGATAATTTGTTTTATTAATTTATCATAGTAACAGTTATAGTACTAAATAACAATAATAGCTACCGTAGTAGTTTCTCACTTATATTTTGCCAGTTGATGATACTGTAACTGCCAGAAATGAAAGCCGTTACATTTTGTAATGTAAGAAACACAAACCTTTAAACTGTGCAATGTGCATGTGCTCCAGCTGACTGGGTAGGAAGTCCTCTTGAGAGGAGATCCTACCGGGACGAGTGGCCACCTGCATCACACACGACTGTTGACAAGACAGCAGTGACAAGGAAAGCGCTAGATGACAAAAAAAAACAACAGTAAAAATGTGTCCTAGTTTTGGTTTTGGTAGAAAAACACATTGGTTATACCTGCCGCTTTCTCAAACACGCCGTCCACGCTGTCCACTCCCCTATCCTCCGGCAGGCGCTGGGAGGCCACCACACACTGCACCCTGCACTCTTCTGTCTGATGCAGCGTTTCGTTCACGCACGCTTGCCACACGTCCGCCGCCTGCGCCCATTTGGACAAAGCCTCATGCTGGAGTGCAGAATCATACAGTGCCTGTGCAAGAAAAAATAATCCGAACATCATCATTAAAGGTTGATTCAGACCAGCCAAACTACAACCACAATAGGAGACATATTGTTAAATGAATTCCATCAAAACTCAGCATTGTTATGTCTTTCTTTTGAGATCATTCCTCACCCAGTGTTTTTCACTCGCTGTCTCTCTGTCCTGAAAAGCTTCTTCGGTCACTCCATCCATTCGTCTGTACTTCTCAATGTTGTTCCTCATCTCCAGGTGACTGGGGTTGGCCACAAAGTAAGTCTGAGCCGCTGACGCCGCCTTCTGCAACTTTTCCATCTGATAAATACAGTACAGGTACAGTAATAGCATACATGTACAAATATGTTTTATAATAATTACACAAATGGACAATAACATGAACAATTACTTGCTGAATCCCGCCCGTGCTTATACAAAAATGTTTTGGTTGATTGTGGCGTTGGTGTTTTTAAACTGATTTTATTCAAAGTTTTCACACCTGCTCGTCCGTCTCCTAAAAGGGATTTACCAAATGTCATGGTGATTCAATTAAACACTCTGAATGTACGGGGGGTGTTTTATAGAGCTATGTGACACATTTCAAGCCAATCCAACTAACTGGCTCTAAAAAGAGCAGCACCTTGTGGTGTATTCTCCAGAAACAACAGTACATGCAGGCAAGAACAGGATGCATGTTTTGACAAACTTTCATCCTTTTGTGTGCAGGAGTGGAATAGTTAGCTTACACAAACAAAAACATTGAACACTTAATTAATTAATTTCAACTGTATACTCTCATAAAAGATTTCCACAAATCTTAAGAAGCTATTTAAATTGTAATTGTATTTTTTTTTTAATGTGGCTAAATTCTCGATTTTTTAAATCACTATTTATTAATGCTAAATACAGTACAATACAAGCATTTTGCATTGTTAACATTTTGCATGAACTATTAAAAGGAAATTCCAGCATACGTAGGCGATACATACTATACAAAAACTGTAAAATACAAATACATTAAATATATGACTTTTCCCCTGTGTGAACGAATTACATTGGTCATTTACAATTACATAATACATATAAAATAATACAACATAATAAAAAAATATTATAATAAATATATAATATAATAAATGTTTGACCTACTATGTATATATTAATATTATTTAATATTTCTATATATTTAACAAAGTGTAGTGAAAGGCGAATATCTCCTGTATGTCTTTTAGATACTGTAGATATTTTGACACGTTGACCTGAGATAGACGCGGTGATATTTTATGATGTACTGTGTGTTATAGGTCAAAAATATGAATTTAAATATTGCGATTCTGCCTACCAACAGCATCTGCCACACTAGCATTTGGAGGTTTACTGCCTTACATGGAGCGGGGAACTCTGCAGAAACTATTGTGCAAATTAAGAACCATTTCTGATTGGCAGGTGCAACCATTATAAACTTATATATACAATAATTGCAACTAACCTTGTAATATGTAACCTGCAGGAAGTTGTAAGGATTCCTGGAGCTGAATTCATACTCTATGTCTGTAGAAACAGGAAGTTGTCCCACATGGGTGACAGAACGGCCCATACAGAACCTCAAACACTCCGCCTTCTTTTGCAGCCAGTCCAGGACCCAAAGGTCCCAGAGGCTCCCTTCTTCAGTGTCTGACAATACAGAAAAGAAGACGTGATCATTGGTGTCATATTACCCATTTATTTAGATGGATTTTTTTTTACATTTTGTAATTAACCAACCCATGTAGATATGATAAGAAGTTGTTACATTTAAAGAAAAACATTTTCTCTTTCCATTATGCTTTTTGACCTTGTTTCTAATTTTTCATTGTTTTTTTTTAATTCACGAAAATTTGCCACTTTCTTCTCGTAATATTTTCCATCCATCCGTTTTCTATGCTGCTTCCTCAATAGGGTATAGAGCCTATCCCAGCTGACTTTGGGCGAGAGGCACCCTGGTACACCCTGGACTGGTCGCCAGTCAGTCACAGGGCAATATAGACAAATAACCAATAGCACTCATACCCATTTACCTAAAGTGCATGTTTTTGGAATGTGGGAGGGAGCCAGAGTACATTGAGAAAACCCACGCACGGGAAGAACATGCAAACTCCACACAGAGATGCCCAAGCGGAGATACAAATATAATACATATATATAAAAATATAATAACAAAGTATAAAACAAATATAATAACAAATACAAAACATGGTAACGTTTTCACAACCTTTTGTTTGATTTTGTTTGAATCTCATAATATTAAGACTTTCAACAAAATGACGTGTTATTCTTTAATATTTCAATGTTTATAAAATTACTTCCCCCCTCATTACAACTATTCTTGTAAAATTAGGATTTTTTTCACCTAAGATTACAACTGTTTCATTTAATATTATGACTTTATTCTCCTACTATTTAGACTTCAATCTCGTAAAGTTATTGCTTTTTTTTCCCCTAGTTTTGCTGTTGCTGATTTAAAAACAGCCCTTTCCACCAATGGCCAATGCGCCCCACTTTGGACACCCCATAATTGCATGTTTGCAGGTATAAACAGTAACATACTGTCCTACTGTTTCTATCTGCAGCTGAAAGTTACCCAGTTTTTGGCGTGCATCTCCCCCCACAGCCACACACTCCTCATAACACAGCCTTCGGTGCTTGAACAGAGCCTCCTTGGTCGCAATGGACCGCTCCAGGAGCTCTGCAGCCTTGGCCCACTCTCCCCCAAAGTACGCACGTACACCTTTGTAGTACAGAAAGTCGTAGGGCTGCAGCAGCGACGACGAAACATCCGTATTTGCAGAGGTTCCGTGAATTAGTGCAAGGAGGAACACGACCGGAGACGCCACGTAGACAGCGAACAAGTCGGAGGGAAGCGCCATGGTCCGAGGCGAGAAGAGACCGCGTCAGGGCTGTGGAAGTTTGGAGGGAAGGAGGAGGGACTTGGAGGAAACTAACTTCCTCTCTATGCATAAAAAACGAAAACTGCTCCCTTAAAAAAACAAAACAAAAAACATCCGAACAATTTAGAAATGCACTCATGTGGATTTATTTCCACGGGTTGATCTCGATTTGCAGTACTAGCAGGTAACCGAAAGAGGGCGCTATGTTTTGGTTGCAACAGCTAGTCCAGTAATTATCGCCAAATGAAGTGACCTCTTAAAACTTTTGCTTTTAGACAATGGGGCAGTAAAAACCCACCTTACCTAAAGAAAAGAGTCAAACACTTTAAAACTACATTTGAACTTTAAAGTGGTGCATTTTCCATTGGGGGAGTCCGTAAAATTCACTCACTCGTTTGACTCCAACGACAAAAAAATGTCATCCTCCCAAAAACTGCTTCAAACAGTCGTTTTATATTTTTTTACTGCTACAAACAAGTTATCATAATAAAGAATTTTCGTCTGAAATACGTATATAGACAATATACATATATAATATAGATTAGTATATTATAGTATAATATAGATTCTATTTGGGGGGTTAACCTTTTGAAGTCTGTATGTTTATGTGTCACTACTGTTTTTTAATAAAAAAATGAAAGACTCGCTTTTACTTAAATATTAGCGTTGCGCTTTTTCTACAAGAATTACGGTAGTAGCTGCTGCGTTCAGGGCCTTCCCACAACACAAGGCAGCGTCTCACGGTTCATTCAGCAGACACATTCACGTTTGACGGGCTAGTCTAGGCATTCTCTTTCAAACTGGTGGGATTAAGGTTGCCCGGGGGGTCAATATTTACACACTGGTAAGTGTCTCACTGAACGTCGGTACTAGCTAGCTGGCCATGGGGGACGTCAGTGATGTTTTGATGTCAATTTTATCCACAATTCGGGTTCCGAAACCTGGAGACCGTGTCCACAAAGATGAATGCGCCTTGTCATTTTCCTCCCCGGTAAGCAACACCTCTCTTTTCTTCAGGAAACCAAACAACGTTAGTCAGTCCCACGGTGTATTCCTGCCCCATGTTTTTTTTGCTATAAAATATGCAGTTACTGTCGTGCTACGTTTACTTTGACACCTCATTAACTAGCCAGCAAACGTTAGGCTAAGCTAATAGAGCACAGTAAACTTAGCACCTAGCATGCTAGCTAGCAGCAATACTTACACCCAGAACTTGTTCGCAGGCAAACCTTTTCCTTGTAAGTATTGCAGACGTAGTAATGTTGATATTAAAAATGAGTTTTCATTCGGCTAATTCATTTGCAGTCTCGACAAGTTAAAAGCAGATTCACTGTGTCATGGCAAGTTAGCCACATTGCTGCTTAACTTCCTAGCGTTGTGATGATGGATGAGGACAACGTCTAACATCTTCTGGATCTGTGGCTCCTAGGAAAGCGAAGGAGGTCTCTATGTGTGCATGAACAGCTTTCTGGGTTTTGGAAACCACTATGTGGGCAGGCACCATGCTAGGTCTGGTCAGAGGGCTTACTTGCACATTACCAGGACTCGTAAGGCCAAGGTATTGGAAAAATGACACAATCACAATCATACTGTTTCTGTTATTACACAATTTGTGTTATTTTATCAGAAGGAAGATGATAACTCTGGATCAGGACACCCGCCTAAGAAAAAGCCCACCAGACTGGCTATAGGTGAAATATAAATGCCCGTTACTACTACCATAAATACAATTTATATAAAATACTCATTTGTCGTATTTGTGGCTTCTAAGGGATCGAAGGAGGTTTTGATGTAGATCAGGAGCATTATGAGGAGGATGTCAAGGTGGTCATCTTTCCCGACAGACTGGAAGTGACATCAGAGGACCTTGCAGCCATGCCTGATGTTGTTAAAGAGCGGGTGAAACAGGGTGCCATGCATGCCATGCCATGCCATTAATGTGTAAAATCTTCATGCCCTAAGACCAACTCATTTCACTATCCACAAAGGTGTCGCTGTCCATGACAGGCATCATGGCGGCTGACTCGGTGTCGCATGCCTTGCAAGTGCAACAGTGGGACGGGGAAGTGAGACTGGAATCGCGACATGCCGTCGACCTCAAGCAGCTCGACAACGGAATCAAGATCCCTCCCAGGTGAGATTTTAGTCCACTGTCTTCCCCCTACACTTATAATAGAACCTAAAAATGTGAGTACAATCAAGTAATGGAAAGTAATCTGTTCCTGGGTCAGACTCCCACTGTCATAAAATCATTATTAACTTTACAGGCAATGTTTTAAGTGTTGTTTTAACATTATTTACATGTCATACAAATGTAAGAAAATAAAAAAACTTAAAGTAAAACTACACATCTTTAACAGGTAATGAAGACATTTAAAGAAAAACTGCCCTTTTTTGGGGTGAATTTTGCCCAACATCCACAATCTTCATGAGACATGAACACACGTCTTTCTGTTTTCTGTGCATTCTAAAGAAAAAAAAACAGATAAAAAAAGATACAGCTCAATACTGCACGTAATGGGACACACCTATGCCACCCACAAAGACCGCTATTAAAACGCCTCCAAAACCTTCAAGCTTTTTTGGTTTTATATACATGTATTAACTAGCACTTTCATGATAGCATGTCATACACCCAGTATTTTAGTCATTTTCAGTATAACCTGAACTTTCTTCTGGGCCACATTGATTTCACATACGAACATTACACCTAGCGTTAACTTTCCCAAACTCCAAAACAAGAACACGTCAGTAGTGGTGACCGCTCCAGAATGTGGCGTTTTAAGCGAATGTGTGGTGTAGCTAGCTGGTGTGGTATGGCGAGGTGTCACATTGTTGACAGTTTTTGGAGGTTTTTTCAGAATGCTTTATAAGCTGAATAGTTGCGTCCCATTACTTGCATTCTTCGCTGCCTTATTTAACTGTTTTTATATCTTTAGAACGCACAGAAAAGAGAAAAATGTGTGTTCATGTCTCATATAGGGACTTTGGATGATGGATGTGGATGGACGACTTAGCTGTTGTAAAAATAAGTTGATTGGTGTCTAGTAAAAATTGTGTATTCACCTCTGTTCAGCTCCAACCATGTCATTTAAAATGTAAACAGTGCAGTGCATATCCCATTTTTCTTTTTTTATTTATTGATGTCAACTTAAGCCACATTGTACTGAGCAACCAAGGCAAAGACACGTTTGCCTCTTTTGTCACTATGCTCCTGCTATTTACTAGTAAGTTAGATTTTCAATTCTTTGGTCATTATTATACTTTTCCATCATTTTAAATGCTCACTGAGCTGATGTTTCATGAGGTTTGTGAAAGTCTCATGGATTCCTTTTAATATTTTATTATTAACGTAGACTTGGACACTTTAGCCATATTGTACTGAGCAGCCAGGGCATAGACATTTACCACTCTTTCCTACTGCTATGTAGAAATAAGTCTCTCTGGTCATCGTTATACTTTTCGTCTTTGCTATCACGGATACCCTTCTGTGCATCACAAAAGACGGAAGAGAAAGTGAGTGATACTTGTGGAGCTAATGCCTAAAATGCGCACTGAGCTCATGTCTCGTTTGCAGAGGGCTCATGTGACTTAACCTATGACAGTTCAACCTCCATGTTTTTGGTTTTTTAAATACTGGTCCTTAATTGAAATTTCGCTGATTCACAGTTGCATGCGAAGCATGCTTTGTCATGTAGGTTTTTACAATACATGATTGCTTGTGTTTATTAATTAGTCTTCAGTTGTAAGACTATGAGAATGATATGCTCACGAAAAGGGTGGCTATGGGAGCACTTACATCTTCAGTGTGTTACTTCGTGCTAGCGGCTGGCGGTGCGAAGTATGCGGCCTTCAGGAGAACATCTGGATGAATCTGTCAGACGGCAAAGTACTCTGCGGTCGCAGGTACTTTGATGGCTCGGGTGGCAACAACCACGCCCTTCTTCACTTCCAGGAGACGGGATACCCACTGGCTGTCAAATTGGGAACCATCACCCCCGATGGAGCAGGTGAGACGGCACAATGGCAAATAATTTGTTCAAAAAACCTAACCATTTGATCTGTTGTATTTTTTTTATTTACAGATGTTTATTCTTACGACGAGGATGACATGGTACTGGACTCCAAGTTACCAGAGCACCTTTCTCACTTTGGCATTGACATGATGACCATGGAGAAGGCGAGTACACATATCAGACATTACCTTATTTCTTAAATATTTATTCCTTGTTCTGATGTCTTCATCTGCTTCTCTTCAGACCGAGCGAACCATGACAGAGCTGGAGATCGCCGTCAATCAGCGTGTCGGGGAGTGGGAGGTAATCCAAGAATCTGGAACTACTCTGCGTCCCCTGTTTGGGCCCGGCCTGACCGGCATGAAGAACCTGGGAAACAGCTGCTACCTCAACTCTGTCATGCAAGTGCTCTTCACCGTTCCGGACTTTGAGAGCAAGTACGTATTCTGTTCTCCTTCTCTTTACCGTGTTTATTTTTCTCATTAATGAAAAATCTGATCGGTTGATAATTGGTTTGTTGTGTGTTTTCTAAAAATATGCAATCTCTCAACAAACTGTGGCGCTCTAGCATTATGCAGGACCCTCTGCACCCCTTCAACCACCTGTTCCAGTATCTGCCATCGGGACAGAGACTGGTGGTCCCAAAATGCAAAACCAAGAGATACAGGGACAGTTTTATCCCAACAGCGATTGCCTTTCTTAACAGCATGTCCCATCGTCAATAAGGGCAACGGACTCACATCTTTTAATCTTTTATTTATATATGTTAAGTGTTGTTTGTGTGTCACTGATGATACCTCTCTTGTACTGCACACTAATTTACCTAAGGTTATTAATAAAGAAACCTGAAGCTGAATTTATTAAAATAAATTGACTAGATTGCAAAAATTATTTAAAATAACAAGACATGTTATGTTGTAGTATGTATTCAACTGCATAGCTTTATTTTTAAACCCCTATTGTGATTAAATATCATTATTAGGCCTTTATATTTAACGCAGAAAATAGCCTGTTACTTTATACAGTCCAGTCATCTACCACAATGTGTGTATCGTGTCAGCTATAAACATGAGCTTATTATCAAATCTGTCTAGTTTGAGCCTGTATTAGTAGTCATGAATGTTAAGTACTTTCCATGCTCTTTCAAGGTATGTGTGCAACATCGACAAGATTATTGATGAGGCCCCGAGCGACCCCACTCAAGACTTTAAAACCCAAGTGTGAGCGTCTCTTTTTTTTTTTTTAATGGTGCTTCAAAATGAACTTTTCTGACCTATTTTGTTTGATTTCCACTTAAATAATGTCATTTTTTGTTTTATCCTAGAGCCAAACTGGGCTATGGGCTGTTGTCAGGTGAATATTCCAAACCGGCGCCAGATTCTGGTGATGAAAATGGTGCGTCTGAACCCAAGGTAAGAAAACCTTTGAAAAAAGTGACACTCTACTCTTGATTATTGCCCAGGCTAATCTCGGCATATTTGATTGCCAGGATTACCAAATCGGCATAGCGCCACAAATGTTCAAAGCACTTGTTGGGCGGGGTCACCCAGAGTTCTCCACCAATCGACAACAAGACGCTCAGGAATTTTTATTGCACTTCATAAACATGGTGGAGGTAAATGCAACATTACTTTATGCTGCTTGCTCCTCCTTTATCATTCATCTTTTCTTCATTGTTTTACTTTTACTTTACATCAGAGAAACTGTCGCTCTGGGCTCAACCCATCTGAAGCCTTCAGGTTCCTGGTTGAGGAGAGGATTGTGTGTCAGCAATCCCAAAAGGCCAAGTACACACAGCGGGTGGACTACATCATCCAGCTGCCTGTGCCCATGGACCAGGCCACCAACACTGGTAAGAATGCTGATGGGATATGTTTGAAACATGTTTTTGTTTTATGTAAACACTGTTTTGATTTGTTACTGTCTCCCCATCAGACGAACTGCAGGAGGTGGAGCGCCGACGTGAGAATGGAGATTCAGTTTCACCCATACGTGCACAAATTCCCTTCGCGACTTGCATGGCGGCCCTCAGTGAACCTGAACTCCTTACTGACTTCTGGAGCTCTGCTGTACAAGCCAAGACTACTGCCACCAAGTATGCACTGTTGAAACACAGTTAGAGTGTAAATGATTCGTGTTATTAATCAGGCTTTCTGTTTCCTTTATCAGAACAACACGATTTGCCTCATTCCCGGACCACTTGGTTATTCAGATTAAGAAGTTCACCTTTGGCCTTGACTGGGTCCCCAAGAAATTGGGTAAGTACACAGACACTGATGAAAGGACATTTATAGTAGCTAAAATCTGTGAACTGTGTACTGTGTTTAAATACTTTTTCAAAAAAACTTGTCTTCTTATGGGACAATAGTATAGGAAAAAAATCTTGAATATACATTACCGCTCAAAAGTTGTACAACACCCACATTTTTCCAGTTGTTTATTGAAATCCAAGTCGTTCACATCCACTGAATAGCTTGAAAATAGAACAAAGGTAAGTGGTGAAATGCCAAACACCCATGTGAACCGTTACACCCCTACTGACTACTCTAAATCATATCCCAGTTTTATTTCTATTGTCCTTTAAGAACATATAATGTCATAAAATGATTAGCTTGTGGGAGTTACTGTACTTTGGTCTGTCAGCTGTTTTAATGAGCTTTAAATGTGACGTAGCCAATTATGTTATTTGCAGATGTGAGCATCGATGTCCCCGACACTCTGGACCTGAGCGCACTCCGTGCAGTGGGCCAGCAGCCAGGGGAGGAGCTCTTACCAGAGGTGGCCCCGCCCCCACTCATGACCCCAGATGTGGAGGTTAAAGGTATCCTGGGTTCCCATGGCAACGAGGAGGACGACTCTCTCTACTCCCCACTGCTGTGTCAGTCTGTCTGTCATTTCTGCTCTTTTCCTCACATCCACCCGTCTAGTTCTTCTTTTTCACTTCTTTTCTGCCTTTGCTGTCCTCATGTTGTCTTTGTTGTTCATCACTTGGGTTACATTACATGTAATGATTTTGTTTTTAATGATTTACAGCATTATTATTTGAATTTTTTTTTTTTTTTTTTTTTTTTTTTACATTTGTGATGTTTGTTTGTCTGAGAAGTAAAGTGCATCAAAGTAATTCAGACTTTTTTTTACTTCACAATTCTCAGCCCCGGTCCTTGACGACTCTACCGTGTCCCAGCTCTGTGACATGGGTTTCCCCTTGGAGGCCTGTAGGAAAGCCGTGTACTACACTGGGAACACTGGAATCGACGCCGCCATGAACTGGGTTATGGGACACATGGACGACCCAGGTGTACTGAGCAGCGAGACTTAAATGGACATTCTCAACCTTTTAAATCCTGCCAATTTTGAATTTGTTTGACCCTGTCTTTTCTGATTGGCTGCAGACTTCTCTGCCCCTCTGGTCCTACCTGGCTGTAGCTCAGGTGGTGGGACAACGCCCACGGAGAGCATATCCGAGGAGCACTTGGCAACCATAGTGTCTATGGGCTTCAGCCGAGACCAGGCGACCAAAGCACTTCGAGCAACGGTCAGAATCCCACCCCCCCACATAGTTAAACCGACCACCACGTCATTAGGCATACTTGCACAAACCAATGCAAGCCATGTATTAAAATGATCAGATAATAATGCTCTTTTTTTGACAGTTTTTTAATTATCTCATTGTCTCAGAGCAATACCCTGGACCGTGCCGTTGACTGGATCTTCTCACACCTTGACGACCTGGAGTCCATGGAGGTGTCGGAAGGAGGCCGTTCCGCTTGCGAGAGCGAGGGCGGTCGGGATCCTCCTCCTGGGCCATGCGTCAGAGACGGACCAGGAAGTGAGTATCCCGAAAGCGATTGACTGGAGTTGGGCTTGAGATGTGGTGCGCATGAAAAAACTGGCTCTTCATTGTCCTCAATAACTCACCATGCTCTCTCCTCTCTGTCCAGAATACGAGCTGTTTGCCTTCATTAGCCACATGGGTACAAGTACCATGTGCGGCCACTATGTCTGTCACATCAAGAAGGATCAGCAGTAAGTGTCACTTTCACATTAGGAGACTATGTTTACTTTTTGTTGTTTAATGCTGTTTTTAATTGACATTGTGGCTGTTTTTATTAATATATCATGTCAGTGTGTATTCATACTTGAAAGGGCCAAAATAGAATCTGTTCTCAATATGTTGCAGTGCACTTCAACTCAGTTGTAAATGACCTTCGCAGTAAACCATTAGATGGCGCTGTCTCCAAATGAAAGCCGTATTAACAGTATTGCAATCGCTATGTGGTACAACCCAGATTCCATGAGTTGTACTAAAACATATTGCTATTACTTTATTTTTTGTACTATTTCAATAATTTATTGTAATTTATTCATTTTTTTACTTTGTGCGGCCTGTTTTTTTAAATCTTTCTTTTTGAAATATTTTTTTATTTTAATGGCAGTTGTTTTACATAAAGAATTTTTCAATTTGTCTAGTGTGTGTGACTGTGTTGGCTGTGTATTATTTTACTCTTTTATATATGTTTTTTCATTTTAATTAATTTATTTTATAGACAAGGTCTCCAATTGAACCATTCTGTGTGGCATCTTTTATATATTGTACTTTATTTCTTTTTACAAGTTTATATTATATTACTTTTTTTATACTATTTTACCCATATTTGATAAGAATTTGCTTTATCGACAGTATATTTCTTTTACTGCATGCTTTGTTGTTGCGGAATTTTTTGGTTTTGGTATTATTTTATTGTCACATTACCTAATGTGTTTGTGGTCAAAAGAACATGTTCATTAATGCGCTGTGGTGTGTGTGCGTGTGGCAGGTGGGTGATCTTCAATGACCAGAAGGTGTGCGCCTCAGAGAAACCGCCCAAAGACCTGGGTTACCTCTACTTCTATCGGCGGGTGGCAGAATGAGACCCGTAAAGGAGAGTGGGCCGCCTGGCGGCACTTTTGGGAAAGTGAATGTGGCTAGTGTGGATGCACACACGACACATGCACACAACTTTTATTGACACACACCCCAACAAGCTCTTTGAAGCACCCATGTTATAACAAGTGTAAATACATCTCTCTTTTTGCCTCACTGCTTGGCTGCACATAATTGGGGTTTTTTTTTACTCGGTTTGTGACTCGCATAAAGTTAATCTTTCCTGAAAATCTGGACCTTCATGTGGTGTTTGAGACAAAATCATGTGGAGGGAGTCAAACTTGTTTTGATTCCCTCTCTAAATATCCAATTACCTCTGTTTGTTTACAATGCATGGCTTCAGTTACTTCTATTGGACTCTCCACCTTATTCAATCACAGAGCAAGTAGCCTCAGCTCCAATGTGTGCTATGAAAGAAAATAATAAAAAAAGTCAAACAAATCTAGTTGCTTTTTCTTGAACCTTTCCAGGTTCAAAGATGTTATTACTTTTGCCATGACAGATTGTTTTTCAAGCTTTTTATGTGTCAACTTTTATATTGTGCTGGTAATGTTGATGAAATGCTGTCCTATGAAGTGATGTAACATTTCTGATTGACACATTCTGTATTTAAGATGCAGGATGTGCAATCAACATGAAGAACAAAGCCACAAAGTTTTTATGTAGGCCTACAACTTTGCAAAGTGCACCTTTCTTTTGTTATTTTTTGAAGTTGTGCGTTTACAGAGTTTGCATCCTTGCAAGTACCAGAGAGAGTGAGGACTGATTTCAGCTTTATTTTAGAACACAAAATACATGTAACTACCTCCAAGTAAAGGTAAGACCCTTGCATTGACTTCATGTTCCCTTGTATGGGACTAACGGGATTGTTTCCATCTTGGGAAATAATAGATAATAAATTAATATGTTCCAGAGTCAAACTCAACAAATCAAAATGTTACTGTACAGGCATTCTTAAATGTAGCAAAATTTGTGCAAAGCCAGTTAATTAAAAACAGGCACGCAACAGAGGAAAGAGGAAGATGTGTGGTGTTAATAGGTATTACTGTATTGTGTTGTATTTTTTATGTTACTATCTGCTTGGAAAAAATATTTCTGTTTGTGATGGTATTTACTAAGCAACCTTACCTGTGTTGCAATGTCTGGTTCTGTGGTTATCATCACTCATGTCCTATTTGCCATCACGTGCGCTTCCGTCCCTGCGATTGACTAGCTAACAGTCCAGAGTGTACCCCGCCTCCCTCCCGTCAGCGGGGATAGGCTCCAGCATACCCGCAACCCTAATAAGGAAAAACGGTATAGAAAATGAATGAATGTGCCCTGCGATTGACTGGCGAGCAGTCCAGGGTGTACCCCGCCTCTCGCCCAAAGTCTGCTGGGATAGGCTCCAGCATCCCCGTGACCCTAATGAGGATAAGCGGTATAGAAAATGAATGAATGAATGAATGTGCCCTTCTGTCATGGAATTGCAAAAAATACAAAAGAAAATGGCATTAAGTCTTCATGGTCGCTGAGCTAAAGTCTCACAAGACTTGCTGATTTCACGTGTGATGATGAGTTTTCTTTAACTTTTTTTACACAAAATTTTGTAGCATTTTTGTAGCACTTACCGGTGTTTTCTGCTGACTTGTTACAATTTTGGTGATTTACATTTTTGTCAGTAACACAAAATAAAAAAAATATAAATCTAAATAATTATGCTTTTAATAAAACATTTATATAAATTATAGTTGCCTCTCAGACTATTTACAATATTTATTTGATATATTTTGGGTTTTTCTGTGACAGCACATCAAAAAATGTCTAATTACTAGGAGCTAAAATGTGTTTGTATTTTAATTGTGAAGTCTGGAAAGCAAATTTACATTTTTTTTTATTACCAGACAGCGAAAGAGAGAGAGGGAAAGGAAGTGAAGTAATCGAGTGGTTTGGATCTGCGCGTCTTGTCTCAAACAGAAGCTCTGTGCGGTGGGTTTATCCCGGATTTAAAACAAAACTGTTTTTTCACATTCTTCATTTTGTCTTCCTTAGGTGGCTCTTTCACAATGCTGATGATCATATTATATTTACTGCGTGAGTGACAACACACTACTATACTGTATATGTGGGTATAATTAAGATCTGAGGGTTTTTTCCCTCCATCCTTACTTCCTTAGTGCTGAGAGCGCTCTCCGCTGCATGCGAGCTGATTCACACCAAAGCGGGTCAGAGCGTCACCATCAAGTGCGGCCCCGACAACTTCAATAGCAACCTAGACTGGCGTCGTGGCGACTTGTTGATCATCAGGATCAGCGGCAAGAATCGCATGCCCCACAAAGGTGCTTATATGACTTATATCCGCAAAACATGATTATGCGCTAAATCAGCTGTTGTGTTATTATTCAGGCACTGGTGACATTGTGCTGAGGTCAAAGGTCAGACAGGAGACAGATCTGATCATAACGGGCGTAAAGGAAGAAGACGCCGGACAGTTCACGTGTTTGGCGGACAAGGAGCCTCGAGTGCACACGCTTGTTGTCTTCACCGGTGAGCAATGAACTGAGCACTGTGTAGTAAATGGTGTTGTATGTTGACAAGATGAATATTATACACCCAACCATATTCATCTTATCTCTTTAACTTATGTTAACAAGGCCCCAGATCTTCACCAAGGCTTAAACATCCTGCAAAATATCAGTGACAACCTAGAACGTTTATAATAATAACACAAAGGAGGTACAGTTTCACCCAACACTGGAATTTCTAGTTTTCTTAAAAATAAATGTATGTAAACTGGGACTACAGTACATATTTAATGTTATGTTCAGATCATGTGAAATGGGATTTATAGTTTTTTAAAATTTGTTTACATTATGAAATCGTATTCGCTAACATAAGAATTCCATCTATTTAGTAACATAATTCTTATTACTTGTATATTGAATATTTCATAACTCATTTAAAACAACTTACTTTGTTTTCTGAATGAAATGGTTTTTTTTAAAATGATTTTTTTAAATTGTTAAATGTGATTGTTAGTATGAACTTACTATAACTATTAAATATTTGAAAACTCAACATAAAAAAAATAACAGAAAATGTAAATAACATTATTTCATTTAAAAAATTGATATATTTTATAATATGTATAATATATACATGTATGTATATATTCATATATAATTTGATTGTTGAGTCAGTTTTTGCATACATAGAGCAGATACAATTAGTGTGTTTTTCATTTGGTAAAATTATTTCTTTTTGCCTTTTTGCGCATTGTTGGGACTTATTACATACATGTTACACATTATATACTTATTTTAATTACAATTTTTATTATAAAGCTGTGTGTTTTTTATGTCACTTTCTTATAAATATTTTCCCGTTATATAAATGTATTTGGTAACAATTATTTGTTTTTAACAATTCATTATCAAATTGAATTTCAATGTTTTTTTGTTTGTTTTTAACAAAATGAGTGGGTAAAAAAAACGTACGATACTATAAACTAAACTATACTATACTTCTATACACTATCAAAAACATCACTTAGGAAATTGTACATAGATGCAAAAATAATGGCCCAGTGAATATAAAAGTAATGTTAATAATAATGTAATATTTTATATAGTAATATTTTTACTCAATTTAAAAGTATTTTGTAAATATACAACAACCACAATATTAACCATCAATCGTAGCAACATACGTCATCATATGATCACCTCCTGTCATATGTCTTATGTGTTGTTAGTTTGGGTGGACCCCCCAGGTGCCCTCCAGCTGGGTGGCCAGGCTACACTAAACTGTAGATTATCCGGTCTGCCTTTGGAAACGGTGGTGCAATGGAGGAGCCCCGACGGCGGTCATCACCTGGGCTCCTCGGTTAGCCTCAACCCGGTTGAGGCGTCCCATAAGGGGGTTTGGAAGTGTTTGTTCTCCGATGATGCTGCCGAGTACGCTGAGGAGATGGATATTATTGTTAAAGGTAATGAGACAGCAACCCAAACAACTTTTTTATAGAATTTAATGTGGGTTTTTTTGTTTTGTTTTGCAGCTTCCTTGACGACCCCCTTCCAGGTCTTTGGTAAATAAAACTGTGTCTTTTTGTGTGAGTGAAGCCATTTTTTTAACAAACTTTGTCTGCTCAGGTGGCACTTCCCCAACCCCCTCTGAGGGTCTGGTTCCGGAGCTGGCCCGGTGGTGTCTGGCAGCAGGTTTCAGCATAGTGGTGTTTCTGCTGTTTGTCTTGGTGCTGGTTTTGTGCCTACGAATTAGAAGAAGGAAGGCAAGTTGTAAAATGAATAAGTAAAGAAATTAATAAAATAGAATACAGGCCGTTAGGTTAGCATGTCGGCCGCACAGTCAGATCTTGAAACTGGGGCTTCAAATCTCCGTTAGACATCTACAGTGGTGTGAAAAACGATTTGCCCTCTTCCTGAATTTTTATTCTTTTGCATGTTTGTTACACTTAAATGTTTCTGCTCATAAAAAATAGTTAACTATTAGTCAAAGATAACATAATTGAACACAAAATGCAGTTTTTATATTAAGGTTTACGTTATTAAGGGAGGGAAAAAACTGATTGCCCCCCTTGTTAAAAAATTACTTAACTGTGGTTTATCACACCTGAGTTTAATTTCTGTAGCCACCCCCAGGCCTGATTACCACAGTGGGAGCCATTATCCACAAATGCCAAAAACATGGAACAGTGGTGAACCTTCCCAGGAGTGGCTGGCCGCCCAAAATTACCCCAAGAGCGCAGAGACAACTCATCCGAGAGGTCACAAAAAATCCCAGGGCAACATCTAAAGAGCTGCAGGCCTCACTTACCTCAATTAAGGTCAGTGTTCACGACTTCACCATAAGAAAGAGACTGGGCAAAAAGTTCCAAGACGCAAACCACTATCAAGCAAAAAGAACATTAAGGTTTGGCTAAATTCTGCTAAAAAAACATCTCAATGACTGCCAGAACTTTGGGGAAAATATCTTGTGGACTGACGAGACAAAAGTAAAACTTTTTGGAAGGTGCGTGTCCTGTTACATCTGGCGTAAAAGTAACACAGCATTTCATAAAAAGAACATCATAACAACAGTAAAATATGGTGGTAGTAGTGTGATGGTCTGGTGTTGTTTTGCTGCTTCAGGACCTGGAAGGCTTGCCGTGATAGATGGAAGCATGAATTCTACTGTCTACCAAAAAATCCTGAAGGAGAATGTCCGGCCATCTGTTCGTCAATTCAAGCTAAAGCTATCTTGGGTGCTGCAGCAGGACAATAACCCAAAACACCCTAGCAAATCCACCTCTGAATGGCTGAAGAAAAACAAAATGAAGACTTTGGAGTGGCCTAGTCAAAGTCCTCACCTGAATCCCATTGAGATGCAGTGGCATGACCATAAGAAGGCGGTTCATGCTAGAAAACCCTCAAATAAAGCTGAATTACAACAATTCTGCAAAGATGAGTGGGCCAAAATTCCTCCAGAGCGCTGTAAAAGACTTGTTGCAAGTTATCGCAAACGTTTGATTGCAGTTATTGCTGCTAAGGGTGGCCCAACCAGTTATTAGGTGCAGGGGAAATTACGTTTTCACACAGGGCTATGTGGGTTTGGATTTTTTTTCTCCCTAAATAATAAAAACATTCATTTAAAAACTGCATTTTGTGTTTACTTGAGTTATCTTTGACTAATATTAAAATGTGTTTGATGATCAGAAACACTTTGTGTGACAAACATGCAAAAGAATAAAAACTCAGGAAGGGGGCAAATAGTTTTTCACACCACTGTATGTGTGGAGTTTGCAGGTTCTCCCCGTGCTTGTGTGGGTTTTCGCTGGGTACTCTGCCATCCTCCGACATTCCAAAAACCGACCTTAGGTTCATTAGCAACTCTAAATTGTCCATAGGTATGAATGTGAGTGTGAAAGGTTGTTCGAATACCTTTTACAATGTGAGTATTTTACACCACACCAGGGGTGTCCAAAGTGCTGCCTGATTGCTCGTTGTTCATTGGCCATTGACATATTCTACCAAATTGAACACAGAACATTATTACACAAACAAAAAATGGTGCAAAACCCCCACCCCAAAATAGCACCTGCAAACCAAAATGACCTGTGCATATTTACAGTGTATGTCCCATTATGACAAATTTTACCACAATACACATGTTTGGAGCATTTAAGTATTGTTCTTTAAGTATCAAAAGAGGATGTAGTTACCAGAATAATAATTGTAATGTTATTGGTAAATAATAAAGAAAAAAGTATAGGAGGGTCCTTTTGTCACCCATACCAGCTTAGATGTGGGCTGTTTTTAATGTCTTCTCATATCTTGACTCACATGGGACTGATGTAGATATAGTGCCTCACTTTACAGTGAGGCACACAAAAATACAGTAGTTACGAAGAACTTATGAGCAACTAATGACTAAGGCACATACAGTTAGAGTAGTTACTGACGAACTAAGAAGAAATAATGAGTAGTGGTTAGGATTAGGTACATTTGTCCTCATTAACTACTGTCATTTTGTGTACCTTATTGCAAAGTGTTACCTTTTAATGATTTCACATGTGAAGAATGATAGTAGCCCCCGCACCCCTTCATTTTTTTATATGCAGCCATCAGTGGAGAAAGTTCACCCAGCAGGATGTTTTAAAAGGGGTGACGACAGATGATACATAAAAAGCCTCATTGTTGTTTCCTCTTTTTTTTGTCTTTATAGAGACGTTTCCTCCAGATGAAGAATGCCAGAAAGTCTCTGAATTCCAGACAGTATTGCCATTGTCGCTGGTATTTCCCTTTTTCCCATCCTTAATTTTTGTCTTTTAACCACCGTGTACTTCATTAATGTGTGCTAATTAGTGCGGAAACGTCTCCCACCACCCTCCCATTCCTCCACCGCCCTCCTTCTTTATCGCAGCTCACCAGCTGCTCCTGCAGCAGCACCGCCACCACAGAAGAAGCCACCGCCTGCCCTCTCGGCGCAGAAAATGGATAAGAACTGAAAGACAAAAGGAATTCTTAATTATACTTTTTCTTTCTTTCTTTCCTTTTTTTTTTATTTTTTTTTTTACAACCGGTGATGTGAATGTAAATCCGATACCGTAGTTTGGAGTTATAGCTTTTTACATTACATGGTATATTGACATTTAAATACTGAAATATAAAACGATTATTTTAAGCTCAACATTATTTCTACCATGGCCAATCAGAGCGAAAGTGAATTTTTAATGAATTGTATTTTGGTGTTTTCAGAAAATGACACAAGAAAGTAGCACATATAATAATTAAAACAATGTTTTTACATGTTTAATTTGTTTTAATGCAGTACCGTGTAAATGTACTGTGTATGTTTAGCTATTATGATTCACATAAAAATGACATGCTAATATATGTATATGTGATATAAAATAGTAATATATATGTGCATATTTTAATAAAATGGCCAATATCTTTTGTTATTTTTATTAAAAGTTTGCCACTTTACTAAAAAAATTAAAAGTAACTATTTGTAAATAAATAAAATAATTAAAGCAATATCACTAACTCAACATTTGACCCGTGTATGAATAATGTTGGCTTTATGCATAGCTGTATTGTTAATAATTACGCTATCATGTGTCTGTATATGTCAACAATGGGCTTTTAAATAAAATGGTTTTTTTTACCTTAAAAAAAAATTCAGTTTGTATTGTATGAAGGTGAACACAAACCGTGTGCGTTTGCCACAACTGCTGCAGTGCGACACAGGTGCTTTGCCAAAACGTGTACACAGTAGATGTACTAAACCACTAACCATCCTAAATGTGTCACCCAGATGGGCGACACGCAAAAAGGACAAAAGCAGAATACCGTATGTCTGTCAATGCTAAATTCAAAATAATGCTACATTTTTACTATTAACATTTTTATGCCAATGTTCCAATATTAAGTAGAGGCAATATTTATGTATTCTTTTTAGTTGAACAAATTTCAGTAGTTTATATAGTAGCAGTGTACAAATAGTATGAATGTACCCTGACATTATTGCAACATCTAACGTGTTACTTATTTGACTTTCTGTGTGTGTGTGTGTGTGACTGTACAGTGAGGTAAAAAAGGATTTGAACCCCAGCTGATTTTGTAAGTTTGCCCACTAACAAAGAAAGGATCAGTCTATAATTTCAATGGTAGGATTATTTGTACACTGAAAGACAACAATGACAAAAAATACCGAAAAATGTGTTTCAAAAAGAGTTATAAATTAATTTGCATTTCCTTGAAGGAAATAAGTATTTGGTCCCTTTGAAAAACGTGCTTCAGTACTTGGTGGCAAAACCTTTCTTGGTAATCACAGAGGTCAGCTGTTTCTTGTAGTTGACCACAAGGTTTGCACACATTTCAGGGGGGATTTTGGCCCACTCCTCTTTGCAGATCCTCTCCAAGTCATTAATCTCCCTCCACAGATTTTCTATGGGATTAAGGTCTGGAGACTGACTAGGCCACTCCTGGACCTTAATATGCTTCTTCTTGAGCCAATCTTATGTTGCCTTGGCCGTGTGTTTTGGATCATTCTCATACTGGAATAAAAAAAACACGACCGATTTTCAATGCCCTGACAGAGGGAAGGAGGTTCTCACCCAACACTTGATAGTACATGGCCCCATCCATCCTCCATTTGATGCGGTGCAATTGTCCTGTCCCCTTGGCAGAAAACCCCCCCCAAAGCATAATGTTTCCACCTCCATATTTGACGGTGGGGACGGTGTTTTTGGAGTCATAGGCAGCATTCCTCCTCTTCCTAACAGGGCTAGTTGAGTTGATGCCAAAGAGCTTAATTTTGGTCTCATCTGACCACAAGACTTTCACCCAATCTTCCTCTGAATCTGTCAGATGTTCAGCGGCAAACTTCAAACGGGCCTGTAGATGGACTTTCTTGACCAGGGGGACCTTGCAGGCACAGCAGGATTTCAGTCCTTCACGGCGTAGTGTGTTACCAACTGTTTTTGTGGTGACTATGGTCCCAGCTGCCTTGAGATCATTGACAAGTTCCTCCCGAGTGGTTCTGAGCTGATTCCTTACCGTTCTCATTATCATTGAAACTCCACGAGGTGAGATCTTGCATGGAGCTCCAGACCGAGGGAGATTGGCAGCTAATTTATGTTTCTTCCATTTGCGAATAATTGCACCAACTGTTGTCACCAAATGGCGATGGTCTTGTAGCCCATTCCAGCCTTGTGTAGGTCCACAATCTTGTTCCTGACATCCTTGGAAAGCTCTTTGGTCTTGGCCATGGTGCAGAATATGCCATCTGGATTGATTGATTGCTTCTGTGGACAGGTCTCTTTTATACAGGTAACGAGCTGAGAGGGCTGCCAATGTCAGCTCGTTACCTGTATAAGATCCACCTGGGAGCTAGAGATCTTGCTGACGGATAGGGGATCAAATACCTTTTTCCTTCATGGAAATGCAAATTAATGTATAACTCTTTTTGAAACGCATTTTTTTGGATTTTTTTTGTCAAATGTTGTCTCTCAGTGTTCAAATAAACCTACCATTGAAATTATAGACTAATCCTTTCTTTGTTAATGGCAAACTTACAAAATCAGCTGGGGTTAAAGTAGTTTTTTCCCTCACTGTATGTATGGGAAGCACATGTACATGTTCCCTCAGAGCTGCACTAATCACATCTTATGTAAGTTTCCTTCCATCCACCTGTCAATGTTGATCCTCTGTGCGCAGGATCACTAGTTACAGTGGAAGCTGGAGCCTATCCCAGCTCCTTCAGGTTCAGAGACGGGATACATCCTGGACTGATCACCTGTCAATCAAATGACTCGTAAGTTAGACCTATGAGATTTCGAGAGGCGTTTTTGATATTTAGGATACCTTATTTAGCTACAGGGGCTGTAGTTTTTGATGAAGTATTATATTATACTTCAAATTGGCATTTGTTGGTGCGTTTATTAGTAGAACCAGAAAATAGTCACCTAACATCCATCCATCCATCCATCCATCCATTTTCTTTCGCTTATACGAGGTCGGGTCGCCGGGGCAGCAGCCTAAGCAGGGAAGCCCAGACTTCTCTCTCCCCGGCCACTTCGTTCAGCTCTTCCCGGCGGATCCCGAGGCGTTCCCAGGCCAGCTGAGAGACATAGTCTCTCCATCGTGTCCTGGGTCTTCCCCGAGGTCTCCTATCGGTCGGGAGACGTCCAGGAGGCATCCTAACCAGATCCCCGAGCCATCTCATCTGGCTCCTCTCAATGCGGAGGAGCAGCTGTTAAACTCCGAGTCTCTCCCGGATGACAGTGCTTCTCACCCTATCTCTAAGGGAGAGACCAGCCACCCTGCGGAGAAAACTCATTTCGGCCGCTTGCACCTGCAATGTTGTCCTTCCGGTCACTACCCAAAGCTCATGACCATAGGTGAGGGTAGGAACGTAGATCGACCGGTAAATTGAGAGCTTTGCCTTTCGTCTCAGCTCTCTCTTCACCACGACAGACCGGTGCAGAGTCTGCATCACTGCAGACGCCGCACTAATCCGCCTGTCCATCTCACGTTCCATCCTTCCCTCACTCGTGAACAATACCCCAAGATACTTAAACTACTCCACTTGGGGGTAATCTTATCCCCGACCTGGAGATAACACTCCACCCTTTTCCGGGCGAGAACCATGCACTCGGACTTGGAGGTGCTGATTCTCATCCCAGCCGCTTCAAACTCACCTCTGAACCGATCCAGCGAGAGTTGAAGGTCACGTCTTGATGAAACCAACAGGACCACATCATCTGCAAAAAGCAGAGACCCAATCCTGCGGCCACCAAACCGGAACCCCTCGACGTCCTGGCTGCGCCTAGAAATTCTATCTATAAGAGTAATGAACAGAATCAGTGAGAAAGGGCAGCCCTGGCGGAGTCCAAGCCTCACTGGTAACGGGTCCAACTCTGACACCGGTCATACAGGGAACGAACCGCCTGGATTAGGTGGTCCGATACCCCATATTCCTGGAGCACTTCCCCTGGTACTCCCCGAGGGACACGGTCAAATGCCTTCTCCAAGTCCACAAAACACATGCAGACTGGCTGGGCAAACTTCCAAGCACCTTCAAGGACCCTGCAGAGAGTATAGAGCTGGTCCACAGTTCCACGGCCAGGACGAAAATAGTCACCTAACAGACAAACCCAAATACTACTTGTTACACTGCATGGCCAAAAAAAAAGTCGCCACCTGGATTGAAGTAAGCATATAGGTGCGAGGTTGCTGCAGTTGGTCAGCAAGAAAAAATGAGGTCAGTTGACTACCTGAATATACTGAATGAGCAGGTTATTCCATCAATGGATTTTTTTCTTGGCATATTCCATGATGACAATGGCAGGATTCATCAGGCTCAAATTGTGAAAGAGAGGTTCAGGGAGCATGAAACATCATTTTCACACATGGAGTCCAGACCTTAACCCCATTGAGAATCTTTGGGATGTGCTGGAGAAGGCTTTGCACAGCGCTCAGACTGAGACTGGAATGTCATAATTGTGAGATAAAAGTCTAAATTACCAGATAAAAGCCATAATTATGAGATACAAACTGCACATGTGCCGAGTGTCATGTGACAAAGGCTCCGTGAAGAAGGCGGCATTTGCACAGTGTGTGGGCATGCGAAAAATTTTGACTTTTTAGTCTTATAATTACAACTTTTTAATTATCATTTTGCCTTTTTATCTCATAATGATGACTTTTATCTTGCAATTTTGCCTTTTTATCTTTATGGCTTTCCTATCTTGTAATTTTGACTTATTATCTCAAAATGATGACTTAACATTAGGATTTCTTATTTCTTTCAGTGGCTGAAACGGGCTTCCATAAAAATCACACCCTGTTGCAGATTGTAGGGGCCAAAGCATTGAAAATAGGTAACAATGATGAACGAATACAACGAAAATAATCCTTTTTCTTAGATACCTTGAAGCTAAACAGTCTCTTACATTCTATGTTAAGTGGGAGTGTTTTTTATATAAAAACAGCTAGATTCTTGCTTCATGGATTCATAATGAACTGCATTATTCTGTTGTGTCCGTGTGTATGTGACACTAATGAACACAATGACGAGTGTAAGTGTCGCTGCACCTGGGGTGTCATTCCATTAGTGAAAATGATCAGAAGCCGTCGTCAAATGATATGATTTTCTGCAACATCATCATCATGATGCACATTAACACAGCGTGGGTGCCTCTCTGCAGCACGCAAGGGGAAGAGAAAATCTGTATTTCTCTGCCTTCGTCTCATTAGAATTTAGTAGGGTTGTGTACAAAAAAGCACCGTGATTGTGGAAATCTCACGATTTATGAGGTCAATGAGATATTATTTTACCAGTTTATGAAAATATGCTTTACTGGGAATTTAGTTAAATTTTGTATAAAAAGTGCATTATAATTAGTTCAAAGGTAACTATTTACAAGGGAGTAAAATGGTATTTTTACCTAGTCCAAATAATGTAAATAATATTATTTATTAATAATGTATAACAGTAGTTTTGTAGGATTTTGTACAAAAACATACATTCTAATTAGTAGAAATATTAATGACATGTCTTATAAAAAAAAAACCTTAAAAACAACTAGTGGAAATGTAACAAATTACAGCGGACTCTGCATTGGTCCGCTGTGGTAAAGAGGGTTTACCGGTCAATTTACCGGCCGATTTACATTCTTACTCTCACTTTCAGTCATGAGCTTTGGGTAGCGACCGAAAGGACAAGATCGCGAGTACAAGTTGCAGGAATGAGTGGCTGGGCTCTCCCTTAGAGATCAGGTGAGAAGCACTGTCACTCGGGAGAAACTCCAAGTAGGACTGCTTCTCCTCCACATTGAGAGGAGCCAGATGAGGTAGCTCGAGCATCTGGTTAGGAAGCCTCCCCTGTACACCTTCCTGGGCAGGCCTTCAGGGCAGGGGTAGGAGGCCTTTGGGAAAACCCTGGACACGCTGGAGATACTATATCTTTCATCTGGCCTGGGAACACCTCGAGATCCGCCGGGAGGAACTTGAGGATGTAAGGTTTGGAAGTCGAGGAGAAGGAAGTCGAGGTTTGCTAAGCGGAAGATTGATGGATGGATGGATAGATAACTACTAGTAAGGCAGACATATATTGTGTATTTATTCTTTACTAAATGCCAGGGTTGCGTCAGGACAGACATCCGGTGGAAAAGTAAGCTGCCATCCTTTCTGAGAAAAATCTGAAGACAGCGCACACCCTAAGTTTGTAGGCTCCTTGTACAAAAATGCACTATAATTAGTCAAAAGCTGAATGTTTACAAAGGGGTTTTTTTTGTGAAGGAATTTCATTTTCTTTTATACAAACAATATGTTTTGACACCGATTTAGTACAGTTACCTTATATATTCTTTTTTAACTTGTATTTTAAGTGTCCGTTTTTGTCTTGAGAAAATAATTTTAAAAATTGTTTTAAATATCCGACCGGTCCAGGGTGTACCCCGCCTTTCACCCAAAGTCAGCTGGGCAAGGCTCCAGCATACCCCCATGACTCTAATGAGGACAAGCAGTATAGAAAATGGATAAGTGAAGACAAATATATACTGTATATATTATAATATGAATTACTATAATAATGATTGTTACGATTATTATTGTTTTTAAGTGTGTAAACATGTTTGAATATTATATTTTGAATATTAACCCAAGGCGAACATTATTAAAAGTAATTATTTCCTATATGTATACCTATTTATGTTTTTACATCCATTGTAAAATAATACAAACTGTATATGTAATGTCTGCTGGTATTGGAGCTGTGCAAGTGTAGCTACAGAAGTGCCCTCTTTGTGTTAGTACAATCCAGCATCACACTGTATTTAGATTATGGTTGATTACGGTACAAAACATGTACGGTTTTACTGCTGTGACTCTCTGCTGTGGTCTGTTTTTTTTTCTCTTCTCAAGCGAGGAGAGATCCGTCTTTCTTGGAAGAAGGGAGGAAGAGAGGAGGTGTGAGCGGCAGGGGAGGATCAGGATAGGAATCTTTACTAAATCAAGGCCCACCACAAGCCCAGCATACGCTCATGCAAAGCCCACCTCACCGCAGGCCGCCCACTCTCTGCTCTCGTCAGCTTTCATGTACTCAAATCTGAGACTGCCACAAAGGAGACCTGCATCACTTCCTGTTACGTGTCAGCAAAACACTGGAAGAATGACAATGTGTGACAATTTATTTTCTACACCCATTGATTGGACCTTTTCCCTTCTGTAAAAAACGGAAATAGCATTTGAAACGTGAGTCTTACATTTTCGTAGGAGCTTATAGCAGAAGCATGTAGTATATTGACTTATTACCTCGTAATTTCAACACATTACCATGCTAAATAAAATTATATTTTCAGCATGTGTCAGTGGTTGATGGACTGCACACCTTTGTGAGAATCAGGTTTGAAATTTTTTTTTAAAAATTATTTCTCATACTGTGTTCCTCTCTTATCTTGTATATCTTTATTATTCATTTATTTGTACACATTTTCATTTTTCACCTGCCATTACAACAGATTTAGGATTGCTTCTATTATTTTGACGTGCTAAATAAGGTAACCAAAATGTTCAATAATGAGAAATTTAAAAGTAAATTTGAGTATTTATGAATGGAAAAAAAGTGTACCAAACTATTCTGTGGAATTAATGCAAACCAAGCATATGTAGAACTCACAAATAATTTTTAGTATTTAAAAGGTGGATTGACTTTCTTAGAATTGTATTTGATGATCATTTGTTATTATAAATATTAATACAGTGTTTTGCACTTTTTTGCAGTTTCAAGGACCTTGACTTGAAAATGAACCTGACCTATAACTAAACAAGGTAACCAAAATTTGAAATAATGATGAATTTAAACGCCATTTTTCCCAATTAAATGTAATTTCAGTTACATCTTTAAATATATTTTATTTTTGTTCTTCTTGTTGTTGTTAAAATGGTGTTGTTTTACGTCTTTGTCTCCTTCTCCTCCTCATTTTTCCTTTTCTTCCTACTGTTTTATTTTTTTTCTTTTACTTTTTATCCGCCAAGGAGGTTATGTTTTTGCCAGCGTTTATCTTTTTGTCTGTTTTCAAAATAACTTGAAAGCTTCTGAATGGATTTGGTTACATTTTTAGGAATTGTCAGAAATGGTATATGAAATTTTGGGGGTGATCCGGAGCACCGTCTGGATCCAGGAATTTTTTGAACGATTCTTTTAAGAGTGCAAGATAGGAGCATTTTCGGCATTTGTTTATATAGCTCCACCAAAAATGGTTAGAACATGACGGAGGTCTGCGCTCTCCGAGTGCTTTTTTTTTTTAGTTTTTCTAGTCAATTTGGCACTTTTTTGTGGTTTAAATCACCTTAAATTGCATCTCACTGGGGTCTGTTTTCTACCTTAAATTATTAGAAACAAAAAAATTAAGTAAAACTACAATAATAAGCATATAGTGTGATTAGCTTGATATCTGTGTATTGCCATGTGACTCTCATCACAATTTTGGTGACTTTGGACTTGAGTTGACAATATATTCAAAGACTGCTTTTCAATTTGGACTTTCCCATCAATGACTCAGTCTTATGACTTGGAAATACTTAGTAAAATGTGTCCCCCATTCAAGGCATTCAACTACCGGATTTGTGTCGTTTACAGCAAGATCTTTTAACGTCCACTCATGTCTAAGAACAAACCAAAAATGGTTTTGGGGGCCATACGGCGACCTAGTGCAGTGTTTTTATACACCTTTTTTGAGCCAAGGCACACTTTTTTCATTCCAAAAATCCCAAGGCACACCACCAGCAGAAAATGTAAACATGAATCTCTGTAGCCTATAGAAACAATATAAAGTCAATATAAAGTGTTGCCACCTACTGCTATTTAGCTTATTACATGATTACTCTGCCCATCATTGGACAGCACAGACACTCAGCAATGGCACATTATTGGCGCACTCATTTTCAAAAAATATTTATACACCAATTAGGTGAAAGTGGATGATTTCCCACAGCACACCAGACACTATGCCACGGCACAGTGGTTGATAAACACTGACCTAGTGATTAGCATTTTGGCCACACAGTCAGGAAATCTGAAAGATCTGGGTTGGAAACTCAGTTGGGCGTCTGTGTATGGAGTTTGCATGTACTCCCGGTGGCTGAGTACTCTGGCTTTCACTCTAAAAGCATGCATGTTAGGCAAATTGGCAACTCTAAATTGTCCAACGACGGTACTGTGTGGATGTGAGGTGTGAATGGTTGTTTTTTCATGTCCCCTGCAATTGACTGGTGACCAGCCCAAAGTCAGCTGGGATAGGCTCCAGCATACCCCCTGCAACCCAAGTGAGCATAAGCAGGATAGAAGATGGATGGATTTTGGACTTGACTCGACCTGTCTTGTCTTGACTTACAAAACACGGACTTCCCCCCATCTCTGATTACCATTAATCATATTTAATAGTTATTACGTCTTCATTCAACAGTTCAGCATGAAGTTCATCATCGAGCTCTTTCCTGTCATGGCTGCTCTCCTGTGGACCACAGGTAGGACGTTATAGGTATAGAAGCTTCATTTATTTACACAGGGGTACCGTCCTCTGTAAGCTCTCTTGTGGTTGTGGCAGGGTGTGAGGAGATGGTCTACGCCAGGGAGGGAACCACAGTCACCCTCAGTCTTGAGGGGCTTCAAGTCGACACGGGCTACTGGTACTGGTCTCACAGTAGCCCCCAGCAAGGCCGGCTGGCCTGGCACAACCCTTTATCTGGCTGGGTGTTTACTAAAGGTCAGCTTGCATCTTCATCTTCAGTTTTTAAAGTAATATTTGTGATTATGACGCAGTCTTTTGGTTACAGATGAACGCTGGGCAGGCCGGTTGTCCATTTCCAAACTTGCACTGAGCATCACAAGTGTCCAACAGCAAGACTTTGGCACATTTGTCCTCTCCAAACTTGTCAAAACAGATGTCAGACCAGTTAAGACCTTTAGACTCTCCAGAATCACAGGTACTCTTATTTTATATTCAAGCTCAAGCTCATGCATTCAGTAGTAGTGGTAGTTTTTATTTTATTATTTGTTTAAATATATGCATCTTAAACAACCATTTGCCCCATCTTACTTAACACTGTCAAATAATAATTCATTATTTATGCCGACAAAGCAGTTAAATAATAATAATAATAATAATAATAGTAATGTCGATGGCATCAGAAGACTCTCGGCGAGGTGCAGCAACTAGAGAGAAAAAAAAAGAAAAAATACCTTGTCCAAAATGAAATTGGGTTCACCTTGAGTAAAAAACAAAACAAAGAAAAGTGCTTATATGCAACATACCAGTGTGCAGTCCTGAAGTATTGGTTTTTGGGTATTGGGTATTTGGTGGGATATATCGTATTGACCTGAATATTTAACAAATATTTTAAATACCAACAATTAAAAAAAAGTTTGAAAGATTTGTGAACTCATAATCATATTTCAATTATATTTATTATTTATTTACAGCAGTACAGCAGTTGTAACACGCATATCTTTCACACAGCTGAGTAACCATACCAACATTTTAAAGCGCATGCAGAGGTAAATAAAACAGCTGGATGTTGACAACTAATTTTTGAAATTATGTTTTATCTGCTTCTTTGGTCATCGCTATCTTAAAATTTGCACCATAACCCTTACTCTTTGATAACTTGCTAACAACTTTTTAGATACTTCCAACAATTCTCGGTCTGTTTCATGGCTGCATATCTCCAGTGTGAGTGAGTGACAGGTGACAAGTGTCACTCACAGGAAGTGGACAGTGGATTGTAACTACAGCACCGCTGTGAGGTGTATTTTTTTTTTTTTTAAATAGCGCAGGCAACCCGGTACGGGTGCATGTCATTTACACCTTTTTGTGTGCAGCACTTCAGAAGTAGCGGAGCTAGCTTACACAAACAACACGGGGTGTACGATTTATTGCCACATGATGGTACATTCTGATGTATAAATCATCCAGACCTGGACCTCTTTAACTTTCCAACTGTACAGCTGACATGTTTTCCCTAAATGTTGTCTGTTGCGTTAGTGTCTGCCGACTTGTCCTCGTCTCCTCTGCTCGCTGGAGAACTTGTGACGCTGTCCTGCCATGTGGACAGTCCTGACAGTGACAACATGGCTGACATATATTGGGTGAGTCCGGCGGGAAGCAGGACTCGTCAGCAAGGAGGAAAAGTCCAGTTAAACGTTACAGGCCGAGACAATGGCATATGGAGCTGCATTGTCATGAGGGAACAAAAGGAGGCGAAGGCCACTGTTTCCATCACAGTTCTTGGTGAGACACCTAAAGAGTTCATCCAGTCAGTGAATTTCTTTTGATTTCTTTTGCTTTATTGCAACAGACGTCCTGCCAGCTCCTCCACATCTTCTGTATGTGTCGGAACATTCGTCTCTCCACATCCCCTGTCGCATTCCCTCTCACCTCTCCTGGAATGAATTCAAAGCCAGGAACCTCCAGGAAGTCCACTGGTGCTTCATCCCTAAACCGCCCTCGCATCTTTTTACCAAGGGTCACCAGAAGCTCTTCTCCCTCCACCTGATGGATGAGAAGGTGACCTGGACGTCCACTGAAAGCAGGGGTTTTAGGCCTGTTCCGGGCCTCCAAAATGGAGACTTGACTTTGAGCAGAAAAGGAGTGACAGCAGAAGACAGAGGAGACTACGTGTGCACCTTCAAATTTAGCAGTGAACGGATTCTGAAACGGACTGTGAGCGTTGAAGTGCTGCAAGGTAAGTTCACACAAACTTATGGTGGTGATTTGCTGTAGTCAGATGTTAACTGGATAGTCATCAAGTAATAATAACTAATATTTCGACAATACTGTATAGGATTGAAAAAAACATTAAAGCTATTTGTTGTTTCAAAGTTCAATGTATTTTTCTAAAATCCTTTTAAAAGAAATGTTCTTTACGTGTTAATTTCTTTTTAGGATGGTCCCTAAGTAGTGATTTTACCACATTTGTTTAGCTCCATTTGTTTTAATGGCACATAGCAGCCGAGGTGCGTGGTAACAATCAATTTTAATTGTGTAACTTTTTGGTGTTATCATAGTTATCATCATAGCATAGTCTTTGTGTTTTGTGTGAGGTTTGTTCTCGTTTGAGGAGAATTTGGTGTCTTGCTTACATGTTTTTGCCGGCATTTATCTGCTTGTCTGTTTCTTTGTGTTCAACATAATTTGGAAAGTTCTGAATTGAGTTGAATGCAATTTTCAAGAATAGTCAGAAATGGGATATGGAAACATTTATTACATTTTGTGGGTGGTCATCGTCTGGATCCAGGAATTTCTGAAAAGATTCTTTACCATTGCGACTGACAATCATTTTTTGTGCATACGACTCCACAAAAATGTTCAGAACGCTTGGAAAAAAATACAGGACTATTTTTCAACCAGTTCTCCAAAATATGGGTTGGGTGGTATCCCACAGGGATCACTATGAGACCCACTGATATTTGCAAATGTATCTATCTATCTAGTTGTCTCTTCTATGGGTCCAAACCTTATTCGTGGCCAGCCTCTCAATCTGACCTGCAGCTTGGGTCGTCCGTTGCCCTCTGACCTTTCTGTGAAATGGATCCCACCTGAGAGGTCCTCCGTGCGTTCTCAGCTCAGCTCGGAGCGTCACCCGGCCCGAATAGTCATTCTGGAAGCAAGCAAAGGAGACAGTGGTCGATGGAGGTGTAAATTGCGGCATGGCGGCGTGTTGCTGACGTCGGCTGAGATAACGCTGGTTATCGGTAATATGGAAAGTGAGAGCATAACTGAGAGTTTGTTGTTGACGCACTGAATCATGACTGTGTCTGTTTACACAGCAACAAAGTGGAGCGTGTGGATGCTTGTGACTATATGTGGCGCTGCCGTCATCATCTTTGTCCTTCTCGTCCTTATTTGCATCACATGGAGAAACAGAAGGGTACCATAACCTTCTCACTGTGACATCACAGTATTTATAGCCTCAGGAACTCTCTCTCTCTCTCACACACTCTAGCGAAACATGAGACGCCTCCGGCATGGATTCTGCAGGTGCAAAAGGTACGTACCATCCATTTCCTGTCATGATTACACTAAAGTCACACTTCCCAGCACTTCAAAGCTGAATAATACATTTTCTTTTCTGATAAAAACCATTGAAATTGACATTCCTGTTGCAGCCCCAAGCCAAAAGGACACTACAGAAGAAAACCACCCTGCAGAATATCCCTATGAAGGTGCCCTATCATACAAAAGTGACTTTTTACTGACGTTCTAACATGAATACATGTCCTGAGAGTCAGTTTATGAGCACTAAACATATGAAAAATCTGTTATCTCCCTCATTGGTTTGCTTCACTTGCTTTTGAAAAGCATCATTATGTTTTTATTATTCAGACACTAGAATTCATAGAAATGTCATATGGGAGGCCCTTGCAGTACCGCTGAATCCTGAAGAGGCGGGGGCGTGCTTGAGCTGGAAGATGCTTGTCACTGATGTCGTCCTACACAGAAAAAGTCAGCCTTTCTTCTTTCTGATGCATTCGATATATGTTTATGCTATGCTCTGCTGACTGCGAACATGGAGTATTATATACAATTCCCAAATTCACCAGGAGGTAATCAGACTTTTACAACAAAGTATCAAAACATTTCCTGAAGAAAGAAAGGCTGTGTCTATTTCAAAATGGAAGAACACAATTGTTTTTCAGTTTATTAAAAAATAATAAAACAAATGGGTCTACAAAGTATCTGAAAACATTATTCTCTTCTTTTTCTGTTATCCTCTTAATGAGCAACCTGTATTAACATGAAAAACTCCTAAGGAGTTAGTGCCTCATCAATCATGAACCTCACTGCATCAGTCACCGGTGTCCTCCTGTCCCACTCCTTAATGTTACGTTGTTTTATGTGATATGTGGCGTCTATTATGTTGGACAAGTGCAGAGTTAAAGGGTATGTACCTTTGCAGACAGACACGTACAGCATTTATAACATTACAATTGCATGTTCTGAACTCCCGTTTTAATATGGTGTTTTATTCAGGGAGGTTTTTGTGGCTGTGACAAACTAGCTGAGACTGAATCAACAGCTCCTGTGCTGGTTGCAGCCCAGTCATGCACTCCATTTTGCCTTAATTGCTTCAAGGCAGGATTAACAGCAGAATGATGGAAGCACATCCGTCACAAATGTTTTTCCACTAATATTGCTGAAACTCTGTCTTGCCCGGCTGAGAAAGAAAATCTCTGCATTTTGTGTGTAGGTGTCCACCTCCCATCAGCTTTGCACTGTAAATATTTCTCCATTTGGCTGCACTTTCATGCAGCGCTTTTTACAGCCCTGACAGCATCAATTTATGAGGATTTTTTTTTTTTACGGAGAAGGAAATACACAACTCAAGCTTTCCGCTGACAGCTGGTAATGCAGCGGAATGTAAAGTAAATCTCAGGTGTTCTATATGGCTCTCAGATAGATTAAAAGTCCACAGGGATAGAAAATAAAACTCTTTGTTAACCATGGTGTGTCTGCAGGCTCTTACTGTATTTTCCTTTTGGCCCATCACTTTAATATATAGTATTAAAAATATGTTTTCAGTTCAAAATAGGTAAATTCTTTATTACAAACAACAAAATATTTAACCAATCTTAGAAAATGATCATATATACACACACATTCCAATCAATGAAATTTGAATGATGTGCCCACAAACTAAGGTTTTTGAAGCACTGCTATTTTAGCTTTTTAAAACTTTTATGGGTTACTAATGAGACCATAGTGAGAATATACAGCATAGAAGATGGATATATGGATAAATAGTTTGCCAATTGCTATTTTTTAGTTTTAATTATTACCTTTTTTAGTTTTCAAATTTGATTGCCACCAAAAAAGGTCATACACAGTGTTGCATTCATTTTTCAGGAAGATCTTGCATTGATGCTGGTAGAGTCTGACCGCTGCACAAAGCCTTCTCCGGCACATCCCAAAAATTCTCACTGGGGTTAAGGTCTGGACTCCATGTGTGAAAATGAGGTCTCACGCCCCCTGAAACACTCTTTCACTATTTGAGCCCGATGAATCCTGGAATTGTCATCTTGGAATATGCCAGTGCCATCAGGGAAGAAAAAAATCCATTGATGGAATAACCTGCTCATTCCGTATATTCAAGTAGTCAGCTGACCTCATTCTTTTAGCACATAGTGTTGCTGAACCTAGACCTGACCAACTGCAGCAACCTCCTACCTATTTGCTTATTTCTAAGGGAGAACACAACCACCCTACAGAGAAAGCTCATTTCTTCCGCTTGTATCTTGTCTTTTCTGTCGCTACCCAAAGCATGACCATAGGTGAGGGTAGACTGACCGGTAAATTGAGAGCTTTGCCTTTTGGATCAGTCCATAGGCAAATTATCTGTAAAAAGCACAGACCCAATCCTGTAGCCACCAAAGCGGAACCCCTCAAGGCCCTGGCTGCACCTACAAATCCTATCCATAAAAGTATAGAATTGGTCACACAAAGGGCAGCCCTGGCAAAGTCCAACCCTCACTGAGAACGGGTCCGACTTACTGCCGGCAATGCAAACCGAACTTTGACATTATTTATGGTATTAATACTAACGACAGACCCTATATTACTGCTTTAGTTGTTGAATGGAGCTGGGGAATGGAGAGGTGGAAAACCATTTATTGTCAATGATAGAAAAGCAGTCAGGCAAGAAGGCTGAATTTTATTAAATAAATGAAGTGTGGGCTTTTGAAAAAGTATTGCACTGCTTAAAATTTCATGGCCTCTTCCTCCCCTCTACAAATTATATGGGGATTTTTTTTGTGTGTTGCTGTACTTTTTAGTGAGTGAAAATGACTGGTATGAAAAAGGCCATTAAAACAAGTGGCGGCCTCAAACTTTTGAACATTACTGCATTTTGAATTAGGGTGCACCATATCCACTATTGGTGTCGCAAGATATGGCGAGATTCAAACATGACAATCTTGTGAACACTAGGCCTGAAACGATAATAAACTAATTAATAACACAATAAATAAAAATTAACTTGATAATTTTGCCAGGGGCCGCACGGTGGCTGAGTGGTTAGCACATTGGCCACACAGTCAGGAGATCTGGAAGACCTGGGTTCAAATCTCCGTTGGGCATCTCTGTGTGGAGTTTCCATGTTCTCCCCGTGCAACCGGGTACTCCGGTTTCCTCCCACATTCCAAAAACATGCATGTTAGGTTAATTGGCGACACTAAATTGTCCATCAGTATGAATGTGAGTGTGAATGTTTGTTTGTCTATATGTGCCCTGCGATTGACTGGCGACCAGTCCAGCGTGTACCCCGCCTCTTGCCCAAAGCCAGCTGGGATAGGCTCCAGCATCCCCGTGACCCTAATAAGCGGTACAGAAAATGAATGAATTTTGCCAGCCTCAATATATTGCCATGTTCATGAGTGTCTGTTTTCCTTGTTTACAGCCTCCAAACAGGCTGTAGACAGAGCGTTCACTCTGTGCATTGGTTTCAGCACCACAGTGCCTTTGTTCCACAGAACATTGGCATGAACGGAGTGAGCCCTTTTGTCAGTCATACAATCTCTTTGTCTTGGTAGGTGGAGGCAGGCCAGACACAGAGTGAGAAGAGTGTAACATAGGTGAGTACTGGGGGTGGGGTGGACGGAGCACTGTTGGGGGGGTAAACTCATGGGCCCTCTACGGGCGCCTGCCTCTGGCGTCGGGAAAGGCGATGGCCCGCGGCAGTTGTGTCTGGGGCGGCCTGGAGCTCCCGGGGTGTTGAATATGGCCCCTGCTTTGGGGGGGTGGGTGGGCTCGAGGGCGGATGTCCTGCTTGCCTGAAGCTTCATAACTTCATTGTATGGCTCATCAGCTTTAGAAGTAGTATTATTATTTTTATTTTTATTTGTTCCTGTATTTTTGCACATTTTGCTGTGTGACTGTTCTGGTTTTTGCTGAAATTGTGATTATCACGGTTGTTTATAATATGGTTGAATATGGTTGAGTATGTTTGTGAGGTTCTTGTGGACCCTTTCTTATATCCCCCACCCGTCCCTTTTCAGGTCAGGTCCGGCATCGAAATGTGGTGCAACAAAATTCATAATAAACGCAGTCAAATGTCGTGGGAGACTCATTTGTGTTATGAAGTCTCCCTTGGCAAAGCAATTTTGCTCAGCATTTAAAGGCAGCTTGACTCCCATTCAGCTGTTATGATGCTGGACAAGACAAAAAATTAAATAAATAAATAAAAAGAGTGTAACATAGTAGAAATGGTATTTGTAGATCACAATATATTGTCATATATTGTATTATGTTGAACATACATACATATTACATTGGCATACATCACATATTACAATTCACAAATCCACTTCTCCAAAAAGGAGTAAGAAGAAGCTAAGCTGAGTTATCCATACATACATTTGCTCACTTCCTGTACTTGTGCTGGCTGCGCAGCGACCAAGTGGTTAGCATTTTGGCCACATAGTCAGGAGCTATGAAAAATCTGTGTTTGTCTCTGTTGGACATGTCTGTGTGGAGTTTGCATGTTCTCACTGTGTGTGGATTTTCTCCAAGTACTCTGGCTTCCTCCCACATTCCAAAAACATGCATGTTAAGTTAACTGGCAACTCTGAAGGCAATACTGCAAAATTTGGTATCATACAGGGCCAGTATTGCTGATACCGTAACGGTTTACTTGTAGTGTTTTTCATCATCATTGAATTTCAACCTTTAATTTGTTCATCATAGTTGACATCAGAATGGGACACATGATAAAGACAATTTGTAAACAATATGATCATCATTTTTTGTACAGCTTGTCCTTTAAAAATATATAAATATGACAAGGTAATATCAGGGAAATTGACATGCAATAAAGTAAATAGTGCAAAAAACACAATTGGCTCTTTTTCAAATCCTTTTGCCTTTTTTCCCCCAGAACCCACCTGAGAGTCTAAACAATGAAACCAATGACAGCATAACTACAAAACACGGATATTTGTGAAAATAAACAATAAAGACAACTAAAAAGTGTTGATCTCGTCACACTGTCTCTCTGATATTGATACTACTGCTGGTATTGATACAATTGCTATTTCGATTGACCCAGATGAACCCAAAACACAAAAAACAAGCTTGCACTTGTGTGTGTATGAATGCATAAAGAAGAGTGCTGGTGATAGATCAAGCTGACACAGCCCCCCCGTCGGTGTTTGTTTTAAACCAGCGAGGTTCCTCACAAGCACATTATCAAGCTGGACCGCCGGAGTCTATTGGCCGTTGCAGGAGAAATATTTCACAATTATAGACTTTTGTGCTTTTCTTCTCTTTCTCTTACACAACCCACTCTGGCCTCCGAGAGTGCTTCATCTCTTTTTTTTCATTGCCAATTATAGGTGTTTGAAAGCATACCCGCACTGAAATAAAGAGAATAATCAGCAAGGGAGTGAAATTGACTCAAACGAAAGGGATGCTGAGTGTATGAAACACACACACACACTCTTGTAAGGGGAGAGTGGAGATTGCGAGGAGGAGGATGATGTCCGTGCAGATGGGGAGGCCAAAAAGTTAATAAGCATTAAGGGGTGTGAGACCAGACTCTTCAACACTGAAAAGTCATCATTTAAGTACCAGGGAGCTGATTAGACACAAGTTAGTCACTGTGTGGAAGCTGTCAGCTGGCTATGTAACTCTCCACGGGGCCACGGAGCAGAGTTTTAGCAGAGCTTTAGCATAATATAACATTTACTGCATACATCAAGGGTGTCCAGAGTACAGAGCGGGGGCCATTTGTGGTCTGCAGCTTTTTTTCACAGGCCCAGTGGCATATAAAAAGAAAGACAACGCTCATATATTACGCACATACACAGACATACACATATTTTACAAGATGCTTCAGGGCCACAGTGTGCAGCCTTCTGGAAAAAAGTTTGAACAGCCCTGACTTACATATACATCCCAGCCTCCATCCATCCATACATACATACTGTACATACATCCGTCCATACATTCATCCATCATCTATCCATACACACATACATACATACATACACCTATACCTCCATCCGTCCATACATTCATCCATCAATCTTCCATACATACACCCACCCATCCATACATACATGCATACATACATGCAAAGGAAAGGGTTGTCTCAGGAGATTAGAAAGAAAATTATAGACCAAGCAGCTTGATGTTCCTGTGACCACAGTTGCATTTTCATCCACTATCTTCATTAGGGACGCGGGTATGCTGGAGCCTATTTTAGGTGACTTTTGGTGAAAGTCAGGGTACACCCTGGACTGGTCACCAGTCAATCACAGGGCAGACATAAAACCATTCACACCTACAATATGGACAAATATAGAGTCGCCATTTAACCTTTTTTTGAAATGTGGGAGGAAATTGGAGTATCCGGAGAAAACCCATGCACACACGGGGAGAACATGCAAACACCACACAGAGATTTAAACCCAGATCTCCTGACTGTGAGGCCAACATGCTACCCACTGAGTTACCGTGAGGCCTACAGTTGCACATATTTTTCAGAAATGTAAGATCCTTGGGACTGTAGCCAACCTCCCTGGACATGGCCTGCAGGAGGAAAATTGATGACAACCCAAAGAGACGGATAATACAAATGGTAACAAACGAGCCCAGAAAAACTTCTAGAGATTCAAGGTGAACTTCAAGCTCAAGGAACATCAGTGTCAAATCGCACCATTCATCGTTGTTTGAGCCGAAGTGGACTTCATGGGAAACGACCATTACACTGCAGGGTATGATCCTATTGAACATCTTTGGAAGGAGCTGAAACATGCCGTCTGGAAAAGGCACCCTTCAAACTTGAGACAACTGGAGCAGTTTGCTCATGAGGCGTGGGTCAAAATACCTGCTAAGAGGTGCAGAAGTCTCACTGACAGTTACAGGAATCGTTGGATTACAGCCCTCCAAAGGTTGTGCAACAAAATATTAAGTTAAGGGTACCATCCTTTTTGTCCAAGCCTGTTTCATGAGTTTATTTATTTATTTTTTTAGAACTCTGTTAAAGCATGGGTGACAAAAAATGTCTGACTTTCATTGGTTCGATTTCATAGAATTTCTATTTATTACTTTTGTCAGATTCAAGTTATTTTTGTGACCATTGTTTCCTTGCATTAACCACAGGGTACCAACAATTTTGTCCACGTGCATACATCCATCCATCAATCCATCCATACATACATACTAATTGTGTTATGTATTGTATTTGTTAAGTGCAGGTTTGTGCGGGGGGGACGCATCTGCACACCACGCCAGAAAAAAGACATGACCTTTGTATCTGAGGAGACCTGTGGCGCAGGTGCTCTGCCATTACCTTTAATTGGCTCGTCTACATCACGCTGTCTGCAGACATCCAAGTACAAGATGCCAAAGTCAATTTGTTTTATTTAGTATCCTCATGACGACTGAAGACCACAAGCTGAGGTTACTGCCCTGCCATAACAGCTATCTCAGGTGAACATCTTCTAAAACAAAAGAATGATAATGTGTGTCCAATCTTATTATCTCTCTCCCAAAACACTATTTTTAAAACTAATATCCATTAGTTAAAGTAACATCGGTTCAGCATTCATATTAGCACCCCTTTTTTATTAATCAGAAACAATATTTAGGAGGCCGCACGGTGGCTGAGTGGTTAGCACATTGGCCACACAGTCAGGAGATCTGGAAGACCTGGGTTCAAATCTCCGTTGGGCATCTCTGTGTGGAGTTTGCATGTTCTCTCCGTGCGTGCGTGGGTTTTCTCCGAGTACTCCGGTTTCCCCCCACATTCCAAAAACACGCATGTTAGGTAAATTGGAGACTCTAAATTGTCCATTAGAGTGTGAATGTGAGTGTGACTGGTTGTTTGTCTATATGTGCCCTGCGATTGACTGGCGACCAGTCCAGGGTGTACCCCGCCTCTCGCCCAAAGTCTGCTGGGATAGGCTCCAGCATCCCTGCGACCCTAATGAGGATAAGCGGCATAGAAAATGGATGGATGGACAATATTTAGGAAGAGAAAATCATTTTTTTAGGGGGGCAGCGTAAACTCCATATATTGCTGTAACACCAGATCACCACTAGATGACGCTGTTTTTTACTGATTAAGGAGGGTGACCCAGAAAATCTCGCCCACTCGATCGCCGATGTGACTTGGTGGTCGTCAGACGGCAACAACATTAGCCTGCCGGGCTAGAGGACGACGGTTTGGCATAAACTGAATAGTGAATGGAGCAGAATGATAGTTAATGAGGGGGAGTATTCGGAGGATGATGAGATGGGCGACATGGATGTAGGTAATGGATTACCAGGGGGAGGAGGAAGGAAAAGCGGTGGGAGTTTGTCGGGGAGTAGCAAAAGGGCATTAGAAGACGAGGGAGTCGGTGCAATGGTAAGGAAGAAAGTTCTGCAGCATAAGGAAGAGTTTAAAATTCGATTTAAGTTTAAAGAAGGACGTGATCTAAAAAGGGTCAGCCCTATCAGTCTGACTACATATCTAAAACATTCGAATGGGGAAATAGAACTGGCAAAGGTGATGTGGGATGGGTGTTTACTCGTCAAATGTACTGACGCGGAGCAAATGAATAAAGCAATGAAGATGAAATATATATGTAAAGTTGCAGTGGCAGAGAGGAAAGGGGTTGGGGAAATGCGAGGAGCAAGAGGGGTGATTTCTCCTATCCCTGTGGGAGAAAATCTTGAGGTGTTAAAAAAGCAGATGACCGGTGACAATATTGTGGCAACTAAACGTCTCCAAGCATTTTGTGTAGGGTGGAAAGTGAAAGTATCTTGTTAACATTTAAAGATGAGAAGTTGCCCACGAGAGTAATGATTGGATTTCTGAGCTTTAGTGTAAGGCCATTTGTACCAACTCCTCTAAGATGTTTTAAGTGTCAGCGTTACGGACACATTGCTGGTGCATGTAAGAGCAGACAGAGGTGTGGAAGATGTGGAGGGGAACACTCTTATGGGGAGTGTGATGTAAATATTAAGGTCAAGTGTTGTAACTGTGGGGAGGGCCATACTGCAGCTTACGGCGGGTGCCCAGTTAGAAAACAGGCAACTGAAATTCAACAGGTGAGAACAGGTTGAACAACTATCAGGTGACATACAGTATGATAAAGAACTTGAGTACTAAAGGAAAAGAACTATTATTGAGGTTGTACAATCATGTTTGGGAAGGAGGAATACTTCCAATAGCCTGGAAAGAAGCAATTATAGTTCCTATTTGTAAACCTGGCGAAGATGCATCTGATGCTGGTAGCTACAGGCCAATTGCGTTAACCTACTGTATTGGTAAAACAATGGAGAAAATGATTGATGAGAGATTAAAGTATGTATTAGAAACAAATGAGCTGTTAAAACCATATCAGAACGGGTTCAGAAAGGGAAGGAGTACTTCTGATCCAGCAATACATCTAGAGGACGAGATAAGGAAAGCTCAAGTTAACAGGGAAAGTCTTATAGCTGTATTTTTTGATGTAGAAAAAGCATACGATATGATGTGGAAGGAAGGCTTGTTGATCAAACTTGGGAGGTTGGGGATTAGAGGCAGGATGGGGCAGTGGATCAAAAGCTTCCTATCAGAGAGGAAGATCTCAGTGAGAGTTGGGACAGAAAATAGTTCGTATTTATTAGTGGAAAATGGTACCCCTCAAGGGAGTATTATTAGTCCGGTTTTATTTTCAATTATGATAAATGAGGTATTTAGTCGGATTGATGGTTCATTTGGAGTATCCTTGTTTGCAGACGATGGGGTGGTTTGGAAAAGGGGGCGGAATGTTGAGTTTTTGGTTGAGAAGATGCAGGAGGCAATTACTGCTATTGAGGGATGGGCCCTGGAATGGGGATTTAGGTTCTCAGTGGGAAAATCAAAGGAAGTTTTGTTTACAAAAAAGATTTAAAAATGTCAGGTTAATATAAAGCTCTATGGTAAACACTTAGAAGTAGTCCAGTCTTTTAAGTACTTGGGAATCTGGTTTGACAAACGACTTACCTTTGCAGTCCATGTAGAAAAAGTAGTTGATAGATGCAAAAAAGTGTTAAATATTTTGAGATGCCTTCGAGGAAAGGAGTGGGGGGCATGTAGAGAAACATTGAAGAAATTGTATATAGGGCTTATAAGATCGGTAATTGACTATGGCCGCGTAGTGTATGGGTCTGGATCAAAGACAACCCTGAGAAAACTCGATGTAATACAGTATCAGGCGTTACGGTTGAGCAGTGGCGCTTTTAGATCTACTCCAATTGCGGCATTACTAGTGGAAATGAATGAGATGCCACTTCAGTTAAGAAGGGAGCAAATATCGTTGGGGTATTGGGCAAAGTTGAAAGGACATCAGGACAATCATCCAACAAAAAAGGTTTTGGTGAAATGTCAGGAGAGGGAAAAAAATCAAACAGGGTTTGGGTGGACGATAAATACGCTAGTGAAAGATGTGGCTATTGAAGAGATGTTAGTGTCCCCTACTGTTGCCTTTCCAGTCGTTCCACCATGGTCTTTTGAGGAGGCTGATGTAGATATGTGTTTATTAAAATATAATCAGATTAACAACATTGATAAGAAAGACGTTAGTCGCTACATACAAGCAAAATATAGAGATCGAATCCAAATATTTACTGATGCTTCAAAAAATGAAGCTAAAGCAGTAGGGGTGGCCTTTGTTGTTCCTGACTTAAATGTTGTAGTCAATTATAGAGGAAATGATAATTTGTCAGTGTACACTGGAGAGCTGATGGCCATTTGGCTAGCTCTGCAATGGGTGGAAGTGGTTAAACCGGTATCAGTTGTTGTAGCTTCAGATTCCAGTAGTGCTCTTGTCAGCATTAAAACTATGAACTCAGAGTCAAGACAAGATATCATTTATGAGATAATTCAAATGATTAGTAGAATAAAAGAGGGAAGGATAATTATGAGGCTATTATGGGTGCCAGCACATATAGGAGTGGTGGGGAACGAATTGGCAGATACTTATGCAAAGACAGCAACAAGGAGAGCACAAATACAGGTAAATATAAAATATAGTAAAGCTGAGATTAAGGCAGTTGTGAAGGACAAGATTGTAAAGAAATGGCAGGACGCATGGGATAGAGACTCGAAAGGTAGGCAGCTGTATAGTGTTAAAAAAAGAGTGGATCAAATAAGAAGTACCAGCAGAAATAGGAAAGAAGAAGACATCATAACAAGAATGAGAATTGGACATACAGGTCTTAACAGTACACTTAAAATAATAGGGAAACATGAAACAGGTTTTTGTGACTACTGTAATGTAACTGAAAATATTAGTCATGTCTTAATCCATTGCAAGCAGTATCAGCAGAAGAGAAGGCTGTTGAAGAGTAAATTTAAGCAAGATAAGATAACATACAATATCGCCAATATATTACAGTTAGACTCGGGGCATGTTTTATACAGATATATATTTTTATTCTTAAAGACAACGGGGTTAATAAATAGAATATAGAACAAAATAAATTCTGTTTCACACTCCTATTCGGTAGGTGGCGGTTATGGACACCTAAAAGCTGTTTGCCAACCGCCAAATAAACAACAGAAGAAGAAGAAGAACTCGCCCACTCCCACACTTGGCTGTCCAATCACAGGCCACGTTACTTTGTTGTCGTACGTGAGCTGTGCGGAAGAGAATGAACAGTTGACCGGGGAGGCTAATCCGCTTGAAATCAACACAACAATGTAAGGTTGAAATACAATAGCCTTGTTTTTAATTAATTTTCTGCTAACGTTGATGCTGCTGTTGAATATTTAAGACGCGTATGGCCTTCTTATGTAGAAATGTTGGTCCGTGGAAAGGGTAATAATGAACTGTGGCCTATCGTTCTATAGCATTTTGGATGCTAATATGCTAGCTAACGTGACACGCTAAACTTCAATAATGTAAATAACAAGTTTAAAGTGTTGATGAAGTCTGATGTTTTTGCATTTACTCGCATTTACACATTTTAATATGAACGGCATTTTAAATATACCTAAGCATGTTTCGTGTAAATAACAAGGCCTGAGCATTATTGTAAACATATATCTCAAACTGCAGAGCATCTTCAGCCAAAACAACATTTTAGTACTGAATAGTAAAGTAAAATTTTTGATAATTGATGAGGCATAAAATGATTTTATAGGCGAATCTAATGTCACGGTCTGTGTGTTCCACCCTGCCGGAATTTACTAAAAATCGGGTACAGTAATGTGCAATAAATGTCTAGGTTAAACTTTATTCTAAAGCTTTATTAACCTTGTTTATGGAACTTAGTAAACATTACTCAATCCAAACATTGCAGATGTTGATTGCTGCATTTTCTCTGTTCAGTCTGGGTTAAAATTCTTGCAAGGATGAAACAGTCTTCATGAATAGAACGCTACAAACGCCATTACACAAAAGTTAGTTCAGCAGCAGCATTTAATTTCAGTAAAACACTAGCATATAAATAGCTGGCATTGTTTTCTTATTTACACAAGTGTTGCTCAGGAGAATTCTGGTGTTTGAATGTTGCAGCTTCTTCAGGCCAAATCTAATATATTCTTTGCTTTTTATTATTTCATGGCATATTTATTGTTTTCCACATTCAAAGCCTCTTGCTAGATCAAATAGAAAAAAACAAAACACACACACAGCATGGCTGATGTTGTAGGTAGTTATGGGACCAATGTTAGTTAAAATGTAGTGCATCCTTGTGTGGAATTCTTTCTTACTTGCTGTTACTTTGCCTGTCAAGCCTGTCCAAAAACTTGAGCTGCTGATTTGAAATCTTCTAAGTCACTTTGGGATGTGCTCCTGTGACCTAACTGTCAGCTGCTGCATACCAGACTTGTATTTGCACTGTGTAGTTAAATCTTTTTCTTTCCTGGTTATTATGCACCATCTGCTGCTTAACACAGTTACACATTGTGTATGCACAGACAGAAGCTGGGGCATCTTTTGCCCTCAATGTCACTGACTTGGTGCTAAATGCTTTTGTTTGCACACCGGCTGTATCTCCTCATATCTCCCTTAGAGTACTCAGTGCACAGCGTGTACAGTAGCATAGATTTATTAGCCACTAAAAATGACTGAACGCACAGCCATTATTGTCAAAAAGGCTGGCTATCAAAAATATGTCCAACTTTCATTTCTATAGTATACAGTACAGTCATGGAAAAATTAGTAGACCACCTTTGTCTCCTCAATTTCTTGTTCATTTAAATGCCTAGTACAACTAAAAATGAATTAGTTTTGACAAATGTAATGATGTCAACAAAAATAGCTCATAAAGTTAATTTTTTTGACATTACAATGTCATAGCTTTTGATGCAAAAAATTGACAGATTTTGGTTATTATCGAGAAAACCAGAAAATGGCTAGATATCAGCTCATAGATTAAACTCACATGTGCTATTATTGTTGTCACCGTTATATTTGTCCAAAGACATGTATCTTTTATTTGCACCAGGCATTAAAATTAACACGAAACATGTATGGTGTAATTATTTTTTAAAAGGTAAAAGGTATACTGTAATAACTAGGGGGTGTCACGATACACAAGATTGTGTCTAAGAGAACAAGATGAGTCAATATTTTAACGTTACTTTTAAGAAAAGTAAAGTGAAAAAAATATATGACCTCCCACATTCCAAAAACATGCATGTTAGGTTAATTTGCCACTCTAAATTATCTATTAGAGTGTGAATGTGAATGGTAGTCCGTTTGCCCTGCGATTGACTGGCAACAAGTCCAGGATTTACCCCGCCTCCCGTCAGCTGTCAGCTGGGATAGGCTGGGATAAGTCAGCTGGGATAGGCTCCAGCATACCCGTGACTCTGAGGATAAGCGGTATAGAAAATGGATGGATGGATCGAATATATTGCTGTCTACTAATTTATTTTTTGCTACGTTACATTGCATTGCTCCTCACAAGGCTACACTCTTATGCAGTGCTTGTGCAGTGTAGGGTTACATTGTGGCCCATGGGGTCATCTTGGCTTGTGTTGTCATTGAGATAGTCCAACGTCAGTTCTTGTGCTCACTCTGTTCATCCCGTTGTTCTATGGAACTAAAACAGCAAAGAAATGAAACCCCGTGAATGCTTTTCCTGCCAGTTTGGAAGTGGGAGATGAGGGAAAACAGATACTCATGCACATGGCAATTTACTGAGGCCAGCAAAATGATCAAGTTCATATTAATTTATTGTTTGATTAATTTATTTATTATTGTCCTGGGCCTAGTGCCTGTGATACAGTTTTTTTCTGAACGAGAAACCTTGTCACCTTTTAATCTCATCAGATCTTGTGACACAGTGCTTGCTGAAATGTGAAAGGGTGTACTCACTGTTGTGAGATAGGTTATATACGGTTGCCGTCCGTTTGCTGCCATGTACTGTTTGTCACATTTCTATTTCACCAAATGGATTCACCATCATCCACATAGGGTGTAACTGGGAAAAAAAGTGTGAATTGGCTGCTGAATCACTGTATAGGTTGTTGACTGCCACACCAGCATACTCATTTGCCCACCACACTTACCTTTTTCTTAACAGGTGGCACTGCTGATGGGGATAACAGATGTGTGCTGGCGAGCAATGCATCCCATATTAGCAATACCATGCAAATTTCTTTTAAAAAGTGTCGGTGCAAGTTGAATAATTAGAACCCATCAGAAGTGTTTTTGTTCTCTCTATGGTATTAATTTTAAGACATGGCCCGGAGTTGTGAAAGTGGTCTGATGCAAGCTGAATAATTGTATCCTGTATCTGTAGACTAAGCTTCCCAAGTGGGCCGCGATGTGTTCTCTGGGAGGAAGCTCATAAAATAGCACATCCAAGTCAATAACTGTGCACTGGCATCTTTTTTGTTCTCTCTTTTTATTTGACAAATTCACGCAAATCAGATTTTTTTGGTGTTATTTCTATTACCACTTTGTTACAGGAACCATTGATACAAGGTGCTTACTTTGTCTGAAGTTTGATTTTCACAACATGTACTTATGTATATGCCATAAATGTACAGTCACGTAAAAAAGATCAGGCTCCACGGGGCAGTTATGGTGTCTCAAAAAGGTTGTGTTCAGAATGCTTTGTTACACGTGCTAGCTTACATACCTATACAAGGTGTATCATCATTTCACAAATGGTCAGTAAGTTATACACGGATGTTTTGTTAATGGCAGTCATGTTCTCAACTAATATTTCTCAGTTTTTACACACATGTGCCACACTGTCCCCTAAAGGTAAAACATTTGTGGTGATCACTTTTTAAAAAAGCTTTAAAAGTGTTTGATAGAAAATCTTTTCATTTTCATCATTGTCTTATTCTGCAGAAATACAATATTCTTAGTTTTGAGAATTTTAGAACATTTAAATTGGCGTGTTCCATTTATAGGGTTTTAAAAGGACTGGCTCAACCACCTCTGGGTGAGTTCATTAAAATGAAATCCAGCATGAGTGGTAAGGTAACAAGAGCCTCTATGAGAGGTGATTGTGTAATTCCTTTCAGACGCACAACCTTCAGCCAACAGGTGTTATCAGTCAAAGGTACAGAAATTTGGAATAACATTCCAGTTGTTATAAGAGACTCGACTACCTGTAGTTAATTTAAAATCAATCTCAAACAATGGCTTAGGAGGAACCAGGTCTGTGACCATTAATTTTAAATTCCTTTGTTTCTATAGTGTACGTACTGTTGTACGTTCTTATCATGTTTTATTGTTTTATTTTACTGTGTTTATAGTGTCATTGTGTTTGTTTTGTGTTGTTTTTTTGTTGTTGTTTGTTTATTTTCTCTTCTTCACCTGCCAGGGACTACAGATGTAAAGTAGCCTTTGGCTAATTCTGGCATATTTACACATAAGTGTTCATCAGTATGCATTGTCCCTTTAGAAATAAAAAAAAAAAAGATTGGGATTTTGGAATTTAACAACAGCGCCACCATGTGATGTATTTGTCAGAAGAATAACAGCACATGCAACACAGTGGGGTTGCAATTTCTGAAAATGTTTTACCCTTTTGTGTGCAGCGGCTCATGTGTAGATGAGTTAGCTTTTACAAACAAATATGGCTACGTTCACACAGCAGGGTATGATCCCCAATTCGGATTTTTTGTTTAAAACCCGATTTTTTATGTAGTCGTTCACATTACCAAACAAATGCGACTTGTGATGTGATTGCAAAGCGCCTGGAAAGTGACGTGCATGCGCAGAAGCATGACATCACTCGCATTTCCACATGTTTACGGAAGTATGAACTGATGCAGTGTGTACTCCAGTGATGTGCGATACCATTGATTTCATTGCTGATTTGACATTGGGTTAAATTCAGGCTGGTATCGGAGATACCAGTTTAATACTGTGTGCAAATTCACCTAATGTGTCTGGTAAATTTCAGTATTTCAAATCATAGCATAAAGAATACAAGACATCATAGTCATTAGTTGATTTATTTTTAAATCGTGAAGTATGTTGAGGTAGCGGGGTGATTTTAAAATATAGCCAAGCTAATATACAACATCAGAAAAAGGACAAAATCATATACCTAAAGTATCAAAAGTCTCACTATTTTGATTTCAGAATCGACTTTCATCATGAAGAGCTCAGAGATGTCGACAATTCAGTATTACTCTCCTTAACTTGTTTGTGGCAATTTCAAGGATTTTGTGCAGTTTGAGACAATATTTTCTCAACCAAATGATTGCGTGTAGGTGATGAAGAAGAAAGATGGCAAAAATTTGGGTATGGAAGTTTGTAGACACCTTTTAAAAATAATTTTTGGATGAAATACATTTTTGTCAACATCTGGGAATACCTTTATTCAAGTCTTGCATGATAAACCACGCCTTTCCATGACTGCCTCCATCGGTGAGTACCGTTTGAAGTCTCGGTAAGCACGGTACTACACGCCTTTCCGTGACGTATATGTTGGATATATGCCACCTTAGCTTTCACACTGAAGTTGCATCGCATACATATCTTTTTTATATTCACATACGAATGAGACCTGAGTTGCATTTGAAAAAATAAGAACTGACATGAAAAAAATCAGATACAGGTCACATATGAGCAAAGACATTGGAACGGGCCTTCAGCGTGCACATATCCTATATGACTGAATCTGAACCTCCAAAATCAAATGCTGCTAAACATGTAAAATTCACAATTGAGCCAAAATGTTCTGGAGAAGTTATTTGAAAGGAATGTGAACACCTTTTATAATCAAAGTTCAGGCACAGTATTTTGTTGTTTTTACATTGTTTAACTGACACTCAACACTTAAACTGTTAATAATTAGTCACTTGTCACTGAAGAATGAGCGTTAATTCATTTTTACACTTTGCATTAATAAAGGTTCTATTTTAGCCACATTTTGACCCTGAAAAAGATGTTCCGATTATTTACTATGGGAAAAGTAGTTGAGAACTGCCAAAAATCAGAGGTTGTTGTGTTCATTCAACATTAGAGGTTCCACTGTTTGTGGCTTTGACACAATGAAATGAGGTGGTGGGCTTGTGTTTAACTTGATGTTTTTTCATTGCGCCACAAGACACTGGATCTCAGCACTGTCCCTGAATGGTGTTTTCTGCCAACACACAGTGTGCCAGAGATTATAAGAATTATATTGCTTTAGTGTGCCACATCTGTTTTACGAGTGGCTTTGTTGCAAATAACTAACTGGCCGACTCTCTGTGTCCTGTGTGGCGTGTCAGATGGAGGTGGAGCAGCTCCTGTCTCTGTCTGGCTCTGCACTGGCCCAGGCTGTCAGCTCTCTGCTGGAGACCCCTGGACTCTACGTTTTCTCTGACATCCTGGAGCTGCCCAACGTCAGAGAGGTAAAACCCTTGCACAACCCACCTGCCTATTCCCGTAGAATGCACACAATCTGCAGCTGCCATCCCGTTGAAAATGAGTCTCTCTCTAAAGACAGGATTTTTTTCAGTGCAGCACTGGATCTCATTTGGTTGTGTAGGTGTACCCAGTGAAGTGTTTATGATGCATGTGTGCCGGCTTTGTCAGTAATATTTGGGAAGCTAAATGCAGTTGGGCCTGTTGAGACACTTTGCTCTAATATGCATATTCATCTTGTGCACTGGAGCGGCTAATTTGCCAGTGCACTTGTTTACTTTCAGCCGAATTTATTTGAAATCCCATCTAGGTTAATTTCCGGTAATTTCTACTCTGTCTTCTAAATGCATAAAATTGAGTCGATGGTTGAGTAAATTGTTAGGAAAAACAAATTGATGGCGGAATAGCACACATACATACGTCCTTGACTGTGATTGGTTGCTCCATGTGTGATTAGTCACTGAAGAGCTGCTCCTCAACCTCACATGCTCAGTCTTGAGTCATTAGAAATGTGTGAAGGACAACTTAGTCCCAGTTTGGTTCTTCATTGGACAACATTTGTTTACAATAACGTAGGAGTGCTGTTTAGTAAAAACAATAAAGGGAAAAATCGATTATTTAGAGACTGACAATCCCACTCTGATGCTGCTCTACCTGCAGCCTGCCTCCCTCTGACTCAGAAATCGCCTAAGATTTGCTTTGTGTGCATCTTTTCTCATTACTTATCTCATGACTGATGTCATTTAGCTGGAGAACGGCCCTCACGCACCTGTGTACCAGCTCCTAAAACTTTTCGTCAATGGAACCTACTGCGACTACAAAGGTAAGGGGCGGCATAAATAAGTCATTCCTCTCTCACAATGGCTCTTTTATTATTACAAGCCGTATTTTGTTGCTTCGAGGCAGGCGCCTTGACTCGGTGGTATTAAATAAACATGGTCTCCTAAGGCGCCGTGGGCATGTGCTTCACAGGCAAATTGCTGCAGTTCTTCTGGCTGACTCATTACAGTTGTGTCACAACAGCGATACGGAAAGACACAAATATTCATGACTGTTTTGGTACCTGCTTAATATTCTTGGACACCCTTTCATTACTTATTTACTTAGATTAATTATCGAACAGTATGTCTACATGGTGCCTGGATGTGTTTTATTTAATCAACTGCAGAGAGTACCAGTAGAAATATTAACTACCATAAGTACTCTCATCAAAACGTACAACAAGTATATGCCATAAATATGTAGAAAACACAGCAGCAGCACAACCAATGTTGTAATTGTGGTAAGGAACAAACTGCTCAACCAGCATTAATAAGGTAGGTGAGTTCACTGCAAAAAGTAGTGCACACGTAAGTGTGGCATGCATGAGTTTCACAGCTGAGTAGTACAACCAACATTTTAAAGCGCATGTAAAGGTATAGCTAAAGCTCCTGGATGCTTGACACTCATGATACTTAAAATGCAGCTACTGTCATAGTGTGCAGTTAATAAAATATCGACAACAGGAGGTTGCCTACAGCCACAGCGGTCAAAGTTTTTTTTACCTGTAGCTACAACAATAAAAGATCTTAGAGGTGACTTGTTTTTGTAAACACGCACCTGATTGCTGTTGGAGACTGAGCGGTTACTTGAAAAAAGGTGTTTATTGGAGAATTTACAGTAATATTCGGGTAACGAAAACATAATATGAATTAGAATATAATATGTACTATAAAAACTATAATAGAAGATACTCTATATTGTATTACATCCTCCGACCTTCACGTTATGATAAATCCAATGCATCAACATCTTCAAACTTCAGCTTTACAGATGCCACATCTGCTGTGTGTGTAGTTTAAGTCAATAAGTTATTAGGGGAGCGGTTTGCATTAGCACAGAAGCAAATGTTTGAGGAAATAAAATACATTGCTATGTTATATTGAATGCTGAATGCCCTTCATAAAGAAATGGCTATATTGTTCATGAATCATCTACTTGGTCACTCTGTACAATACTTGCGTTGTGCCTGATCTGCCAGTTTCAACCCGTTTGCGAATCAGCATTTTGTGACATGAAAAATTGCGACAAAGACAATTACATAAATAATACAAACCGATTGTATTAAATAAATATTACAAATAAATAATACAAACCGATGGAACGTATATTTCAGTTGCCGTGATCCCCAAAGTTCACCTCGTTGTTGTACAACGTATTTTGCTGAACCCAAAACATGTACTTTGACCAAACTCCGACGGACCTCACTACACCTCATTAAACGTAAACAGCATATCCCACAAAATGTTGCTAAAGTGAAGTTAAAGTCAAGCAACAAAGTGTACATGCAAATTAGCTGACATTTGCATTGACACACAATGTGAACTTAATGGCATTTCCTGGGTTAATTTTCAGGTTTTTTGGTCAATATTCAGACAGTAATGAAAGTGACACTGATTAAAAATTAGAAATATTGTGATTATTTTTTAAGCTAAAATTTTCTGAAAGACACAGTCCATTGTATTTTTATTGGGGTGTTTGTGTTTTTTATGTTTATTTCATTTGTTTAATTTATTTTATTTGAAATCTTCATTCCAAATACAAATAATCTTGAGAAATTACATTTTATTGCAAATAAACTGCATCAAAAGCATCACTATGCCATATATTATCACTACATGGATGGGAAAATGGTCTCAAAATAAGGTTGACAACAATATCTTTTATTGGAAATGATTTGTTGGACAGTTATCTTGCAGAAAAATCTATTATCGTGACAGGTCTACTGAAGTTTGTAGTACTTTAGCTAAATATACCGCACAGCAGTGCAGTTGAACACCATTGCAAACCACAACCACAACAACAATAATGATAAAAACATAATGTTAAATGTATTTAGAAAAGTCTTTGTAAAGACATATTTTTGTGTATTGAATCATGACTAATCTTTACTGTTTTATTCCATGCTGTTTTAGAGAGAGTGGCCTCTCTCCCAGAATTGACTCCCGCTCAGAGAAACAAACTTCGACATCTGTCCATCATCAGCTTAGCTTCTAACCTTAAGGTAACGCTTCCTCTTCCACTTTCTTTCATACCCTGCATCGGAAGTGTCATGTTGTATTTAGTTCTATTGTCTCACTGTTTATGAGACACACGGTCAAACACAACTGTGATAAGCAAATTTCAGCCAAGGAGGATTCTCCGCAAAGTGCAAGTTGCACGTGGAAATTAAGTTTTTACTGGGGTTCATCTGTTTGATTGTGTTCAAAATAATAAGTTCTAAATGGATTTGGATGAAATTTTCAGGAATTGTCAGAAATAGGATATAGAAGAAATAATTAAATCTTTGTGGGTGATCTGGATCACCAGAACCAGGAATTTTTTTAAGGATTCTTTAACATTGCGAGATAAGATCATTTTCAGCATTTGTGCTAAAATCTAGAAAAGATGGTCAGAGCACTTGAAGGAAAAAATACAGGACACATTTCCAACAGTTTTTTACAAAATCAAAGACCAATAAGATCCAAAAAATGTAGGATTGTGGCTCATTGCAGAGGTTTGCGCTTTGAGTGCTTTTCACGTTTAATAATAGAATGTGTTTATAGTTACAGCATAAAAAAATCTGTTTGCGACCATCTAAATACGTTTTTTAACATTAGTAGAGCCTGCTAGACATTAAATAACACCCCTGTAGTCACCACTTACATTAGCCAATGTAGTAGACATAATAACAGAAAATAAGACATATTAAACAAAAGTAAGACATAACATAAGCTTACACGTTAGCTTTGGGAGATTTCCTTGTTGGTTTTTCTGGACAGCGTACCTCCTACGAAGGCTATTGTCTCTTTGGAAGATCGTTTTGTGGTATTTCCAGTCATTCTGCATGATCAAAGTGCTGAAAACCTGTCTATTTGAAGCGATCTACCTTTCTCTCTACTCATATTCAATGGTTATTCACGTTGTCACCACCTATGTCCTTTATCACTTCCTGAGTTTTGTTCCTTTTGTGTCTCGTCTCATGCATTGATGCTTTTTAATGTCAGGCTGTAATGTGAAACCCTTAGTGTCTCTAATTGCCCGGCAGTTAAATACCTCTCGTCTGCCAACGACATTTAAGCAAACGAGCAAACAGTGGCATGTAATATTACAGCATAATTTTCCTCGAATGTGGCCAACAGCTCCTCGGTTTCAGAGCTGAGAATGTGACTGAGTGGCATGTTTGGTCCCCCTCAGTGCCTGCCATACTCGCTGCTGCTGCAGCAGCTTGAGCTGAAGAACGTGCGTGAGCTGGAGGACCTGCTGATTGAGGCCGTTTACTGCGACATCATCCAGGGAAAATTAGACCAGCGAAACCAGCAGGTGGAGGTGGACTGCAGCGTGGGCCGCGACCTCGGCCCCAACGAGCTCCCCAACATCATTAACACGCTGCAGGAGTGGTCAGTGGTCCTTCTGTCGTCACGCACACTTGTGGTTTATGCCTCACTCAGCCACTACTGTCATTGCTCTAACGTCTTCTCCACACAGGTGCACAGGCTGTGAGGCGGTTCTGTGTGGCATCGAAGAGCAAGTCTCCCGGGCAAACCAGTACAGGGAGAGCCAGCTGAAGGTCAAAGTCCAAGTGGAAACAGAGGTTGGTGGTGAAGGCTGGAGTCTTTTTCCTTTCTTTTTCTTTCCTTTCCTTTTTCACTCAATATAAGTTCTTCAGCAGCCATCACTTTACCCCACAGGGTACTTATGATATTTAAAGGAGGAAAAGAATACCAACTGGATACTTTTTTCCCGTCATTGCTGTCGTGAATCCAGTTATTATGCTTGCTGGTTGACTGTCCTTCTCTTAAGAAGGTCATCTCTCAGTAGCCCCTCAATTAAATTTCCTGACACCAGGATGTTGTTACCAACTTACACAAAATAAACTGACATGTTAGAGTGGGTAGAGGTCAATGTAACCATAAACTACTGCCACAAATCAAAATTATTGTATGCTCAGGTTATAAGGTAAGCTCTGAGGTGCATATATGGGTGTAGCCTTAGTGCTGGAATGTAGACACCTTAATAGTGCTTCTAGTAAGCCTTACAGGCATCACGCTGTTTTGTGTGTAGCGTTAATGTTAATGAGCTGTGTTTGTCCACGTCTCCTCTTTTTACATCTACTGTACACTGAAACTCTGCACTTGTCCAATGTAATAGATGCTATATGTTACATACAGCAACGTAACATTAAAGGAAAGATAGAAACACTTGTCTTGAGGGAGATAACAATGCACATCATGGGACACATCTATTTTGATTATAAAGCCCTCTAAAACAGTGTTTTATGGTTTTATATACAGTACATGCTGTGACCATACAGTAACAGGTACATTCATGATAACATGAAATATTTACAGTATTTTGAGAATTTTAAACATTACCGGAATTGCTTACCTGGTTGCATTGATTTCATATCTAGCCCTACTTCTGTCAAGACCAGAAGCGTGCCAAGCGCATGTCTGTGTGCTACTACTGATGGGAGACTTTGTCGCAGCCTCCACCGCCAACTACTTCTGGACAAATGAGGATCCAAAACCTTATGTTTTTGAGCCTGAAAACATGGCAGAGGAGCTACAGGGAGTGAAACTTTGTAGCAGATGGGGGGCAAATCGTTGCACCAGCATGATTTGGTGGTGTAAATTTGGAGCTTCCCAAGCTGAGTGGCATACAGTGTTACCATCGATGGACAGGCTTTGTGAGTATGGCAAGGAAGACATTGCTCCAAGAGATTGCATCACAACGAATGGAGAATTGTTAGCGCTAACAAACCCTGCAGTGGTAGAAACCTTTTTCTAACTACGCAAAACAAACTCGAAAAGACACCCCAGAGCAGGTGGAGCAGATGGACAACTGCCCATCAAAGTCTCCATGTTTTTGCTTGTGATACATGTGATTGTGATTAGGGTGAGGAGCTCGGCCATCCGGGAGGAGCTCAGAGTAGAGCCGCTGCTCCTTCACATCGAGAGGAGCCAGTTGAGGTGGCTCGAGCATCTAGTCCGGATGGCTTCCCGGCGCCTCCCTGGTGAGGTCGCTGGGGACCGGGAAGTCTGGACTTCCCTACTGAAGCTGCTGCCCCCGCGACCCGGACTCGTATAAGCGGAGGAAAATGGATGGATGGATGGATGGACATGGAGCACATGATATCACAACACAGTCCATCTAGCCGTGTATAAACAAAACATGGGATGTGGGCTAATACTTAACAGATAATTTGTTTGTCTATTAGTAGTTGTTCATATGCTTGTTGTTGTTTCCTACCGAGTACAGATTGTTGTCCTGTCACATTGTTATGGAGTGTGCTGCACGCCACTACTTCTCGGTACCTCTCGCCACTACCGCGTCACTACTCCAGAAAAATAGTACTTTGTGTTAGGTACTACAATAACGATATAGTTGTAGCTTGGTTTATATATAGGTCAGTTATGTAAATAGAACATTGTTGCTGTTATTTGGAGGGTTTTTTTTAGGGCTTCATAATAACATAGGTGTGTATCGTTATTTTAAAAGAACACACAGAAATGCTTGGCGCTCTCACCATCCCATTGTTAAGGAGTACACCTTCTTCTCATCAGTCCACCACTCATACTCTAGATTAGATTATTTTCTAACCAGCAGCACACTGATGAGTGATATATCTGAAACCAAAATTCATCCCATCATTATCAGCGACCATGCACCAGTGTCACTTACACTGGTAAGTAATAAGATCAGTAAACCACCAACGCGAAACTGGAGATTAAATACATCATTGCTTGAAGACTCGGAATTTATCAGTTACTTCAAGAGACAATGGTCTCTATACATAGAAAACAACGATCTACCAGGAACATCAGCGTGTGTTCTCTGGGGGGCAGGGAAAGCAGTAATGCGCGGGAAAATAATTTCATTTTCCTCTCACAAGAAAAAGAAAGAGACTTCCAAAATATCAGTTTTGGAAGGTAAAATGAAATCGTTAGAGGAGGCCTACTCTGTCTCTCAAGATGAACACACTCTAAACGATATAAGAAAAACCAAACTGGAACTTGAGGAAATATTAAATAAGAAAACACAATTCTTAGTACAAAGGCTTTGCTTGGAGAACTTTGAACATAGTAACAAATCAGGGAAATATTTGGCTAATCAATTAAAAACAAATAAAGAGAAAATAACTATATACGGCGTTAAAGACTCAGCAGGAAATATTAGCCATGACCCTGATAAAATAAACAAGATTTTTAGGGATTATTATAAAGCATTATACACATGTCCAGAGGAGAGATAGTGAATATATTGGTAGAAGGATGCTGAGTTTTGAATTGCCAGGCAGGAGGCCTTGAGGAAGACGAAAGAGGAGGTTTATGGATGTAGTGAAAGAGTAATGAGTAATGAAGGTAGTTGGCACAAGAGAAGAGGATACAGAAGACCGAGTTAGATGGAGGCAATTGATTCGCTGTGGCGACCCCTAACGGGATAAGCCGAAAGGAAAAGAAGATAAAGCATTATACACACCACAATTACACCCATCAGATGATGATATAGATCAGTTTCTTAGTAATTTAAATCTACCGATATTACAACAGAACCAGAAAAGATCTCTGGACTCACCTCTATCTGTTGGCGAACTCCAGGAAGCTCTCCAGCTCATGCCTAATAATAAAGCCCCAGGCCCAGATGGTTTTCCTGCTGAATTCTACAAAGATTTCTGGACTACACTGGCGCCAACTTTTTACAAAATGTTATTAGAAATAAAGGAGAAAAATAAAAAACCTCCAACTATGAACTTAGCTAATATTACTCTCTTATTAAAACCAGGAAAAGACTCCACACTCCCATCTAGCTACCGCCCAATTTCCTTAATTAATGTAGATTTTAAAATAATCAGTAAAGCTTTGGCTAGAAGGTTTGAGAAAATTACTCCTTTCATAATCCATCCAGACCAAACAGGTTTTATTAAAGGTAGACACTCCTCAACTAACACACGAAGATTAATTAACCTCATAGATTATTCTAACATACAGGATTTGGAAACTATTATCCTTTCTCTGGCATTTGACAGGGTAAACTGGAAATTCCTATTCAGGACATTAATTAAATTTGGGTTTGGACCGGGTTTTATTGATTGGATCAGAATATTTTATACCAACCCACATGCATGTGTGAGGACCAATGATCAAACTTCTTCAAGCTTTAGCCATCACAGAGGCACAAGGCAGGGCTGTCCACTGTCCCCTTCACTGTTTTCCATATTTATCGAACCCTTAGCGGCGGCCATCAGACAACATGAAGAAATCAAAGGGATCTGCACCAGAGATGATGTATTACTTTTTCTCCAGAATACTCAAGCGTCCCTTTGCCGCACGATTCAACTTATAAACAAGTACTCATCAGTGTCTGATTACTCTATCAACTGGTCTAAGACCACAGCTCTACCCATTAACTGTCACTTTAAGGGTATACCTGATGCCATAGTAGGGACAGGGAATATCCGATATTTGGGTATAAACATTTCACCCAAGTTGTCAGAGCTGACACAATTGAATTACGTTCAGCTTTTGAAAACAACTGAGGGTGATCTTTTGCGGTGGCGACGTCTACCCATATCACTCATGGGGAGAGTGGCTGCCGTCAAGATGATGGTTTTACCGAAAATTAATTATTTGTTTTCAATGATACCCACCAAACCATCCTCCAACTGGTTTAAGTCACTGGACTCCAACATCTCTAAATTCCTTTGGAAAGACAAACCATCACGTATCAACTTAAATACGTTAAAACAAACCAAAGGCAGGGGTGGTTTAGAGCTTTCGGACTTTTCTCAGTATTTCTTAGCCAATCAACTGCAATATGTCTCCAAATGGCTCAAACCGAGTTATCCAGACGAGCCATGGCTGGATATAGAGCAAGCACTGTGTGATGATCTAGCAATCTGTGATCTACCATTCATCAGTTCAACCATTAAACATCATAAATGTTACAAAAGTATGAACATCAGCTCCACTCTGACAGCTTGGTGGGAATTTCTTAAAATAAACAAATGTTCCCTCTATCCATGTAAGCTGACACCCATCTGGAACAACCCTGACATCCTACAAAATAAAAGAATGATAAACTTTCCTCTCTGGAAAAACAAAGGGATAAAACACTTGGATAATATCATAGTAGAAGGAAAGTTTGTGTCATTTGATACGCTCACCTCCCAATATGGAATCAGCAGCACCAAATTTTTAGAATACCACCAAATCAAATCTATAATAGGAAAAAAATACACGCCCAATCAATTGAACCTGCAAATGCCAACCAAGGTGGCAGAATTCTGTAACCTCTGTGCCCCAAAGTTATTATCAAAAGTATATAGGCTTAACAATAAAACAGAAGATTTAATACACCTACCGACTGCAAAATGGGAAACAGACCTATTCAGTAATTTGGATGAAAACACATGGATACAAATATGTTCAAATACATTTAAAATGACGAAAAACTGAAATCTACAGCTGATTCAGTTCAAAATTCTTCATAGGACTCATTATACAGGACAATGGATGTTCAAGATGGGTCTCACAAAGTCAAATATTTGCTCACATTGCACAAATAACTCTGTTGATAACTATATACATGCTGTGTGGTATTGTGCACCTGTCCAAAGGTTTTAGCTTCAGGTATGTGAGGAGCTGTCCACTTGGTCCAGATGTAATATTCCAGCACACCCCACATTGTGTTTACTTGGCCATTTAGGTGGCATCAATATCGATAATAACACCTTACGTATGGTCCTTACTGCGTTATGCATCGCAAAGAAAACTATTCTCATAAATTGGAAAACAAAAGCCAATCTAAGTATGAACCAATTTAGGAACCTTTTATTAGATCATGTCTTTTGTGAGACAATGTCTAGCTCTTTAAACAATCAATCAGAATCAGAAAAACTTTATTGCCATTGTAAGTGAACAATTCACGAACTAGGAACTGTTCAATTGGACCCAACTCATTCACTCTGGTCCCCGGTGATTAGCTCTTTCACTTTACTCTGAGAATTGGGCGGGGGACCGTGGGTTGGGACCTGGATCGTGGCCGTCGGGCTCCGGGCCGGGTGGGTGGGGCGGCTCCTGGGCCCTGGGTTCCGGGGGGCTGCCTCTACCCGGATGTGGGAGTGGGGGCGTATCTGACCCCTGGGGGCATCTGGGTTGGCCTGGACTCGTTGCTGCGGGGGTGTATGGGTGCACGTCCCGGTGCCGGATTGGTGCCTGGGAGGACCAGGGTTGGGGGAGTGTGCAGGGGGTTGGGTGGGTGTGTGTGCGCGAGTGCAGGTGTGTGTCAGTGTGTTTGTGTGTATGTGGGGTGCAGGGGATTGAACAGGGGTGTCGCACAGGGGGCAGTGGTGAGGGGTGAGGTGTGTGATTGTGCCTGGATGGTTGCTGCCTCTTCGAGTGGTGGGGTGTGTTGCCCGGGTTCCTCTCTGATACGGGGTGGGGATGGCGGTGGTGGTGTTCGGGGGTGTGGACCGCCGGGGTCTCCTACAGTGGCGCGCATGGTGGCTAGTGTGTAACATCTGGGTGAGGCTGCTCCCGGGCTGCGGTCGCTGAGCGTCCGGGGCCTCGCCTCGCCTCGCCTCGTGCCGGCCCCTGCCCCGCGGTGGGTCCCGGGAAACACGGGTGCCTACTGCCCAATGGCTCGTCCTCTGGGAGGGAAAAAAATATATAATTTCCCTCCTAGTCTTACTATCCCTTGCGCCCTCGCCCCCCCACTCCCTGCAAACAAGCACATAGGATTTTGGGGAGTGCGCATGCTCCATGGGGGTGTGGCGGGGGGGTCACAAACATGACCTCCTTCTGTCATGCCATGGGGGCCGCAAACTCATATATATGTATATATATGTATATGAATGTGTGTACATGAATATTAGTATTTCATCTAATATCATTTTACTTTGCTATTATCATGATTAGTCACAATTAAAGAGCAAATTGTTTTTCAAAAGGGTAAACTCATGGTTAAACCCCTCCCATAGGTGTCAAACCTACAGAAAACACTGAAGGCCAGTGCCGCCTCACCGTCATCAGGACCCGCCCCAGCTGGAGCAGCGTCCAATCAGGATGCTGACCAGCCTGCCGAACCACGGGATCCCGCCTCCTCTCAGGAACCTCGACAGCCGGGCAAAAAAAGTTCAAAGGTGAAAGGGTGAGTACTATTTTTTTTTTAATATAATTACTGCATCTTTTTAAAACGTTTGTCCTGAAATATACAGTATGTTCAAAGAGTCACAAAATTGTTATAAAAAAGCTTGGCTGAATTTCTTTTAATATTTTCTTGTGGTGCATTTAGGGTTTTTTGTGTAAGAGTGCTCTATAAATATGCATTTGCCAAGTAATAACAACAACACTGCTGAGTGTCTCCTTCAACATTAAATGAAAGGCATTAGTCCAATGTTCTCTCAGAGAGCCAAGTTAATTCAGCGGGGAACCTCTGTGGGCGCACTTTTTTCCAATAAACACTAAAAAGCCAGCTGCTGTAAGTAGCTATCAGGATTGTTCTGGTTCACCCTCATTATCAGCTTTCAACTGCACATCTGTCCATGGATTGTAAAATGTCACTGGATCCACCCTTCATGTTCCGAGCATTCCACATAGTTCTCGCTCCACAGGATGATGTTGTGATTTTATGGCCACACTATGACTGAACCACCTTTTGTCTGCACTTGGAAGAAGATCCACTTTGTTTTTGAAATCCCAATTAATAATAGCTTAACCTCAATCCTGGAGTTAAAATGAGTTCCATTTTTAAACAGCTGCTGAGAGGATGTGACAAATGTGACCAAGTCCTACCAAAAGGACAGAAACACACCGAATAAGCACCCAGCCTTCCCCTCCTCATTATATTATTTGTTTAACAAATAACGATGACATCATTTTCTACTCGCCAGGCTGCGAGGCAGCGGGAAGATCTGGTCCAAGTCCAACTGAAGACGTGAGAATCAGCAGCACTGATCAACACTCCCACTGGATTTGTTGTGGGACAAGACCATTGAAACGGGGGGACATCCTCGCCGCAGGCACTTTTTTTTTTTTGTAAACGTCACCTAATCTCACCTTGATGAATTTGTAGACGTGGCCATTGCGACGTCCACTCCTGCCGTTCTTAAGCGATTGAACACGAGGGAAAAGCCGGATGCCTTTGCCCATAAGCAGAAGCTTCTCTGATGCGTTTTGATGTGTGTGCTTGTATTTTTATTGCTTTGAACGTGCTCCTTCTGGCTTTGACTGAATTGTCATTTTCCTTCCGCTGAGTTGATAAATGTAGACAATGTTGGGAAATAAAAGGAAAAAATAATTGCACTTAATGCTGATGAGCTCTCATTAATGTCACCGTCTCATCTTTTAATAAATGCACTTTTGAGTGCATCTCTGCAGGGTGTGCTGCTAAATGTTAACTCACAGAAGGGGGGCTACCATTAGGAGGTCAAGCCGTTAATTAGGGCGTGTCCCTGAAGACGCTCATGCATTACAGAGCCCAGGCTATCCCCTGTGTGCAAGCAGCGTGGCTACATGCAAAGAGCATTCTTATTTCTCCTGTTTGGCCCTGAGCTTCTACAGCAAGAACCTCCAATGCTGAACACCCTAAAAGTCCAACAGTATGGAAGTCACCCCTGAGAGATTTCACAGCAGCGTTTCACTAACTTTTTTAGGCCTAAATCACAGTTCCTTCCGAGTACCCAAACTGAGGAAACTTTTGTTTCTATAAAATAAGCATAAATTGGTTGTCAACTATTGGGAAAGAACAACAGAATAGACTGAAATTCATGAATACATACATACAAATGAAGACATAAACATACAGGAATTAAAAAAACTGACAAAAATATTATATAAAGTACAAATAAATGCAGGATACAGACTACGATAACTTATTAAGTAGTGTTAATCCTGAATTTCAATCAGAATTAATGATATCTGTATCAATACACAGTATAATAGGAGTGTCTCTCAAAATGGCTCATGTGCACTAGGCATGGGACGATAATAAATCAATTAATCACACAAGAAATGAAAATTAACTTGATAATTTTGCTGGCCTTAATATAAGGCCATGTGCATGCGTGTCTGTTTTCCTCATCTCTTGTCTCCGAACAGACAGGAAGAGAGTTCATTTTGTTCACTTCTTTCAGCACCTTTGCATGTTTGTTCCATAGAATGACACCATGAACGGAGTGAGCCATTCTGTCTGTTTTACAGTCTCTTTGTCCTGAGGGGTGATGTAAATTGCAATATATAGTAATATCCATCCATTTTCTATGCCGCTTATCTTATCTAGGGTTGCTGGAGCCTATCCCCGCTGACTTCAGGTGAGAGGTGCTGAGATTGACTGGCGACCACTGGACTGGTCGCCAGTCAATATAGACAAATAACCATTCACTCTTACATTCATTCCTATAGACAATTTAGAGTCGCCAGTTAACCTAACATGCATGCTTTCGGAATGTGGGAGGAAACCCACACATGCACGGGTAGAACATACAAATTTCACACAGAGTGCCTGAGTGTCTTGTGACATATTTTTGAATATACATGTGGTCCTCAGTTTACGGCATTTGAGTTTTGGCCTTTTGTGATTACTTACGCGCTTCCATAAATAACAAACTTAATTTTGGTCAGCAATCACAAGACTCTCTGGGGAACTACTTTTGTGCTCTGTGGAAGAAGACACTGACACGTAGCCACACTACTCTGAGCACTTGACTGTCATGACCATAATTAAGAATAAAGATGGTGGTGTTGTTGATCAGCAGTCTCTTTATTGCATGAAAAAAACTAAACTGTGCCAAAACAACATCAGAAAAGTAATTGACCTCCTGCATGCAGCCACACGCACACACACACGCACACGCACACACACGTCAAGACTCATGTGACGTTCACTGACGTTTGGAAATAACAAAACTCCAACACTACACACCTGCCAGGTGGCTGATCCTATTAAAAGAGACAGAAATAAAGCATGTAGTGATCTTATTTTTTAGATGCACCTTTCATGTCATCTTTTGTGACTTATGTCATTTATAGCCATACTTTACACATTAAATAAAAAGTCCATTCAACTATAAAGGTTGTGTGACAGTTATGTGTTTATGGTAATGACGGTTTGACTTTTGAACTGACTATTTCATCGATAATTGGTCCGTATGGAGAAAATTGTTGTTAATTAGAACAAATTTGAAGTTGACCAGTGTCCTGGAAGCCATGATGGTTGACGTGGTAGTTTCACTACATCGTTTTAAGGTCACAAATTGCAAATCTTCCCTCTCCTTGCGCTCCCTCCCTCCCTCATGGCAGCAATTAGCTGTCTCGTTCGAGTGGAGAGAAGAACAATAATAATCCTGTTCAATGTTAAATCTTCCGTCTTGTCCTCCACGTCTATAAATAGTGGCGTTAATTTCACTCACAGTTTTTTTTTCTTCCCATTTTTGCACTCGTGAATTCTAACAGCTGTACACCTCCTGACAGTGTTTGTCTGAATGTGTGTGCGCGCGGCGCCAGGCATGTTTTTTTTTTCAAGTGTGGCCATGTGAGTGATGGCATGAGTTCACACCTAAGACTGTGTCATTGTGGACAACCAACACCAACAAAAAAACACAGCCGATATACTACCCTCGTTGTAAAATCTCCCCATTTGATGGACAGTGGCTCTCCAGCGACTCAATACACTCGTGTGGCATTTCTTCTCCTGCCCATGCCCTGATTTTATTGGTGCTTGTGTGAGGAACTGTGCACAGGGGAAATTCTTACCTACGCTAATCTGCCCGAAGCCAGAGAAATCCATATGAGGTGAGGAGATAAGGAGACGCATCACGAGCTGACGCTTCGTTCCTTCAATCCCTCAGCTCGCTCCAGTCTTTGGTGGGAAAAAAACATGATTGACACGCGCGTGTTTATAAAGTGCCACGCTTGGAAATCAATACAAGCCTTCACAGTCGGTTTGCACTATGCGGATACAGTATAGCTATTAAAATAACATTTGCAACGTAAGCACTGCTTTTCTCACAGCTCCAAGCACTGACAATGACATACACAAATAACAGAGCACAAAGCTAAAACACAATCTTTATTGAACTGGCGTGGTACAGCAAGATCATACAGTCCTACAGGATTTTCATTTTTCCTAAAAGTCACAAGATGGAACATCTGGGACATTGCACGAGTCACGCATGAAAGCACCAGCACGAGTCTTGGTAGAAGAAAGGTTTAAACACTGTAAGGACAAAAGTATTGGGACACATGTGATCTTATTTGTGAGTTTATTTTTTCAATTCTGCCTCTCAAACTTGGAGTGACATTTTAGCATTGTTCATTGTCATTACAAGTGTAAAAAGGAGACATCTATTGCAAATAGTAAAACTCTTCTTTTTGTTCAACTTTTTTTTCTGATTTCAGGCCAGGTAAACCACTAATTGTTCTGCTGAACCATTGAAGTTCTATTGTATCTAAATAAGTAGACCTATTGTGTCTGTACGTAAGAATGAAGGTATGCAGTAACCCTCATTTATTGCAGGCAATTGCTTGCTTGATAAGTCAATTTCCATGATTTAATATAAGTAAATGTAATATTTTTGTAGTTAGAGCATAGAAAACCTGTCTACGATTTTTAAACACAGGGTTTAACGTTATGAGAGCTCCGTAGATGTGAACTAACACCCCAATAGTGACTTTGACTTGTTTTGTTTTTTCTTGTTTACATCGCACTGCACAGGCTACGGGATCACTGCAGGGACATAACAGATGGCTGCCACCAGAAGAGTAAGCTACCGAGGCAACAGTTAGCTTTTCTAATTGACTTATTGTTAACTTAAAGTGTTTACATGACATAGTTACATTATGAAATAGTTTGAAACAGTGTGGGGAAGAATCAAATACCTTGTTTCGTAACATTATTGCCTAGAGACCAGAGTACTACATACAACTTGTCTTTCGATATATATTTTTTGACTAATAATAGGTCACAGTGAACCAGAAAACAGCCATCATTTATTAATTATATTTTTTTAAAAACGCGATACAGCTAGGGACGACTGTACTTGTCTTTTTAATACTGTATGTTCACGCTTGATAGCTAGAAGTCAACTAGAAGTTTAGATGCTGTGCAATCAACCCTCACATTTCAGCAACAGTTTTATTATCACTTCTCACAAGGACAATTCTATAGGAAGCAAACTTTTGAGCAGTTAGTGTACAGCTTGTATCGCGTTATAGATTTACTATCCACACAAGTCCAATTGTGTCGCTAGTGTCAACATTTAGTGGGTGTACCATTGTTATCCAGCACTGCCATAATCTGCAGCCCCAGACCATGACACTACCAGCACAATGCTTGACTGCTGCCAGACGTGTTGTTACTAACATGTGTTTCCAATTATTTTGATAATAATGGGTGGCTAGTAAATATATACTGCTGTACAAGCTGTACACTGGCTACCCTAGTCAAGTTTGAGAAATACTGATCCAGAAGAACATTTGTAAAGGTTGCTAATAGGGGTGTCACCAGACACTCAGTTCTCGGGACGAGAAGATATATGAGATTAGGGCTACCAGAACGAGACTAGACAAGATTTTAACTTTACTTTTTAAGAAAAATACAATGAAAAAATATCAAAAATATATGACAATATATTGCACTCTACTAATATAATTTCTACTACTTTACACTCTTATGCACTGTGTGTATGCTAGCGGCCTTGCCTCCAACCACTGAGTCAAAGAGACTATATGACTGGCAAAAGGACTCACTCTGTTTATGCTGTTGTTCTAAAGAATAAACGCGCCAAGGTGCTGAAGCCAATGCACAGAGTGAACCGTCGTCCTGCCTGTTTGCAGGTGGCAGATGAGGAAAATAGACACGCATGCACATAGCAATATATTGAGGCTACCAAAATTATTGAGTTCATTTTCATTCACTGTACGATTAATTCATTTATTTATTATCATCCCAGTCCACGAACGAGTAACCTTATCACTTTTTAATCCCGCGAGATCTCGTGACACCCCTAGTTACTAATGCTGGACCGGTCTACCGTCTCTGTTAGGTAATGTGTGTTGTGCATTGAGAACAGGAATTGCACAAAGTGGAAAATGTCATTTGATTGATTAATAAGGGCCGCCGTCTCAAGACTTTTGTCCATTAGTGTCACTCAAAGCTGCTTGGAAGAAGTTGCAGAGAAAACAAAACTTTGGACATTTGCCTTTGCAATGTTCCTCAGGACGCTGATAGATAAAATAGACATTTATGAATAATAGATTTGAAGCCAGACAGACATGACATGAACGTTCCTTCAAAAGTTCCTTTGGTGCCATGTTGACAGACGACATACAGTCATTAGATGTGAAGGCAGATGATGGCGCGTTTTGTTTTCAGGAATGTTTCGACTGTCAACAAGAAAAAAAAAAGTAGGTAAGAAGGAAGAAAAAACCTTTTGGGATTTGTTGCTTCTTGGCAGAAATTCCACCACGATCCATTCACGTCTTGAATATTTTATCTGCACAGTGAAGAAACGCTGGGTGTGAACAAAGGGTGCTCTCTATGAGGTGAATGCCAGATAATTAAAGAAACAAATCATGAGGAAAAACTGGGGGAGGGGGAAATACACACAGATAATTTGCATTTTTATCCAGCATGCTTGAAGCAAGAGCATTTTTGGAGCGTGAAATGTTAAACACATTGCCTGTTGGCGGCAGCCCCGCTAAACAGCTTTGTGAAAGTCCTTCTTTGGAGATGCCGATGCTTGATGTTGGCTTTTAAACAAAAACATAAACACATGAATTTGGGCGTCATTTTCCTGGGTTTGAGAGTGGTGTGACTGGAAGCAGTGATGTGGAAGCACAGGTAACGAGATTGGGTCCTCAAATAGGATGCTGCACGGCTGTTAAACTGTTTGTTTGTGAATTAGTCATGGCGGGTCCAAGCAGTGGAGTCGCTTGTCACAGCTCGGGGGACTGTAACAGTGACGCAGAGCCACACGGATGAAATTTAGCACACGAGGAAGGAAGGAGAGAGGCGGCGAGATGAGGGGTTTTTTTCTTTTAAAGACCTCAGGGTAGCCGAGGACTGTGCGCTCTGGTCCCTGAATCCATTTCACGGTTTTGGAGAAAATAAAAACTGTGCTGCAGGCAAAACACAAATGTTGATGCTTGAATCGTAGAAATATTCACCATATGGAAAAAGAGCCACCTCAGAGGTTCACCACCGGGATCCTGACACAGCAAGAGACAAGACAAAAAAACACTGTTTTAAACAAAAAACAAAACAGAAGTGTTTTTTTTTTTGTGAAAGTGGAACAAAGAGGCCTGGAGAAAGGGATGCTCTCCTAAAACTGTTCAAGCTGCTTCACAAGGGAGGAGTGCAGCACTATAATTATCCTGATTTGAGATTAATTTTAAATACCCTTGAACAAAAGCGATGCTTGGTGGACGGCGGTGCGGGTTTAGGCGCCTTCTCCACAGTGACTCATCACGGCAAGGAGAGTTTGAAAACAGCAACAACACCCCCGGCCTGAATGGTCCTCTGAGAATAGTGCTGCTGTCCAATTAGGGTAGAACTCTACTGAACTTGAACACTAAGATGGAGATGCTGGGTGCCTTCACACTTGATTAAAAGGAACTCTGGTAGGTTTGCGCTGCTCTTACGTTGTTTTTGGTTTTAAGTTTGCAAGTTCAAATTCACGTGAACGCAGCACGGACCAAAAACATGGGCCAGTGTTGAAATGACAGCAAAAAGCAGAAATGACAAATAGGTACAAAAAATGCATTGCAAGTCTCTCTGATCTGCTCTCTCCCTGTGTGTGTGACAACATCATGCTTCAAAAATACATTCTGATAGAAGCTTTCCATAAAACACTATGCTGGTAAATGTATGTGTAATATTTGAGTTATGCTATGAAAGCAGTCCAATAAAGTCCTTACTTGTGCATATGTTCTTTGCTGCTCAGCTTTTTGGATTCAGTACACAAATAGCAGTGAACTACTAAGCTAACTTCACCAAAGTTATTTTTGTACATTATAGCTCCAAACCAGAGTACCGAAAGTCATAGAACAAAGGCGAATATTACCTCTCTCGGTCGGCAAAAGAGGATGAAGTGCTGTGCAGCGTCTGGCGACTCTCTTCGGACGCAAGGGAGCACGGGAGTGCGCGGGAGAGGGGTGGGGCTACGCCACGGGAGAGCGGGGGCGGATGCTGGAAACAGCTGCGATCATAACTGAGAGGAGGAGAAGGGATTGATTGATTGATTGATTGATGGATGAGTGGAAGGAATAAAGAAAAGAAAAGCAAGGAAGTGGCATGAGAAATTTGAGGCAGAGAAACACGCAAGAGCGCCAGGACCAGCAGAGTCACTTCAACATTGATGAGCCCGTGAGAGAGGATTAGTTGCATGCATTGGACTCATTAAAACAATGACAGATTCAAAAGGTAGAGGCAGGGGAAGAATGAAAAAAGAGTGAAAGTACAGTCCAGAGTTTGTCTGTTTTTGTTGCCTAAAACCTAAAAATGATATAAGCTCTTAAATGAAAGCATGTTGGATAATGTTGACTGTATTGTCCAAAGTTGAGGTTTACACTCTGTTTCAAGACCTGGGGGTGGCCATCTTTCCTTTCTAGAAGTTTATAATCCGCAATGGTTTAATGGAGGCAATTAGACTCTTCTTTTTTGTTAAACAAACATTGCCTAGATTTAGTCCGGATTACTGTGACCTGGAGCCCTTTGCACAAAGTTAGGATAAGGGATTAAGCTCCAGGGGAAACCGGAAGCTATGACTGCTGTTCCTGATGTGTACACAAGCAATAAACATAACACTAATTAAATATTTGGATTGTCTCTACAATACTTTGTCACGCATTCTCTCTTTGTTTTATGACTGTGGCGGTGTTGGCTTTCTTATTTATTGGCTATTTTGCATCAGTACGCCTCTTCAAGGATTTCCGCTTCCGTCGGGGGAAAGTATGCCGCGCTTGTTGCCATGGTGAATCAGTGACTCAGTGATCAATAGTGGGGTATATTTAAAGAAGCTGCATACGAGCACTGGTCCGGGATTGATTTTATCTTGCTTGATTAATCAGTTTCTTCTCATCCTGATTTGGGCTTTCTGCAGCCAATTAAGCTTGGATGCTCTAGCTTTGGGTTGGTTGAGCTCAGCTCAGTCATTTATCCTGCATGTTTGAATCCTACTTTTGTGCAACAGGCCTCTGGTGAGAATCTACACAGACATACAGAAGCATATAAGACACAAATGCACATAAGTCGGAGTTAACAGGACCGCTAGTTCGTATGTACAGTTACTGTTACCTTAATAGGCAACAGTAAAATACAAACCCAATGGATGACTCCTAATAGCATTTATGCCACCCCCTATCCATTGTGGTCAAAATGCTTTGGCCCTGTGGCCCTTGCTCGACTGCCGAGTGGCTTCCAGCCGGGTCTTCCTTGCACCTCTTCGGAGTGGAATCGCGGTTGCCTCTTGGGGGGGCGGGGTCGGGCCTTCCCCTCTGTAGGGAGCCTGCTGGGGGGCCGTGCTCCGGCGTCTTCCTAGTCGGACCCTCGCTTTTGGAGGGAGTGTGGTTTGGGATGCATGGCTGTGTTCACCACGAACATCTCCTCCTTCTCTGTTTCACTCTGATGTAGTTATCCTGTCACTGCAGACTAATGAAGATTTAATGTTAGATTTGTTGCACGTGTCATCTGGATGGTCATTGTTCAAGAGGTTCTGTTTCTTTTCTCGTTGTTTTTCTTGTATGTTGATCATTATTAGTAAATATGTATGTATGTATGTGTGTATACATATATATGCACACTGTATGTGTGTGTGTGTATGTATGTGTGTATATGTACATATATGTATGGGTGGGTGTGTGTATGTATGTATGTGTATATATATATATATGTATTTGTATGTATATATATATATATATATATGTGTGTGTATATATATATTAGTATTATCATTATTATTATTTTTTCTTTCCCCTGTATTTTTGCTCATTTTGCTCTGTGACTGTTCTGGTTGTTGCTGAAATTGTGATTATTATGGTTGAAATATGTTTGTGAGGTTCTTCTGCACCCTTTCTTATATCCCCCACCCCACCCCCCACCCGTCCCTTTTCAGGTCAGGTCCGGCATCGAAATATGGCGCAACAAAATTCATAATAAACGCAGTCAAATGTCAAGGGAGACTCATTTGGATTATGAAGTCTCCCTTAGCAAAGAAATTTTGCTCAGCATTTAAAGGCAGCTTGACTCCCATTCAGCTGTTATGATGCTGGACAAGACAAAAAAAAATGCTTTGGAGGATTTAGGGACTGACTTGTGGACAATGGGTTGTTAAGATACAAAAAAAGACAGAACACAAATTCTCTCATATCATAAACTGACGACTTGGGTGCCTTTACCAACATACACTTAACAAACCTAACCTAACCCTACACTAGCAAAGCAGCAGAACTCATCAGCACCACTATACTGGCTCCCTTTTCCTCGGGGATCAATAAAGTATTCTGATTTAAATCTTCTATAAAAGTCATTGGTGGAAAAACATGATCAGAAAAATATATAACCAATGTTTGTAAAAACCCTTGCAGTCTCATTAAAGCCACGCATAGTGTCCTCATACCCCCTTTGCTGCAACACCTGTCCTCATCCTCCGTCATGCTCCACAACACCAGGCCCATGATTTTAGTGGAAAACAACACAGAGCGCAATATGCCACTCTTCTGTGCTCGTAATGAACTGGACTGTGGCCAGTTTCCACTATACGCTATCATTCCAGTCCATCTGCACCACACAGCCCCCTCGCATCTAACACATGGCGTTATTTACACATTTATGACACTGAAGTACCAGCCAGTCTATCACACCACAGAAATGGAGAGCGAGAATCTCCAGTTAAAATAAGGTCACTTTGGTTTGGATCTTAGACAGAGGCTGGTGAAGGTTAGGTTGCGTTCACACTTGTGGTTCGATACTCTGGTCCAGATCAAAAATTCAAAATAGGTCTGTATCTATGGTCTGTGTAGTGGTCAGCTGCACCGCAAATGTTCACATGCAAGCGGAGAGATGGGTTTTGGTCCGCTTGTTTGACGCACACCAGGGTGAGAATGATGGCGTTCATAAACGCTGACCAAACAAACCCTTCTAGCAGAGCAAACACACCAGAGTTTCTTTTAATTGAACCAAATGTGACACGTGTGAACGCATTCTTGCTGAAGCAACAGTTAGCGCCAGTCTCACAACCGGAAGGGGATTTTTTATGGGTTAAAGTTAGGGTTGGGTCTAGGAGTTAAGGGGTACCAGCTCTTGGCAAATTGGATGAGTAATCTGAACATACTGGCAGAGGAGAAGAGACTGGTGTTGGAGATAAAATGAGCATTGGAGCCAGCGACAATCCCATGTGCAATAGTGATATAGAAAGTCAAAAAGCTCAAGTAAAGCAGGTTGGACCACAAGTATTCACGGCAAGAAAGAAATCCTGCTAGGCAAAGGAGGCCTAAGTAGTAGGAGAGTGCATTTAATAATGTACGACAAGGGGAGCCAATCTGAGCTGAGAGATATGAAAAGGGAATATGAAGTGGAACAAATTATACTGTTCCAGGCGCTGAATTGAAAAATTATGATTGGCAGTCAGGGGAAAGAGAACGAATGTATAAATAAGCCACATTTAAAAAAAAACCTTGACAAAAGAAGATGCGAGGAAAACAAGGCAAGAAAAGGCCCGACGGTCAAATCAACTTGACATTATTGGTCTGATCAGCAAAGCGTGGAAGCACCTCTACTATATCACCAAGATGAGTCCCCGTTTCCCGCTAATGGCCGCACTCTCTAGCAGGGCAATATATAAGGAACGCTCATCCTTGTATTAAAGGCATAACGGCAGGTGGAATATTACACATTTCTAAAAGTGATAGCAAATCTTTAAAGGTGCTATTTGTACACGTTTGAACCAGCTACCGCCTGTCCTTTATGTCTTATAATGCTACTTTTTTATTTGTATTTTGATTGATTTATTTGGGACAATGCATATTAATCAACATCTGCAAGCAATACAGATGTAAATATGCCACATTACAGCACAGCTGCTAGTTTTCATCAACAGAAATAACAATAAACGATATAAAAAAACAATAAAAGACAAAAATGAACACAGAACATTAAAAGGCTAAAAAAAAAGGCTAAATATGGTCACAGATTGGTTTTGACGATTGTGTATATCTGAGAATCTCTTATTGTTAACGGTAGGCTGTTCCAATATTTTGTTCCTTTACTGACAGCACTGTTTATCCAACAGTAGTACGTATTTGTGGTGCCTTTGCACCTCAAGAGGCGAGATTGAGAAAGGCATGACATTAGCAATGTGTTCTTGCATTCATTCTCAAACTGGTGGTACACATGATTTATCAAGAGGTATGAAGAATCCAAGAGATTGTTTTGAATAGAAAGGAAAATCTATTTTAGAAATATGAAATATGTATTTACCAAAGATGTGCTAAAAGTGAATTCAATTTCAGTGTTTACCTCACCTCATACGGCACAAGAAGATTACCTGCGGGTACAATCTACATAATCAAACACTAACCGTAAACTGCTGGTAAGCGTGGGTAACATAAACACTATTATACATCAGCAAAAGCGTCACGCCCTGTGCAAGATTTGTGGCTTTATTTGTCAATTTCTATACCACTTGTCTTGTTCACATATGCAGGGGAAACCAGCTAAGTGAGCCACTATTCTACTAATGAAATCCTCAAAATACCCCCATTTACCACTGACATCTGGTGTATTTTATTGTATGATGTTCTACTAAATTCAGCCACACACCTTAGCTCTCATTGGGTACTCAAGCTTTTTCCCTAGACCTGAAAATCCTAATACTCCATATACGTGGGGTAATTGGTAGGTTCTACAGGACTCCAGCTGCCCGTAATCCTGAAAAGGATCAAATTCAGCCTTGAAAACAGCTTGTAGTAGGAATACTTCATCGATGCTTGTGTTTAAGGAATAGGCTAAAGTTCCACTGCTGTTGTCGTGTTAAGATAGTGGCCCAATCTAGAAACAGAAGATTTAGCAAACCTTTGCTGTTTGGAGTCCAAACCATGGCCGTACTAGAACTTTTGACTAATGGCGACACAGCAAAGCTTGCTACCTCAAACCGAAAAAAAATCCCTTTTAGTACTTGTACATATAGCTCCTAAGCATATATAGTTAATACGGTAGTGGTGGACACTGGTAAGATGCTGTCCCCTGGTGGCTTGGAGGGTAGCCTAAATGGTCATGCCCTAACACAAACCCTATCCTACACCTGACACTAACTCCAAAGTTTGTTCAAACCTAACACAACCCCAACCCTCTCCCTAACCGTAAACTAAGACTGATCTTAACCCTAGACTCAAGCCAAACCCAAACCTAGATCAAACCTAACACTAACCGAAACCCTCGGCCTGACACGAATCCAAACGTTTGCCCTAAAACGAAACCTAACTGTAACCCTAGGCCACAACCAAGCCCAATTTCCTAACCTCTAACCTCAACCCGCCACCCCAGACGTAGGTCTGACCCCAATCCTTACCCTTGTCCTAAACCAAATCCAAGTCCAAACGCTTACACTAACCAACATGGCTGGATTTGTACAAACAGCACATTTCTATCAGTTTCACTCGGAACAGATGGCACATTAGGAAGTACAAACAGTAGACCAATTTTACTACCTCGATGATAGTCTTGTTTTGTAATCTTCCACATCACAATAAAAATGAATGTTTCATGAAACGGCTCATCAGTCACAAGAAGAATAAACTTGTGTACTGTCACAAATATGCACAGCAATCATCAATGCAGTCATTGTTGCTCTAACTGATGAAGCTCGTTGCTCTTTAACTACAAACACGAACAATAGTAAAACCTCTTAAGCTGTCATGTCGTCATAAACAAAGGAGCAGTTCCTACCAGAGTTTGGCGGTAATGATGATTGCAGTCAGGATGAGCAGCGAGGAGATGGTCACAGTGACATAGAACTGAGGGTCCACTGTAACACACACGCACACACATCCATACGGTTACTATTCTCCGAGCATGACCACATATAAATGTACTGAGAACAAAAAGAACAAATCAATGAGGGCAGCTGAACATGAAATTGAATGTGCGATTGTGACGGTGGACTCCAACTACAACCAAACCCGTCTTCGCGTCATGACGGTGGCCAATTCCTCGCAGTGAGTGATGCCAACTTTATGAGGTTTTCCAGGCAACGGATGCGGTTGACTGCGCTCAGTGGAGCGCCAGCTTTCACCCGAGTGACAGCTAATTCCCGGGAAGACTCCTGGCAGTCAGGCACTTTGTTTTTGTTTTTATCATGATGCCCACCTTCTTCCTCCAGCTCTGTCCCCTCCGCTTGCATCCCCCCGTCCTCCACACCCTCTTGACTCCAGGATTCCTGCTGAGGACGCGTGCTGGCATCAGGACGGAGCCAGTCCTCGGAGGTGGCGCCGGCAGTGCTGACGTCCCGCTGGTTCCCTTGCTGGCGCAAGTGCTCTGTTTCCTGGCTGGAGAGGAAGTGGTAGGTCTCATCCTCCAGAGGCTGCGTGGGGCCCCACACCACCGCCCAGAGAGGGGTGGGCGTCACCTGCGTGGTGACGGACAGCTGGACCGAGAGGGCGTCCACTCGCTCCTCGCCTTCGCTGTCGTCACGGTTACAGGTGGAGGGTAGCGTCACCAGGGCGACCAGGACAAGGGCAGTCAGTCGTGCGACAGGAGAGATGGAGCTGGGGAAGATAGGGGAGAAGTTATCCGGGGGGGGACACGTCCACAGTCCCCTACCACGCATCACCTCAAATGGTTTGTTGCCTTACCATCTCTCCATCGCTTCGCTCTGTTCACTGAGACGCCAACACGCCGATCATCTCTGGAAGATAAGACAGAGGGGCAAGAGAGGGAGAAAAACAAAGGGGGAGGGTCCGGCTTGCCAGATCAGAAGGATACGAGCAACAATAGTAGCTGCACAATTCCAGCTCTCTAATCTCCCCTAAATCTACATGCCCCCGTGGGCTATCGAACTTTAACGCTCAATTATGCACCACTTGTAACTCCTCAACACACAAAAAGTACACATTCATTCCCCGCTCCGGCCCGGTCCGGTCCTCACACACCATCACATAAATCATCATTAGTCCAATACGAATCTAAATGACACTTTGAGCGGCGAGCAGCAACTTCTTATCTACAGCTGCTGCATAAATGCCAACCAAAATGTCACTCAAACACACACACACACAGTCCTGCACATACCATTTTTCATGCCTACCTCTGGCAAATGGAGAGAGGGAATGAGATAGTGAGAGAGAGAGCGAGAAAGGGAGAGAGCAAGGGAGGAGGGAAAAAAGCATTGGTTGCCTTAGCGACCGAGACATGTAGGGTCCACAGGAGAGCGAGAAAGAGAGGGAGAGCGACAGAGATTTAAATGCTAATTATGTGTGTGTTTTTTAAAAAGGGTTCAAATTTAAAAGGGCGTGGAGGAGGGAACGACATGTGACAAACAGAAAAAAATCACTTCATGGGAAGGAGGGGTATAAAAAAAAGTTGAGCCTCAGAGGGGGAGAAATGCAGTAAAATTCAATTTACATTCATTTACATAGGTCACCCGGCATGGCATGGCAGCAGGGGATGAAAGTGGCAATTCTGGAGGAGACAGGGTCAGACTGGTACTTATGGTAATGGTTTATTTGTTTCATTGAAGCAAACATATTCTCCATGTCAATTCCTGATAGTTTGTTCCCTTCGTGAGTTTAAATGTCCCAATTTAATTACAAGGAGTAAAAAAAAAGAAGGGTCAAAAAAATTTATCTTCTTCTTTTCCTTTCTGTTTATCCCTTCAGGGGTCAGTTGCCTCCATACAACCATAAACCTCCTCTTTGGTCTTCTTCTAGGCCTCCTGCCTGGCAGTTCAAAGCTCAGCATTCCTCTGCCAATATATTCACTATTTTATGTCCTAACCATCTCAGTCTGGCCTCTCAGACTTTATCTCCAAAACCTCTAACATGTGCTTTGCCTCTGATGTACTAATTCCTGATCCTGTCCATCCTGGTCACACCCAAAGAGAACCAAGGCATCTTAATCTTTGCTACCCCCAACTCTTCTGTCTGTCTTTTACAATTTTAAAATGAATAAAATTAATTAGCAAAATGAATATAAAATAAAAATGTATACAGTAAAAAATTACTTTGTATAATGAATAAATACATGCAGGATATATTCAGAATGTTTTCACATTTGAATGGCTTAAATAAGTTGAGAAATGTCAAATATTGTCCATTTGTTTTTAACAGGAATTTTTGGGGAATGGTTTACTGTATGTGTACTGTATTCAGAAGACCCTAATGAAGAAAAGCAAGTGGAGTGACTGCACCATGCACGGACGTCGGATACCGTGGCCTTAGGGGCAAGCACAAGGGTCCGGTGCTGTGTGATTTGGGCAGTGGTCGAGGGCGGGTGTCCGGGCGACCTGGTCCTTGGCGGCCAAATCTGGTTCTTGGGACATGGAACGTCACTTCTCTGGTGGGGAAGGAGCCCGAGCTTGTGGAAGAAGCGGAGAGATTCCGACTAGATATAGTCGGACTCACCTCAACCCACAGTTTGGGCTCTGGAACCAAATTCCTTGAGTGGGGCTGGACCTTGTTCTTCTCTG
>QODF01000278.1:396247-422128 GCA_024372805.1 Oostethus manadensis
CTGCTCCTTCACATCGAGAGGAGCCAGTTGAGGTGGCTCGGGCATCTAGTCCGGATGCCTCCCGGGCGCCTCCCTGGTGAGGTGTTTCGGGCATGCCCAGCCGGGAGAAGGCCCTGTGGAACACCTAGGACACGCTGGAAGGACTATGTCTCACAGCTGGCTTGGGAACGCCTTGGTGTCCTCCCGATGGAGCTGGAAGAGGTCGCCGGAGACCGGGAAGTCCTACCGAAACTGCTGCCCCCGCGACCCGGACCCGGATAAGCGGAAGAAAATGGTTTACTGTATATTAGTCGAGAAAAGTGGAATATCCATTAATTTTGTCAATTTTGAAAATGGGGGAATTTTTGAGATGTCAAAAATATAATGAATTTGCTGAGTTAGTTGAATAGTTTGAGTAAGTTGACAAATGTGGAAAAAGTAAAACATCTCAAAATGTGGAATTACTAAAATATGGAAATTTTTGGAATGTCAAAAAAGCTAGCTTGAATGTCCCAAAGAAGTTGAACGTTGTCAAGTTGGAATGGTCAGAATTGGTTGAGAAATGTGGACATAGGTGAGCTTGAAAAAAATAAGCAAACATAACAAATAGAATTGTCCTCTGCAGCATGAGAGATGGACGATATTAAAAGATGCACATTTGGGGTTATGACAATTTTATTGCATGTGCTACTAAAATTGTATGTGTCCATATGCTCTCCGTCCGCTGTCTTCTTCCGTCTGCATGTCCTCACTGGAGAACGCAGCGTAACCACGAGCCGGAACCTCCATCCTCCACATCAGTTTCTCTTCCTCCTTGTCTTTCGTCTTCGTCATCATCAAGGTGTTCTAAGTTTAACACGTAGGCCAAAAGAATTTGTCACGACGCACGTCATCTAAAATTACCACGCTAATCTGCCTGACTGCGAGGTGTGTGTGTGTGTTATTCGGTAAATAAAACTGCTTTACCGTCGTCCGTCTCCTCGTCATCTTCCGTGTCCCCCTCAGACTCCAGAGGCGATTCTAATCGGCTGTCTGTCCTCACAGTGATGTCCCCCCTGCAGCGTTGACAAATGCAATTAACTCCAACTGTCTGAGGGGAACATCAGCCCACACCTTTTGCACTTGCACCAATCCTGAATGGATTAGCAATGCAAATAGGACAGTAAGATTGACCAGGATGAACTGAACCCCTTTTAATAATGGCAGCGCACCTCTGCTTCCCGGAGCTGGGGAGCTGCTCCCACACAACGAGGTCGCGCCCTCCCGTGACCCAGCGGTGGTCTCCGCTCCCTGTGGTCCATGCCGCGAAACAAAGGATTCTGGGGGCTCGCAGCCAGGTCAGAGAGGCCAGGTAGCGACACTGAGGCACAGAGAACACTTGGAGAGAATTGAAGTCATGAATCACAGGAGGAAGGGCTCGGGGGGGATCGATTTTGAGTAAAGGGCTCACTCACAATTTAACATGCTCTCTCCATTGGCCAAATCATAGCAGGAGCCAATTAGGAGGCCGGCTGTCTGGTGGACACAATCTGTTACCCCTGTGAGACTGCTATGATTGGTCAGTCTGGATACCGTTCCTGTGATAATTGGACAGATGTTTGGTGAAATATTAGCTTGACCTGCAGCAACCTTCTTCAATTAAGCCAGTGGTGTGTTTTTTTTTGTATTTTAGAAGAAATTGTAGGCTGCCTGCTACAACCAGAAGAAAACCTTTATTACTCTTTAATGTAAAAATTTTATTTTATGACCGCAACGCTGGAAACAGAATTGCTGGGATTCTTTCTTTCAGTCTGGCCGTGGTCACTTGTTGCTAGGCAGACTTCGTGGATGGGGCTCAATTCCCCCAAAGGCCAATGGAAAATTGGACAGACGCTGATTCAATACACGAAAAAATTGCACTTTAAGATGTATTCTGGAACTCAGTCTGGAAGTCAGCCTCAAAGTAGTCTTCCCACTCGGAAATAATGACAACTGTTGGATATATCGTATGCGAACTATTCCTTTAACATTCTTAACTGTCAATAGTCTCAAAATAAGTTTAACACTGCTATTCAGAAATGTAAACAATGTAATTCTACCTTGAAATTATAAAGGTTAAATGAGAAGTGTTGCCGGTGTTTCTCATGCACCTATTTTTTTTCCATTTGTAAGTATCAAAGTGTAAAAAGAAGTTAACTACTTTGAATTGTAAAAATATACAAAGTTGCCCGGTAACAACGCGTATGCCCACCCTGGGTCTGTTACTGCTTTGAATACTTCCGATATACTATTACTAAAAAGCCAAAAAAGCAAAAAATTAAATCAACACCACTTCCTTGATGCAGTGGGCCACTGTCCACTCCTGCCCCTAATGCACTCATCCACAATCACAGGTGGCCATATTGTCGCTTACCCTTCCTCCAATGCAGGATCTTGATCCATGCCTGACCGTACGCCAGGAGCGCTCTGTCCCCCCGGGGACTGAGGGTGAGACGCCCTCCTCCGCAGCCCGTCACCTGGCCGCTCCAGCGATGGAGAAGCTTCAGGGGGTCTCGATCGGAGCAGCGGTTCTCCCACACGGACACCCCACCCTCGGCAGAACCGCTGAACACCAGCGGCCCCTGAGACTGGGGAGGGCACAGTTGTCATGGCAATGGGCATAAGTAGCCAGTGTGTGTACAGTATACAGCCTGTGTAGTTGTGTGTGTGTGTGTGTGTGTGTGTACAGCTTCAAAATGTATGCTTCTGAGGGGGCAATTATTTGGATATGGATGGTGTGCCTTGACAGATAAACAAAGACAATGACGTCTAGCTCGCTGTAATGCTTCAGGCCCATAATGACGTTAGCAAATTGATTTTAATATTCATGTGAAAGGCTTTTGCTGGGTAGGCGCCACAGCTTACATCTCCACAAATATCCTTTTAAAAGCAATAAACAAGCTTGGACAAAAAAGGGATAAAGCAGCAGAAATCCGTCATAAAAATGTGTCGTAAAACTAGTTCCTCTACAGAGGGAGGAACATTTTCATGTTTAGTTTTTTTTTGACATCCACAAGAAGCTTAAAAATAACCTGACAAGGCAGGTGGGTTGCTACACAAAACAATCCTCCTGGGAGGAAGCAGAGAAAAGGACTGAAAAAGGGCTGCCTCAAAATACTGTAACCCCGCCCCCTTCCAAAAAAATTACAGTGACTGCATGGATGTTGTGTCAGTCACATCCATGCACTTACACTTACAAATGTTTTGCTTTTCAGTTTGCTTCTCCAGTGTTGTCAGATATTTTTGTCAGATGTTACTATGATATTCTAAAGTATAATTACAAACTTTTCATACATGTCAAAAGCTTTTATTCACAGTTACATTAAGTTTATGTAAAGAGTCGTCCCTTCTCTTTCAATTGACCGTGGCATGCTGTCAATTCACTTCTGGGCCACGTCCTGAAATACTCTCAGAATTAGCAGGTTTTTGTTTGTCCACCCGCCTCTTGAGGATTGACCACAAGTTCTCAAAGGATTAAGACTCGGGGGATTTGTTGGGCATCGACCCAAAAATGTCAATGTTTTGTTCCCTGAGCCACTTTTGCCTTATGGCAAGGTGCTTCATCATGCGGGAAAAGGCATTGTTTGTCACCAAAAAGATCTTGGATGGTTGGGAGAAGTTGCTGCGAGGGGTTGTTTGGTACCATTCTTTTATCTATGGATGATAATTAATGAGTGAGGCCACTTCCTTGGCTGAGTGAGTGATGACGCGAATGATTTCAGGATGCTTTACTGCTGACATGACACAGGACTGATGGTAGCGCTCACCTTTTCTTCTCCAGACAAGCTTTTTTTCTGGATGCCCCAAACAATCAGAAAGGGGATTCACGAGAAAACATTGTTTTACCCCAGTCTTCAGGAGTCCAATACCTGTATCTTTTGCAACATAGCACTCTGTCCCTGATGGTTTTCCTGGAGAGGTGGCTTCTTTGCACCCTTGTTGACACCGGGCTGTTTTCCAAAAGTCTTCACCTCAGTGTGCCTTACTGTGCAAGCAGGTGCACTCACACCTGTCTGCTGCCGTTCCTGAGCAAGCACAGCAGTCCAAGCCCCAGTCCAAGCAGCTAAATCAACTTTCAGAGACAGTTCTGAGGTTTGCTGGACTTTCTTGGGCTCCCTGATTCCTTCTTGTAAACAACAACTGATCCCCTCACCCTAAAGTTCTTCATGATGTGAAATGCTTGATTGAGGTGCTTCCTTGCAGGTAACAGAAAAAGAAAAAAGATACCAGGAGCAGTCAGGTTGGCATCTTCAGCCCTTGTCCTCGTCAACACTGTATGTTATCACCAAAATGATGTTAGTTGATCCGTTTGTGGCAGGGCTGAAATGCAGTGGAAATGTTTTTTGGAATAGAGTTCAGTTTCATGACTAAGATGGACTTAGCAATTCGTTGCCATCCATCTTATCGATCTTCATAACATTGTGGTTTATATGCAATTTGCCATCATAAAAACTGATGGCGCAGACCTTGTGAAAATTAACATTTGTGCATTCTCCTAACTTTTATTTTGTTTTATTTCTATAAAATATTACAACTTTACTCACATAAAATGACACTTTTTTATATGATGGCTAAATTATTAAAATTACAACTTTTTTTCATAATATTATGACTTCATAAAATTAAAACTTTTTCTCATAATATTACAATTTCATAACTGACTTTGTAGTCATAGTTTTTTTTAGATGTTTTTCTCCAAAAATTGTGACTTTATTCTCATGGTACTACAACTTTCCTCAAAATATTATGACTATTCTTGGAATTTTTTTGTAGTATTAAAATTTTTCTCAGAAAATTACAACTTCTAAGAACGCAACTTTTTTTCTCGCACTATTACAACTTTATTCTTGTAATATCACAACTTTATATAAATATTTAAACTTTATTTCTGTATTATGATGCTTTCTTTTACATTATTATGACTTAAGTCTCATAAAATTACAACTTTGTTCTTGATTCTGAAATTAATTTTTTCTTGTATTACAACTTTATTCCCAGGGGAGAAAAAAATCTGTAATTCTTAATTTCGTAATTTTTAAGATTTAAACATTTCAACTTAATATTTTTGATTCTCACTTTATTTTTGCTTGGGGTTTTTTGTTCCTTTTTTTTCCTCATCTATTATTAAGTCAGGTCCATTGCTGATAAAACTGCTGCTACTACGGCAACAATTGTGATGCTACTTTGTGTTTGCTCAAATACTGGCCTCCTTCTCCATAAATGCCGTTCCCCAATAATTGCCGGGTGTGTTGACCACATGAATACATAAACATTGTACCATACACGCCTCCCTTTTCCCCTTGTGGTGGCTCTAATTACCTTTTAAAACGACACCTGGTATCACCATGTTTCATTACAATAAAACACACGGCGTCTGTAAAACTGATGTTATGTGATATTACAGTGGCATTTGAAGGGTCGGGAGCAAAAGCTGCCAAACATTTGACCTGAAAGCTAAACATTTGTGCCCGAATAGATGCCTGTTACTACCTGAAGTTGAGTCGATAAACACCATCAGCCAGTACATGAGGAGATATGGTATGTTAAAACGAAATACCCACTTACCTGGATGGAGGTGACTGCTTCCTGGTGTGCATTGATTGACTGGCAGTTTTCCAAAGTGTGCCAGCTCCAGGCCTGAACTTTGCCCCCATCTGAGAGGAGACCGAGTGTGAGGTTAACACGCAGCGACAGGCGTCTGCCAGCCATTACTGTTAGTCACAGTCAACACACCTGAGCCTGCCTGCCTGCCTAAATTGTGTGCCTCCATGTCCTTAATGCAGCCCACTCGCCCTGCTCTATGCTCAGTGTGTGTGTGTGTGTGTGTGTTTTCGGCAACCCATATTGCGTAGTGTATACAAAGGTGGACATCATCCACTCTATCTGATGCAACAGGCTTTGACTGGCGTTTATTTTTTTCTTTGTTCACACCGCACCTGAGCCAGTGATGATGTAGCCGTCTCCCTCAGCCACAAAGCAGAGAGCCGTCACTGCGTTGAACGTGTAGAGAGACTTTACACACTGCCCTGGAGAGGGGAAAATATAGGCTTAATTGCAAAGACACGGACCGCCAGTCACACAGACACAAGCCCAAGGCGCTTTCTTCTTTAACCGATGTGGGGTTTTTTTTTTTTTTTTTTAGCTGCCTTTGGTTTACAACACTGAATCTTGACCAGGGCTTGTGTGTTCATAAGCAGCAAGTGTGTGTGTGAATGGTGTGACTTCATTTCAGCACGGCAAAAAGGAACCTGCCGAGTCATTCAAACAAGAAGAGAACATAATAATAATAATACATAATAATATAATACATAATTAGATAAAAAGTCCAGTCTTGTGTGTGTTTTTTATTGTTCCCACTCTGTTGTGTTGAAAAGCTGCATGGCGTGGTGGACGAATGATCTTGTCAGTGGAACAGGACAGTGATAGTAATCTGCCACTAAAACTAAACTGCTCTGTTGGGAGATGATGCTGTGCTTTTTATAGAGTCAACTTGTTTTTCCTCATAATATTATTTTTTTTTCTTTTTCTTACAGTGAGACTTTTTTTCATCATAAAATGACCCTTTTTGTGATCTTACAACCTCATTGTCAATATCACTGAAATGTATATTTTTCTCGTAATATGATTACAATGTATTGAATTACTGTTTTATTTCTTTGTAATATTCTGACTTTAATCCCAAATGATTCAGATTATTTGCATGTAATACAACTTTTTTCCTCATATTATTATTATTATTATGACTTTATTCCCAGAAAATCGCAACGTTTTTCACATATTACTCCTTTTTTCCTCATAATTTCATAAAAAGACTTTCTCATAACCTTGCAAGTTTGTTCCCATTAAACACTTGGTTTGTAATGTTACTATTTATTCTAAAAACTGTAACTCACATAACACTATGGCTTTATTCTTATATAATCTTTGTCATACTATGATTTTTGTGTTGTAATGACACCTTTTACAATTACAGATTTTTTTCTAGTAATACTATGGTGTAATTTTCATAAAATGTTTTTTTTTTTTTTTTTTACATATTATGACTTTATTTTCATACAATTCAGACTTTCCACATAATACAACTTTAACACTTTCTAACTTTTTTCTCATACTAGGACTTCATTCCTTATAAAAGGTATGACTTTTTTGTAATATGACAACATTATTAAAATGACTGATTATTTATAGTAACACCAATGTCTGTCTATCTGTATGTTTGTCACTATGATTCATAAAAAAATCAATTGTTGTATGAAATGTGGCCCCATGGCTGTAATTTAAACATTAGTTGAAAAACATGAATGGATTTTCCCCCATTGTCAATGTCAATCAAAGAAATGTAGAACAGTAATTACTGCAGTGGGTCCTTCAGCTATTGTGGTGTGTTTGACAATGAATAACAAATACTGTAAACCGTATAATTGGTTGTGTTGAAACATACCGATGCTCAAAGCCCAGATCTTGACGTTGCAGTCGGCAGAGCCGCTCAGAATAAACCTTTCCTTGTCTGCCAACGACAGCGACCAGGCTGTGGAAAAGGGGCAGTCGAGGAGGAGGAAGAAAGGATGGATGATGGGTGGGGTGATTGGGGAGTCGAGAGGAGAGGATTACATAACTGTAATTAAGTGCTGGTGTACAACGGCAGATGAGACCGTTTCACCACCGCCATGTTTTATGATTATTTATGGTTATTTAAGATAGAAAGCAAGTGTGTTTAATGAGGCGAGGGTGATATAGGCGCCTAGTCGCCGTATGGAGAGCAAGAGAGTTCAAGGCATGGCTGTCTGAGGGCCTCATTGTCGACAGACAGGAGTCTTCTGGGCTTATTTCTCTTTGGACCTGATGTGATGAAGCGCTCTTATAATTACCACACCGCTGAGACACGTGTAGGAGGAGGAGCAATTGAAGTGTGTGTGTGAGTGTGTCTTCACCCAGCTTCTTGCAGTACTCCGGGGGAGGGGCAGACAGGCAGGTGACCCCGCCAGTGTGACCCCCTAGGTTCTTGTGCTCTGTTGCCGTGGGAACGTGCCACACTTTCACGGTGGTATCTCGGCTGGAAGGGAAGAGGAAAATAGGGGAAAGATGAAATGAGTGCAAAAAGGGGATCAAAACAGACAGTAGAAAAGTATTGATAATTCGAGTGCGACGCTCAGGCTAATGCAGCACAATGTAAGGAAATTGATTCACAATGGTGGATATACAGTATGCAGCATCATTATTCCTATAAAACGATTCCTATATATAGTCTAGTACAATACTTCCCCACATAGTGGCAATTTAGCATTCAATATTTACTGTTATTTCTGGTGTATACTGTAAGACACACCGGTTTTAAAGCCATACCCAAATTGAGATATATACATTTAAAGCCGCACCGAGTATAAGCTGCACATGTCCACGTCATAACATGATATATTGTGGTGCACTTAAGTCGCTGAGCAACCAGGTAGCTCTTTGATAAATAGATAGATTGATAGGTAGCTAGATATTTGGCAGGAGCCAATCAAGAGCTATAAAAAAACACAACGAACATGTCATTGTGTCATCAGAGAAGGAATGCTAAAATCATCACACAGCAACACACAACAGGTAGGTGGGAAATATACAAAACAAGTACCAATACGAGCGTAGAAGAATAAAGTTATCTTAGTTGCTTCCCATTATACATTGCTTTGCTTTGCTGGGAAAGAGGCTTCCCACGATGAACAAAGACTGTCATTGCAGCTGAATGAACTGCAGCAGCAGGCTCTCAACTGTGCGTGGTGACCGGCTTGCTTTTCTGCAAGGCAAAGCAATGCATCATGGGAAGCGGTAGTTTATTAAAGGTAGTTTAATAGTTTATTAAGGTAGTTTATTATTCTGCCAGAGCCAGGTGAAAAGTAACTCCCTATATTTAAGTCATTGTAATGTATTTCTGAACTATATTTCCCTTTCTCTTACAAGAAATGAACATGAGAAGAAAGTGTATTGCATATAGTTATTTCAAATTCGATATGGGCGCCAGCATTCGCCCACAGTTTCTCAAGCCGCCTGGGAACCGCTTTAACTGACTTCACAAGGAACTCTTGTGGGATGGGAGACATAAGTTCTCGTATTCGCCCTTCGAGGTCTTCCAAAGTTGTTGGTTTGGTAGACTAGACTCGCTCCTTTAACAAACCCCAAAGAATAAAGTTGCAGGGTGTTAAGACAGGACTTCTACCAGGGAAGTAGGCATTTAGCCATTCACAGATAACACCAGCAAAATGTGGAGGAGCACCATTATAACAATTAAATCTTCAATATTTTCCCAAGTACTGATAACTGTCCAAATTTCATCTTTCAGCATGGTGAGGTACCTTTTGGCATTCATGCTATCGCGAAGGATGAAGTGACCCACAATCCTGTCCGAAGTCATTCCCCACCATACCGTTACCTTAGGCGGATTCTACATTTTTTCAGAGGTAATATGAGGATCTTCTCCTACCCAGTAGGGCAGTTGTGACTGACAAGAACATAGAGTTAATTCCCATACATCATGGAAATTACACAAAAAAATGAAAAAAATATTATAACATATGACTAAATTATATGTATTTTAAAATAGGGAGTTACTTTTCAATCAAACTCTACTAATATACCCTCATATTGGTACTTACTTACATACTGGTCTTGCATATTTCTTACCTACCTTTTGCATGTAAAATTGCTGGGTTATGATTTTAACGTTCTTTTTTACACAACACCTTGAGTCAGACTGTTATGTTGAGTAATGTTGTGAGTTTTTTAGTCACTTGTGATTGGCTTCTGCAAAAGAAAGAGTAACCATTTAAACGATCAGTAATAGTTCTGAAGTATACGACACGTCACAAGATTAGAAGATGGCGATAAATTAGCCGCAGCGCTGTTTTTGCTCCTCACTCTGCTTGACACCCTTTCTCAAATTTAGATTACCGGTAAATAAACTGGAGGCTAACTAGTTAGCTTGGTGCCTATATTTAAGGTGGCGTCTGTCTCTTGTGTTCCTGCAGTGAGTCCGCCTGAGCATTACAGTTGAGCAACGTGGTGTAAACAAACAATAATAAGAGTGTAAAGGTGACTATAGGGTTGTTATTACATGTCTACTGGGCTCTAATAATGGTAAAAATTGTAAATAGAAAGTCATAAACAGGTTATCTATACTGAAATATTCCCTTTATTAATATGGAATCCTGCTTTGGAAATTCACTTACTGTATCTATCACAGAGACATACTGTAACACTCAGAAGGCCAAATGCACCTTTTTTGATCTGTAAACACACACACACATGCTGTTTCTTGATATGCCACCGTTTAGTCTTTTAGTCTGATGAGCGCTTAGCTGTCCAACCTAGAAAGTCTGGAGCCAGTTTAAACTAATATGCTAACAACTACAGCAACAACAGCGTCTTTTGAGTTTTTGAGTGTCAAGAAAAGCGCTTTATAAATACTATTATTACCTCTACCTCTTCAGAAGTCATAAAAGAAAAAGGAGCAACATTTGTAAATTGTAAACTGTCCTTGACACTCTCGTATTTTTTTATACAAGAAATGAGGCTAGAATAAAAAAATCCAGCTGGACAGGGCCGATCTGAACATTTGTAATTTAACAACTTTAGACCCCATTAATTATTACTTGTGTGGGCTTGGTGTACAAGCCATCATTTTATGGAAATAATGAATTAAATATGTATAGCTGATGTTTTGGTGTGTGGGTGTATGCATGTATTATTACATGTTATAATGTGACTACTACAAAAATGGTCATATCACATGCTAGGTGCTGAAATATGATTTACAGAAGGTATGTTCTATCATATCTACATATACAGTACATGATAATTAGTTTCAGGAAAAATAAAAGGAAAGGTGTACAAAACTGGTGAGACCAGCAATGTTGTATAATCTAGAGACAGTGCCGCTAGGAAAAGACAGGAGGCAGAGCTGGAGGTGGCAGAGATAAAGATGATGAGGTTCTCTTTGGGTGTGACCACGATGGACAGGATCAGGAATGAGTACATCAGAGGGACAGCACATGTTAGAGGTTTTGGAGATAAAGTCAGAGAGGCCAGACTGAGATGGTTTGGACATGTCCAAAGGAGAGATAGTGATTATATTGGTAGAAAGATGCCGAGCTTTGAACTGCCAGGCAGGAGGCCTAGAGGAAGACCAAAGAAGAAGTTTAGGGATGTAGTAAAAGAGGACATGAAGGTAGTTTGAGCGAGAGAAGAGGATGCAGAAGACAGGGTTAGATGGAGGCAATTGATTCGCTGTGGCAACCCCTGAAGGGATTACCCGCAAGGAAAAGAAGATGTTCTATCAATTGCGATTTTCAGGTAATGTGTTTTTGCTGCATCTTATTTCTGTAGTGTTTCTCCTGCTCCCTGGTTTTTACCTGCCAGAAACCACCAGGTTGTCAACAGCAACCACACAGGTGATGATGTCATTGTGACCCTCCAATAGCCTCAAGCGGAACTTTGCTTTCTGCCAACTCGTTTTAAGGGACATGAACTCAGCATCTGAAAGAAAAGGATGTGTGTAGTTGAAAACAGAGCGTCTGTATGCTGCAGATATGTAGCTGCAAGTATGTATCATCTCATTTTAGATCCTAATCAGGCCACTAGCTTGTCATCCATCCAGCTCTCTTTTCTTCTCTGGCCCACCTTCCTGCCCCAGTTGCCGTCCCCTGTCGTCATCGTCGTCGCGGTCTGGACAGTCTTCCGACATGTCCCGCCTGTCGTGATGTGACACCGTGGCATTGTGTGTCCTTTCCTGCCTCTGGGCCGTCTTCACCGCCCCTCCTGTCGTCCTCTGCTTGGCAGGCGGCGCCGGCCCGGCTTCACATTTATACTTTGCACCTTCGCCCCTTAGGATCTTTGAGGCCGGAGGCATTTGTGATGGAAGGGCCTCGGGGGTGTCCTCCCTGTGATGGTGAACAAAACAAGGGTGGAATGACTAAGCAGGAAGGATGGGAGAGAGATCTATTAGGAGTTAAGTGTTTACTGGAGGAGAGGACTTTTTGTACAAAAAATGTTTTATAACGTATTCTATCTATTACATTTTGTTCACCCAAATACAGTATAAGACAGCCCCTCTGCTTTTTTAGGGGGTATGTTACAATGAATAAGTATAAAATATGTCCCCCGTTTGATGATTCTGCTTATGTTCATCATTAGTTTGAAATTAGCATCACAATTCATCTGCTGCGTGTTGCGTGCATCTCGCATATGTCGCCCCTAATGTCTGTGAGTGACAGAAAGAAAAGCTCTGACAGAGAGAAGTTGTCATTATCATTTCAATGTGAAGGTCGATGTCTGTTGATTTCTTTTGTATAGGTTTTCTGGAAACTCCCTGTGTGGAATAAATCCACTGTAAAAGTTTTCTGTCCTACTGCTCGCTAACTTTTCTTTTTCCACCCTCCAGCAAAGTGCAGTACTCTCTAGTCACTTGTCTGGACAAGATGAATTGGTAATTTGCTTTTTCTCCAATGCCTAATTCTTTTCGAGTCAATGTTTAGCAGCTCTTGCACCAAAAGACACTTTAAAAAGAAACTGCACCATAAATGTCAGCTTTAACGGATTCCTGCACTGCATCCAGTGCATGTTGTAGTAAAGACATTTACGGTGAAGGTAGAGGCACAGTAGATTCTCCCCTATTTGCGGTTTGGCATTCATGCCGTCCCATATTATCTGATTTTTTTCTCTGCTTTAAATTGTGGATTTTTTAAAATGGTAACTTAAATGCAAATCTGCAGAGTAAAAACATGCATCTACGAATCTAGCAGAGGACTCATAAGTCAATTCACTCAAGAGTCATAGATGCTTAGACAAGACGAGCTGTTGTGTAAATGCACATTTTGTAAGCACAATATTGTATACTGTTCACTTGTAATTGTTTCTGAAAGTGTAAAACTCAATATGTCTAATAACTGTGAAAGGCACATTATCAGGTTTAGAGTATCCAAAATAGGAATTTTTATGGTTTCTTATGTTTGCATCTATTCTTTGTGATTTTTCTACATCTGTGACTACTTGTGGCACATAGGAATAAAAACAGTATCGATAAACCATGATATTGTTTTAGAACATTATTGTTTTTATGTAATTATCGTGTTTAGATGTCATATTTTAATAGAAGGCATTTGTAATAGTAAAAGTATTTTATTTTAATTGCTTTATTTCAAGAAAAAAGTTGTAATATTACTAGACTACATTTTTGGGTCATATTTAGACATTAGTCTTTTTTTCTATTATGATGTTAATTAAATTGTTGTTTTTCACCATAATACAATGTTCCTGTAAAGGTGCAACCTAAAATTATGACCTTTTTCTTGTAATATTATGACATCATTCTCATAAAATTACTTCTATAATACTTTGTAGGTCATAATTTTTTTACCAACAAAGAGCACAAAATTCAGGCACATCTTCAACAAATTTGAACAATATAGTAAGACACTGATCATATTTAAGTCTCTCGCAATAGACACAATTTTTGCCTGTCTATTTGAGGTGCGGCGTTCATTTATGCAAGGGTGCTTTTGAGGGATGTCACATGATTAAAACGTGGTGAGATTTCTAATTTAGAACAAAAAATATATTGCGCAATACCAAATAAACTAATAACACAATAAATGAAAATATACATGATTTTTTGCTGGTCTCCATATATTGCTTTGTGCGTGCGTGCCTGTTTCCTCGTCTATCACCTCCAAACAGGCAGGAAGAGAGCTCACTCTGTGCATTGGTTCAACACCTAGATGCTTCATAAGTGTCTTAGATGTATTCAATGGCAAACAAAGTGAGACCTCTCGTCAGTCATACAGTTGCTTTGACCTTGAGGGGGGAGGCCGGGCTGCTAGCATACACACACAACAAAAGAATGGGGCTTTGTGAGGAGCTATGGAAGGTAACATGTTTTTTTAGGTATTTTGTGGTATCCTAAATAGAAAGTTGTTTGATGGTACTATCTACAGAGTACAAAATGCAGCTATGAATTTAGACTTTAGGATTTGGTCTCACAAGTCAATTCACTCAACAGTCAAAGATGTGAGGAACAATGCAAGGTAACGAGAGGGTTATTTCTCTACGCCTTAGGGCTGGGGAAAGGGTCTTGACTGTGGATTGTGCGTACGCGCCCAACGGCAGTTCAGAGTACCCAGCCTTCTTGGAGTCTATCAGAGGGGTTCTGGAGAGCACCCCAGCTGGTGACTCCATAGTTGTATTGGGAGACTTCAACGCCCATGTGGGCAATGACAGTGTGACTTGGAGGGGCGTGGTTGGGAGGAACGGCCTCCCTGACCTGAACCCGTGCGATGTGTTGTTGCTGAACTTCTGTGCGAATTACAGTTTGTCCATAACAAACACCATGTTTGAACATAAGGATGTCCATAAGTGCATTTGGCACCAGGACACCCTAGGTGCAGGTCTATGATCGACTTTGTGGTCGTATTATCAGACCTGCGTCCGCATATTCTGGACACGTGGGTGAAGAGAGGGGCTGAGCTGTCAACTGACCACCACCTGGTGATGAGTTGGATTGGATGGCGGGGAAGGATGCCGGACAGACCTGGCAGACCCAAACGCGTAGTGAGGGTATACTGGGAACGTCTGGCAGAGTCTCCCGTTTGTCGAGTCTTCAACTCTCATCTCCGGCAGAGCTTCGCCTGCATCTCGAGGGAGAACCGGGATATTGGGTCCGAATAGGCCGTATTCCGTGCCTCCATTGCTGAGGCAGCCAGTTGTAGTTGCGGCCGCAAGGTGGTCGGTGCCAGTCGTGGTGGCAAGCCCCGAACCCGATGGTGGACACCGGGGGTTAGGGCTGCTGTCAAGCTGAAGAAGGAGTCCTATCAAGCATGGATGGCTTGCGGGACTCCCGAAGCAGCTGACAGGTACCGGCAGGCCAAGCGGCACGCGGCTTCAGCGGTGGTCGAGGCAAAAACTCGGGTGTGGGAGGAGTTCGGTGAGGCTATGGAGCACGACTTTCGGTCGGCCTCGAAGAGGTTCTGGCAAACCGTCCGACACCTCAGAAAGGGGAAGCAGCCCCCAGTTCACACTGTTTACAGTGCGGACGGGGGCTTGCTGACCACGACTGTGGATATAGTTGGTCGGTGGAAGGAATACTTCGAGGCCCTTCTCAATCCCACTGACATGCCTTCCATAGAGGAAGCAGAGTCTGAGGATACGTACGTGGACAGTTCTATCACCGTGGCTGAGGTAATTGGGGTAGTCAAATCACTCCCCAGTGGCAAGGCTCCGGGGGTAGACGAGTTCCGCTCAGAATTTCTCAAGGCTCTGGATGTTGGAGGACTGTGTTGGTTGACACGCCTCTACAACATTGCATGGAAGTCAGGAACAGTACCTCTGGACTGGCAGACCGGGGTGGTGGTCCCCATTTTTAAAAAGGGTGACCGGAGGGTGTGTTCCAACTATAGGGGGATCACACTCCTCAGCCTTCCTGGGAAAGTCTACTCCAGGGTGCTGGAGAGAAGGGTACGACCGTTAGTCGAACCTCGGTTAGAGGAGCTGCAATGTGGTTTTCGTCCCGGTCGCGGAACACTGGACCAGCTCTACACCCTTGCAAGGGTACTCGAGGGTATGTGGGAGTTTGCCCAACCAGTCTACATGTGCTTTGTAGACCTGGAAAAGGCATTCGACCGTGTCCCTCGTGGTGTCCTGTGGGGGGTGCTCCGGGAGTACGGGATTGATGGTCCGCTTCTACGTGCCATTCGGTCCTTGTACAATCGAAGCAGGAGCCTGGTTCGCATTGCCAGCAGTAAGTCGAGCTTGTTTCCGGTGAACGTTGGCCTCCGCCAAGGCTGCCCTTTGTCACCGATTCTGTTCATAATCTTCATGGACAGAATTTCTAGGCGCAGTCAAGGTGTTGAGGGAGTCCAGCTTGGTGACCTTAGGATCTCGTCTCTGCTATTTGCAGACGATGTGGTCCTTATGGCCTCATCAGGCTGTGACCTTCAGCGTTTACTGGAGCGGTTTGCAGCTGAGTGTGAAGCTTCTGGGATGAGACTCAGCACCTCCAAATCCGAGGCCATGGTTCTCAGTCGGAAACGGGTGGACTGTACCCTCCGGGTTGGGAGTGAGGTCTTGCCTCAGGTGGAGGAGTTCAAGTATCTCGGGTTCTTGTTCACGAGTGAGGGAAGGTTGGAGCGTGAGATCGACAGACGGATCGGTGCAGCATCTGCAGTAATGCGGTCGCTGTACCGGACCGTCGTGGTGAAGAGAGAGCTGAGCCGGAAGGCAAAGCTCTCTGTTTACCGATCGATCTACGTTCCCACCCTCACCTATGGTCATGAGTTATGGGTCATGACCGAAAGAATGAGATCGCGGATACAAGCGGCGGAAATGAGTTTCCTTCGTAGGGTGGCTGGACTCACCCTAAGAGATAGGGTGAGGAGCTCGGCCATCCGGGAGGAGCTCAGAGTAGAGCCGCTGCTCCTTCACATCGAGAGGAGCCAGTTGAGGTGGCTCGGGCATCTAGTCCGGATGCCTCCCGGGCGCCTCCCTGGTGAGGTGTTTCGGGCATGCCCAGTCGGGAGAAGGCCCCCGGGAAGACCTAGGACACGCTGGAGGGACTATGTCTCACAGCTGGCCTGGGAACGCCTTGGTGTCCTCCCGATGGAGCTGGAAGAGGTCGCTGGGGACCGGGAAGTCTGGACTTCCCTACTGAAGCTGCTGCCCCCGCGACCCGGACCCGGATAAGCGGAGGAAAATGGATGGATGGATGGACTACACATGGAGATTGAGAGCTTTCGTCCCGACAGTCAACATTTGGTCGGCAAAGTGAATTTAAAGGAAACAGCGCAAAATTGTGAGCGTTCACAGAAAGTCATCGCAAAAAAATGCCACTCTGTAATACAGTTGAAAAAACAGTATTTCAAGAAGTGCTGTAAACGTTTCACAGAGAGTACAAATTGCCTGTGAGAAAATACATGTCACGAACAGCAATTCCACATTTTACAAAGTGAAAAATAATATATTTAAGGAGTTGTAGTTTATTTGGTCTCAAAAAATATACACAAACTATCGTTTTGCATCAATTTGTGGGACAATAAACATTTAAAAATGCATCTGCATTATTTTGTGACTCTTAAACAAAAATGTCCAGTCACATTATTTCATTGTATTTTTCTTAAAATTAATGTTACCATCTAGTCTCGTCTCATTCTCGTGGACCCAATCTTGTGTATCGTCTCGCCTCGTGAGTTGGTTCTTGTGTTTCCACAATGGCATGGTTAGAGCAATATTTGCTGGGTTCTATGTAAAAGGCGCGCAAACACATAAATACCGGATTTACCTAAAGGCATAATAGCATGATTTTTCTATATGAAACGCTTCCCGCCCGGAATTAAGTTGAGTGAGGGACAGGTGTAACTACCTCCCAATATTGTCGCGTGTCTACTCCGTGAACAAATAGAAGCAAACTATACAGTAGGTGTGAAAGGTGCAAAGGTGAGTGTCAATGGTTGCCTCTTGGGTCAGTCCTGTTATTGGCAGGTGATCAGACCAGGATGTGCCGCGCTTCTTGCTCCAAGTCAGCTGAGATAAGCTCCAGCAGATTCCAGCTCCGGGGAAAAGCAGGAGGGATGCACAGTAAGATGCACATACCTCATATGATTCATTACTACTAAAACCCTCGAGGGTTTTTTAGAGTAATCCGTGAATGATGTTAAACATAATAAGCAGGAGAATTTGTGTTCTGAAAGACAGTGTTTGACCTGTGTTTTGGAATGATACACACACGCACGCACGCACGCACGCACACGCACAAAAAGATCAAATGCTTCCCCACGTCAATGTTTTGACTAATTACGCCTCTCTCCATCTGCCGATAGGGCTCGCTCACTTCCTTACACATGTCTTTTCATCTCTGCCTCCTCGCCGTCTGCCTGGATCCCCAGAGTTCGCTGGGGGCCACAGAGCTGCAGCTGAAGCACAGCCAATCTGTGACGCAGCTCCTCCTTCCTGGAGATCTGAGAAGAAGAGGAAGCCAAATTGGCTGTAAAGCAAGCCAGCGCATCCACAAGTTGTTGATATGCACAAGTGATATACACCCCGCTGTCTTCATTTCATGTGGCGGCAACAAGCCTGGTTGTCTCTGACTTGTTATTGCGTTTGAATTAAGCCAGGCAATTTGTGTCTCTTTCCTGAGTTGGAGGAGCACTCTCCCTATCCTACAAATGTCACCTGACTCATTCATATAGATGAGGAGTGGGCAAACTTTTTGACTAACGGGCCACAGTGGGTTAAAAAATTTTTTTTAAGTATATCAAACAGAATCATCAAACAGAACGACATATACGTGTTCACGGTGCAACAAAATGAAAACACAACACATCCACCCCAAGTTAACGCATCACATAAATTACTACCATAAACAACACCTAAGCATTAAACATAACACGGAACTTAAATCTAATATTTCCAAAGGCATCCTGGGTAGCCCAGCTGCAACAACTGTATGAACTATGAATACCAAGAGTATGTTGCCTCCTTGTTTATTTCTCTGACAAGCTCCTCAACATATTTGAAATCAAGCAAAAATGCAACAAACACGAAAAAATGTGGAGAAAGACTACAACAAGCTACCCAGCATACCTTGCAGCAGAAATATATGGATGTTTTTTGGCATGGCATAGGTATTGCACATAGATGTTTGTGTTGATGTGTTTTCTTGTTTGGATTGCTTTTTTGTACAAGCTACAGATTGCATCTGACTATTTTGGTGACTCAAGCGTGCCACAATAGAAATGCCAAGTAGGCCGTGGGCCGCAGTTCATATACTGTACTTTGCGGCCGTACCAAGTCATCAAATAAGCCAGTGGTTCCTAATTAGATCGTGGAACTGTGGACCAACTGCACACTCTCTGGAGGGTCGTTGAGGGTGCATGGTTTGCCCAACCAGTCCACTTGTTTTGTGGACTTGAAGAAGGCATTGGACCGTGTTCCTCAAGAAATTCTATGCTGAGTCCTCTGGGAATATGGGATACCAGAAAAACAATTTCACGCTGTTTGTTCCCTGTATGACAGACGGTGTCAGAGTCTGGTTTGCATTGTCGGTAATAAGCCGAGTTGGTTTCCGGTCGATCTACGTTCCTACCCTGACCTATGGTCATGAGATTTGGGTAATGGACAAGATTGGACAAGATTTTATTGGGAAAGGACAAGATTGCGGGTACAAGACGCCCACATGATTTTTCTTCATAGGGTGGCTGGGCTCTCCCTTAGCCATAGGGTGAGAAGCACTGTCATCCGAAAAGAAACTAGGAGTAGTACTGCTGCTCCTTCGCATTGAGAGGAACCAAATGAGGTGGCTCAGGAATCTGGTCAGAATACCTCGCGGAGACCTCCTTGGGGAGGCTTTCATAGGACATCCGACTGGTAGGGGACCTTGGAGATGACCCAGGACACGTTGGAAAGACTATGTCTCTCAACTTGAGCAAGAAGTGCTCAATAAAGTACCCGGGGAGAGGAAAGTCTGAGCTTCCCTGCTTAGGCTGCTGCCCAGCGACCTGACCTCACATAAGTGGAGCAAGAGGATGGAGGGATAGGTTCTCAATTATTTCCTGTCATGCTCCCCCAACCCACAATACTTAAAAACTACAAAAACATGTTTTGGCCTAAGATTTTGGGCTTTCGGGAACTGAATAAGAGGATTTACATTATTTATTCTCCTCCCCTAAACCACCACCTTATCCTGGTGGAGGAGTTTGCGTGTCCCAATGATCCTAGGAGCTAAGTTGTCGGGGGCTGTCATGCCCCTGGTAGGGTCACCTACAGGTCCTAGGAGAGGAACCAGACAGAGAGTGGCTCAAAAGACCCTGATGATGATTAAAAACACTGGACTTCGTTTTCCCTCGCCCGGACGCGAGTCACCGGGGTCCCCCTCTGGAGCCAGACCGGGAGGTGGGGCACAACGGGGAGCGTCTGGTGGCCAGGCCTGCACCCATGGAGCCCGGTCGGGCACAGCCCGAAAAAGTAACGTGGATCCCACTCCCATGAGCTCACCACTCGTAGGAGGGGCCAAAGGGGTCGGGTGCTAAGTGAGCTGGGTGGCGGCTGAAGACCGAGGCCTTGGCGGTCCGATCCTCGGCTACAGAACCTAGTTGTCGGTACGTGGATGGACAGGCGGATTGGTGCAGCGTCTGCAGTGATGCGGATTCTGCATCGGTCTGTCGTGGTGAAGAGAGAGCTGAGTGGAAAGGCAAAGCTCTCAATTTACCGGTCGATCTACGTTCCTACCCTCACCCTAGGAGTAGGGTGGGAGGCACTGTCATCCGGGACCTCTAGGCTACCCTGCTTAGGCTGCTGCCTCCGCGACCCGACCTCGGATAAGCGGAAGAAAATGGATGGATGGACATTATTTCTTGTGTGATTAGGTTAGTGTCTGTTTCAGTAACAGTCAGACCTGCTGGAACACATGAATGACGCTAACCAAGGTTCCACGGTACTTTGAGAACCTGATGATATTTATTTATCGATACAAACCACTGTATGAGTTGCTGGCACCAGAATCTTTCAGACAGTAATAAAGACGCTAATAGACCTGCCAACCTCGAATAAAATTTAATGAATACCTCTCTGACAGTGTCAATAAAAATGAACAAGTTTTGAGCCAACTCTTGGCTAGGCAGCCCATAGATTGTGCAGGTTTGCCTAATGAAGTGGCCTTCATCACCTCTGATCCTGCATTGATTTTGACCAGTCTACAGTGATGTTAGATATACTTATTAATGATGTGTGGCAACAAAATCTTTAGTCTATAGGTGAACTTAGATTGCATGAAATTATAAGGCAAATGATCCCAGTGTCCGTGTATTAAAATGTGTATGATCTAATAAACAGTTACTAATATTTATATAAACATTTTTTAAATTATTTTTTGTGTTATATCCGCTGAAATTACACAATAAAATAACATAATATTTGGACACATACTATATATGTTCATAGCGTAAAGGTTTAATTATCTGCATACAAGCATTATATATATGTATATATATGTGTGTGTGTGTGTGTTTTAGTGATTTCCCACATATTTATACAAAGAAAATTACACTCTATGCCTTAAGTAATTATTAATGATGCTTGGTTATCAGAGCCACTTTCAAACTTTGCAAAGCATAGCAATAACATTTGAGTACAACTTTGTAGGAGTCCGTATTTGGCATGTTTTGCAACAACACTGCATGTAGCCTAAAGAAAATGCAATACTGGATACTCTTGAAATGCTGCAAATAAACAAGCGCCACAGAAGTGTTCAGCGCTGAAAGCAGATCAATGATCCGATGCTGTAGCCCACAAGTGAATCTATTTGCTTTCTTACTCTCAGCTGCGGGGAAAGTTTAGACAGTTTCAGGGTTACAGTAACACACACACAAAAGGGTACAGATATAACGTAGCTGCCCTGATAATTACTTTTGTACGACAGCCTCTGCTCATCTGTTGACATCCTGAGGCAAATAGGCTCAGTCCACTTTATTATTAATCCATACTAATCTAAATTCTCAACATCACTTCATGCATCATCAGCACTAAAAAAAAAAGCTGGATTGTGTTTAAAGAAATACAAACAACAACGTAGCCATTCCATATATTGGTAGTTTTATACACAAAATTTTGGATTTTATCCACAGCAAAACCAAATAGCCACTGGGGTTCAGTGGAGTGCAATGATTTGTTGTGATGAACTTAATCAGATATTTTGTCTGATTTGAGTAAATCCGTGTATGCGTGTACTGAGGTGAACCTATTGAAATAGTCATAGAAAGAGTGTTCTTCTACCTTGAATTCTTCCTCTGGTGTGAGACAGATTTTTATTTCCAGGTTCTCAATCTGCCTCAGCTTCTTCTGCAGCTTCCTCACCTCCCCCATCTGGGCTTTCAAGACTCCTCTGCTTGTATGACTAACTGCCTTTCGAATTGGGATATCAGGGAGTGAATGAAATAATAAGCAACAAGACGTGGGCTGGTGATTTGGTGGGGGGGGGATGCGCTAAGCGGTTTTGAATAGAGAAAGATCTTGTGGGAGTTATGGCTGGTCCGGGAAACGTGTCGCCGGATGTTGACGAATTCTGAAGAGGTGTCGAGCTGTGCCTGCAGCGGCACCCTGTGGATGTATAGTGAACTGGAAGAACTACTATAGAAAAAAAGTACTGTATAAATTACATTCATTCATTCATTCATTCATTCATTTTCTGCACCGCTTATCCTCATTAGGGTCACGGGGATGCTGGAGCCTATCCCAGCTGGCTTTGGGCGAGAGGCGGGGTACACCCTGGACTGGTCGCCAGTCAATCGCAGGGCACATATAGACAAACAACCAGTCACACTCACATTTACACTCTAATGGACAATTTAGAGTCGCCAATTAACCTAACATGCATGTTTTTGGAATGTGGGAGGAAACCGGAGTACCCGGAGAAAACCCACACACGCACGGGGAGAATATGCAAACTCCACACAGAGATGCCCAACGGAGATTTGAACCCAGGTCTTCCAGATCTCCTGACTGTGTGGCCAATGTGCTACCCACTCAGCCACCGTGCGGCCGTATAAATTACACTAATTGTTAATAATAAGAGCAAAAAGACATAATGAAGGGTGGCAGCTTGATTTTTATTGGCCTGCAGAACGTTTGAAAAATAACGTTTAAAAAAAAAAAAAAAAAAAAAACCACACAAGAAAGCAAAACAATCTGCACAAGAAGCAAAAAGAGCAAAATGGTACACTCAGGGCTCTCAGGGCAGCTTGAGAACTAAAAACTAAACTAAAAGAAAACCCAAGAAAACTTGAAACAAATTAGCAAAAAGGCAGAATTTGTTGTTCTTTATTGGCACATGGAAGAAATCAAATTACAAACAAATCTAAAAAAAACAGCATAGTAGAAAAAGGAGGAATAGGCCATAATGAGGTGTGTCCACCAATCTAATAAAGAAGAAAAAAATGTTGAAAAATGAGCAAAAAGGGCAGAACAAAGGGTGTTCAAAGCACACCTCAGGGCCATTTGCAGCATGCAGCTTGTTTTTATCGGCCTCCGGAACATTCTTAAAATGAATAAAACAATTAAGACCCACGAGTAAGCTATTTTTATGACACTCTTTTTTATTACCACTATTAGATCATGTCCCTCATACAGAGGGTTGTGTCAGGAAGGGCATTCGACGTAAAACTCTCGCCACATGCAAATCAAACAGAAGAAAATGATTCGCTGTGGCGACCCCTGATGCGATAAGCAGGAATAAACCTAAAAGAAAAGAAGAAGTTAATGGCCTTTTATGTCTTAAATACAAACTACAACTACTACTACAAACAAATCAACAACTTATTGTAATACTGTCCTGCTGTGATGGGAAGCAGTATATGATTACATAAAAACATTGAGCTGATAAAGAGCATTGCAGCCACAATTTATTATTACATATGTGATAAAACATATGCAATCAAAAGTAGCAGGACCCACTTCACGGTCAATAATAAACACAATAGTTATGTTATTCCATTCCATTCCATTTTCTTCCGCTTACCCGCGTCCGGGTCGCAGGGGCAACGATCTTGTTCTTTCGGTCATGACCCAAAAGAACAAGCCTTACGGCTCAGCTCTCTCTTCACCACGACGGTCCGGTACAGCGAACGCATTACTGCAGATGCTGCACCGGTCGAATGCCTTTTCCAAGTCTACAAAGCACATGTAGACCGGCTGGGCAAACTCCCACATACCCTCCAGTACCCTTGCAAGAGTGTAGAGCTGGTCCAGTGTTCCGGGACGAAAACCACATTGCAGCTCCTCTAACCGAGGTTTGACTAACGGTCGTACCCTTCTCTCCAGCACCCTGGAGTAGACTTTCCCGGGGAGGCTGAGGAGATGTCATCCCCCTATAGTTGGAACACACCCTCCGGTCACCCCTTTTAAAAATGGGGACCACCACCCCGGTCTGCCAGTCCAGAGGTACTGTTCCTGACTTCCATGCCATGTTGTAGAGGCGTGTCAACCAAGACAGTCCTCCAACATTCAGACATGTCATTTAGACATTCATGTATGGACCATTTCAGAAACATTGCAATTCAGTGTGCTTTGCATACATAAAATAGCTAAATACAACACAATACTTTCATCAGAAATATTAAAGTGTAATTAAATTAAACAATTATAAATCAGTAAAAGAAGACACAGTCAAACAACAATACCGTAAAACTTACAATGCAGAAGGCGTGTCTACACATTAAAATGTAGACGTGTCTACACATTAATTGTTATATAGTCAAGAAAAAGGGCAGATGGAAAAGTATTTTTATTAGTGGAATGCGGTAACCTGCATTTTCAGTAGACGGGAATTCTTATGAACAAGTTGAGGTTATTACCACAGCACATGAATGCAGCACTACTACGTAATTACCTGATATAACCGCGGAGATAAAAATGATAAGACATTTAATTATAGGTCATGCTAGAATTGCCTGAGGGTCACAGAAATGCGTGAAAACCGGGCAAAAAGTCAAAACCTCGCGATTTAAACGTCTCTCTTTTTAAAAAGAGGTGCCATTTTGTTAGCGGATGTGATGTCACGACGTTGCGCTCCTTTTGTCTGACGACCTCATCCGGAGGAAGTAAAGCCCAGACGAGGCAGCCACTTCATCGGAGCAAAAAAAAACTAAAAAAAAAAAAAAAAAAAAGAGGGAAACGAAGTTCCATCGGTTTTGTGGGAATTATCGACACATTTTGTCCATTGTGTCCAAGTAGTGGTCAACAAGCGGAGCTACGTGGGAGGGAGACCGAGGAGTGGACGGTAACCGGTAAGCTTTTCTTCACGCAAGTGTGTGCTATTTGTTGCTACATTTGCATGACTGTGCAGGCGCCTCACTCGCTTTGCTGCCGGAAGTGTGTGTGGACCTTCTCTTGTTTTTTCACCCCTTCGTAGCTCTTTTTCTTTTTTTTTGCTTTTTATTTAACACTAGCACCGGAACACCATCGCCCGCACGTTTAGTCTTGTTTGCTAACTGTATGCTAATCAACACGCCGGGCCTAATTAGCTAACCTTACAAAACAAATGCTTTTTGGACTAATTCTAATATCTCATCTGCTGTCATTGTTCATCTTTTTGCATGGAGGCCCCTTGCACAGCTAGCACTTGGGTCGATTTACAACACATTTATGTGGCTTATAACATTTATATGATACACATTGTAATAACAATGTGTTAGTGACTTTTATGTTGTACCTCCTTGAATATTAACCCTTAACTAGAGTTCAGTTTTTATTTTCAAGCTGTATTGAGTGAATATGGGTCAAAATTGTCAGATTTTTTAAAGACACGTTTTAGAATCCTCATTTGTGTTCCTCATAAATGAGATGAAACTTGCAACACTACGCAAAACCAACATGTTTGTTCTTAGTGACGAAAAAATTTGATTTTCGATTCTGGATTTATCCTAACATTAACTAATGCAATTCTTTTGCATTTAGATTTCAATTTGTACTACTGGCTGCCAATTTCTAAATGTGTATATTTGACCACCAGATGGCGCTAAGGTTCCCCAATCAAAGCATGCAGCAAAATCTTTACTGTTTCTGCTAAGTGTGTGTTTACATTAGGGATGTCCCGAGCAACATTTTTCGGTTTCCCATTCCATCCGATTATTTTTATAATCATGCCAATCCAATCCGATAGTAACCCTTTTTTTTTTTAAGTGTAATTTACAAACATGAATTTATGGAATTGAATTTGATTATTGATTATAAATAGATCTTCAAAGCATTTAAAATATTGCAACCAAAGTATTTCTGAATTTACTGATTACACAGCATGATCAACAATATTGTTTGGCTTTTGTGACAAACCTCTGTGAGTCAGGTCCTTAATCCAATAAAGGAAAAAAT
>QODF01000278.1:422248-470445 GCA_024372805.1 Oostethus manadensis
TGAATATTATATATATATATATATATATATATATATATAATATTTTTTTTACAAACTCTCGGAGCAATACTAATTTATTTACAGTCCCTAGTATGAACAACCAGTGGTTAGAGCGGCACTTCCCATACCATGACAGAGCAGTCAGGGCACAGTGAGAGGGAAATACCGCTAAGGCTACGGAGTTGAATATCCAACGCAAAACTAACTTTGCCACTGTACACCGTGGACATGTCAGCATGGTGGTGTTGCGTTTTTTTCTTCTTCCCAATATCCAACAACTTTGCATAGCCACTGAAGAGGGGTGGACCAACATTGCTCAAGTCACAACCAACAACTTGATCAGCTTTATGCAAAGGAGATGTGTTACCCTGCATAAGGAAAATGGTGGTCACACCACATATTGACAGGTTTTCTGACACTCCGGGATCTCCCACAATATAGTAAATCTGCACATTTTGGATTGGCCTTTTATTAGGGTACACCTGTGCAATAGTCATGTTGTCTCAGCAGCACTTTTATATGCCCCATGTAGATGGATTATGTCCAAAAAGGTGCAGTGTTCACAAACAGATTTGTGAACAAAATTTGAGAGTGAACTTTTGTGTACATAGAAAGAGTTTTACATCTTTGAGTTCAGCTCAAGAAACATGAGAGAAACAACAAATGTGTTTTGAAATATTTTATTAAAATGGTTTTAGTTTTTGTTTTTTCATTACAACAAAGCTTGTTAAGGTTCAAAATCCCCAAATCTATTTGTAACATCTACTGTACATCTATTGCATCTATTTCTAACTGAAATACGGTAGTTTTAAAAGACTTGACATTTTTGCTTGGGGGAAAATTATGTTTTCCCCCAAGCAATGTATATATTTTGTGATTTTTTCAAAACAGTTTTTGGGACTCTTTGTATTTTTTTGTCACTAGGTTCAAAAGTGTGTGTTTAAAAACTTCGTAAGGGTTAATGCCTATGTCGTGTTACACAATGCAACGGGATAGAAACATCCAAATTCTAGTTATTTATCTATATAGACCTGTGACATGTTCAGGCATTATTTTTTCATGCTTTAATAGTATGTCCTGTTTTATTTACAGCAATTTGTTTGTCCAAAATTGCAGGAATAATGGAGGATTCCCATTTTAACTCATCCTATTTCTGGTCTCCTATCCCCACTGTGCCAGGGCAGGTATGGAAGCTATTAATTTACGACTTGTGTACATTTAGCAGCTGAAATAATTTATACGCAAATTCAGAAAGTTCCGTAAAAATGCAATGGAACGTCCAAAGTCAAACACAATCCATTGTGATATGAGCAATCTGAATTAAGAAAACCTTTCGATACCTTTGGTTTTGTCTAAAAATATTTTTCCAACAACCTGGCTTGTCGTCTTATTTTCGGGTCAGTACGGTAGCTGTATTGCTCATAATGTACAGAGCATGCACGAGCCTTTGTTAAGAGGCAGTAAGTTGCATTTCTGGTTCTATTCTATGGATATCATCACACTTTTCCTACCTTGATGATCAGAAAAACTGGTTGAAATATGAAGTGAACAGCTTTTGGGACTTTGGAGGCTCCATTATACATCGTCCCTCGTTTATAGGGGGTAGTTGGTTTCCGACCCGACCACGATAAACGAATTTCCGCAATATTGGATTCACTGTTAAAAACTGTTAATAATGGAACATTTTTGTAGTTAGAGCATAGAAAGCCTGTTTATGATTTTCTAAATACTATTTTTAAGATTATTAGAGAGCCCTGTAGAAATGAAACAACGCGCCTACAGTAACCTTTACACTCCTAATATTTATTGTTTACAATATAGTCGCAACTCTTAATATAGAGGCAATATAAAGGCACCGACTCGAGACGGCAGCTAGGTAAGCAACTGGGCCAACCAGTTGGCCTCACATTTATTTTTTCTAAAGTTAAGAAGCCAAAAACTGACTACTTTCGCTGGGGAGGAAATGGGGGGAGAACTTTCTTTCACACTATCATGTTGGACATGCCATGACGACCGTATGCGTTTTTAAGTAAGGTAATGTAATGTCTCAATGTTGTGTGTCTTTACTTCTGGCCAGTGACCAGAATACTACACATTACATGTATTTCAATATGTTTTGACTAATAATCGCCATAGTCTGCCAAGAAATAGCAATAATTTATTACTTAATTAATTCTTTTTTAAAAAGTGATACAGCGAGGGAGCAATAATCGAACCGCAATATTGCATGGGACGACACATTTTTAAATTCCAAAAAGTTTGTTTGTTACAATTACCCAAAAAATTAGTGATGCAAACGCGACTTGCTTGCAGATTGAGAACGCCGTGTTTTTAAACAAAGTGAAAGAGCAGCAGGAAAAGAATGCTACCTTCCCTACGTCGTCGGCGTCCCACTACCAAACCGCTCTGCTCACCATCCCGACTCCTGGGGCCAAGACAGATGGAGGTGGCCATCCTGCTGCTGCTGCTCACCTCCACCCGCCACACAGCAGCCAGAACATCACAGTGCTGCCCGTCCCTTCCACAGGCATCATGACAGCAGGTGAGTCTTCTTTTCCTTCTTTGTTGTTGTTTTACACAGCAGCTAACGAGCAATATCCATTGGAGCCACATTATAGAACCTGTCGTAGGAACCATGAAGACACATTAGGTGGAGAATGGTTGCCATTACAGCCTCCAGAATAGCGCAAATAAGAAATACTACATTACATTAAATTAAACTCTCTTATGTGAAAGTAGTCCACAGTGATCAACAATTAGAACTATCTTTTGGTTGTTTTCTGTGTGGTGTGCAGCGGGCCTAGTCATCACCACTCCACAGGGAACTTTAGTCTCCCCCACCTCTTCGCAGTCATTTGTGTCCGGCCACCCGACAACCACGATGATCGTCTCTGCTGTTCATTCTCCAGGTAATAATGGTAATAACACATATTACAGCATGTATAGACTCTACTGTATGTAAACTAGGTAACTCCCGTCTAATGTAGCATTTATACAAGCAATATACTGTATGTGCTATATGTCAAACAAGATCTATTAGTTTGGTTGATGTTATCTTGCTACAAAAGAAGGTAAAATTAGTAACCTGTCATTGAGTTACAGTGCAGTTGTACGCTACTGCAAACTACACACACAATAGTAAACATATTGGTTGTTCACATTTTGGAAGAAATCATAATCTACAGTGAACTTTTCACTTTCCTGTGTAAAGGAGTACATATATGCTGCTTTTTCACTGCACAGTACCTGCTAAGATCTACTCATCTCAATTTTCTACTTTGAAATCGCAAAAAAACCCCATTGCAGCATTGAACGCGTCTGTCGGAACAAAATATTCTATTTGACAACAATGGAGGAGAACAAAAGTCTCATTGAAGTACCTCTTGGTATGCGTCTGTTGGAAAGGAGACATGTTTAATCCAAGAGGAGACTGAGGGCAACAAGAAAGCGGACCGCTGCAGCACAGTAGAGAATATTACTGCAGAGTCGAATGCATCAGTCGGAACTAGGCACACTAACCAACAACAGCAATGGATAGGAATGAGGGTCTTCTGTATTCACTTCTCAGCTGTTGGAGACATGTTTTATCCCAGAAGATATTGGGAGATATAATACAGCAGTGTCCAGAACTAAGGATCATCGCAGTTCTATTTAGCGTGCATTGAAGGCAATACAGTGGAGGACAGTCACTGTCACCTGCATTTAATTCTCTGCATGTGCACTTGTTAAGTAGACTCATTTTATTCAAGAGGAGGTTGAGGGCTCCTTAGCCTAAGCTAAGGCACAGCAACAAGGTAAGCATGTGTGTTTATTTTCATCACGTTACAATAATATTACATCGTTTTACCAGTGGGGAAAGTGTCAACAGCTGGTTAAGTTGTGATGTTATGAGCTGAGTAAGTACTGTGCATTGGAAAAATAGCAGTAGCTATGGAATAGTACTTTTATCTCAACCTGCCTTTTTCCATCCTATCCCCAAGACAAAAAAGAAGCGGACGGGGGACCCCACGTCATGGTGATGCCGACGCCCTCCAAACGAGGCCGTAAGAAGAAGATCGCGGGTGGAAACGAAACCATCATACTGGCTCATCTCAGCGCCGGCGGCCAGGTAAGGCGGCGCGTGGGTTGAAAGCTGGAATGTGAGACGACGACAATCCTGTCATGTCAACAATGCGACCATACCTCTCTGCAGGTGGCATCCCTGCAGCATCACACCAGGGACCCATATGACCTGTCCAATGAGGAGGAGGAGCCTGGATTGAAAGATAGCACCAAAACATACAGGTATGACATCAAACAGAATGAAACAAAGGGCATTCTCCTGCTTGATTTTGCGGAATGCAAGCGCACCCTCAGAAGACGCTTAGTAGAGCATCACTGCATGTCGGGCCAGAATGCGCCTGCTTTGTAGCTCTTTGTTGAGGCTCAAATAAATCCAAACACAAATTGGGCCGCACACATAAACTGCTGCGCGCCCTCTGTTTTTCCCTACATGGCATGTCTTATCAGTGTAGAGCATTTAGTATCAACTTCCCCCTCTTCTGCTTCCACTGATCTCTCCCTTGACACCTTTCCTGATTTCATAAATGCTATTATTACCCCCTGTTGTCTTCATTAACTTTTATTCTGTGGCTTCATATTCTTTCCCCCGTTGTTCTCATTTGGCTTCCTTTGTCTTTGCATCTCCTCTTCCGTATGTGTGTCCACCTCCTCCTTGTTCTATCCACCACCCTCCCTCTCCCCCCTCTTCCCATTTCTGTGTCTCTCCCGCCTGTAGGTGCCGGATGTGCGCGGCGACCTTCTTCAGTAAGTCTGACATGCAGATCCACTCCAAGTCGCACACAGAGGCCAAACCTCACAAGTGTCCGCACTGCGCCAAGTCATTCGCCAACTCCAGCTACCTGGCCCAGCACATCCGCATCCACAGCGGGGCCAAGCCTTACACCTGCTCCTACTGCCAGAAATCATTCAGGCAGCTCAGTCACTTACAGCAGCACACACGGTACTGCAGCTAACCCATCTTACATGTATACCCCACCCCCTCCAAAAGAGTGCAGTGGAATGCATATTGTGCATATCATAATGCTATTTAGATGTTGGTTTCCATGGTGTAACACCTCCCTGCACTTGTTGCAGATTGCTTCAAACTAGGGATGGGCATACTAATCAATTAGTCGGTTGGAGTCGTAGTCCATAGTCACCTTAATTATAAAAAAAAAAAATCTTGTTATTTCTCATTACACTGTAGTTTTTGACACAACTTCTGTTGTAACTGAAGAGTTATTTTTATTTTGACGTTGTGTATTAACACAAAAAATCGATGAAACCAGAGTTTGAGCGTAGGCACTCCGACTATGAGCAGCCAAAATGAAGGTCAAAAAGCGTAAACACAGCATAGCTATGGTTCAGACGTGGTGGGTATTTTGGACTAAGTGAAAAGAAAGAAAGACTAAAAGAAAACTGAACTTTTTTTGAAATGTTGCCCATCATCCATAATCCTTACGTGAAACGTGCCACACCTATTTCCCTTTTCTGTGTTTAGACAATGAGTTTGTATGAGAAGGCTATCATTGCACTACATGGAAGGTACCTATTTCGACGTCCTGTTAAAAACCTCTAATAAAGTTTTAGCATTTTATATACATGCTGTAATCATGCATTAAATGTAATACTTATAGTATCTTTCCCTATTTTGATTATTTAAATAATTAGTGAAACCTCTTTCCTAGGAGCATTGATTTCACGCAGCCGGTTGGAGCTCACGTTATTTCCATCAACACCAACAGAAAAGAAACTAGACGACACGCTCTCATTGGGATGGCTTGTGGGTTCTCTAGCAGTCCTCAGTAAAAACATGCTGACAGCAGACGAGCATCTTGTTGAGTCTTCTTAGCAAAATTGAGAGCCAGTAGTATCCACTCTCCAGTCTGTCCCATTGCAGTGGCTTTGGGGATGTGTTGCTCTGAGACTATTGAGGCGTTGTGTTACTTTGCCAGATAAATATAGATTTTTGTGTTAGCTGCTACAATAGCAAAATCTCTGTTGTTTAGTTAATATACAGGGGGATTGGTAAGCGGAACACTGTTTATTGTGGAAATAGGTACCCTCAATGTAGTGCAATGTTTGCTCGCCCAAACAAGCTTGTTTTCTGGCTTTGGAACGCACAGAAATGTGAAAAATATGTGTTCATGTTTCACATTAGGATGATGGGCAAAATTCCCCCAAAAAGTGCAGTTTTCCTTCAATGCGCAGTGGTGCTTTATACAGACCAAGTCTCTTTAAAATGTTAATTGTTATGCTGCATTTAATGTGATGCTTGGTGCTTGATGATAAAAACACACACAAATTATCAATTAATGGAAAAAAATATACAGATTTTAATGTTAAAAGTTTGTAGTTTTACCCATATTAAAAAAGTAACAATTTACCCCCTTTTGTTTAAAAGGAAAAGTCAAATGCCCATCCCTACTTCAATTTCAAATAGTCGCCCCTCGTTTATCGCAGTTAATTGGTTACAAAGCCGACTGCAATATGTGGAAAAGTAGGATTGAATATTGATAAATTGAATGTTTTTGCAGCTAGAGCACAAAAAGCCTTCTAAACATTTTTTTCAACATTATTAGAACCTTCTAGTCATGAAATGATGCCCCTATTGTCACCTCGTTTCACTTAATATAGTAGACATGATTAGTGATAGTAAGTATCACGCGATATAACGCGCTTATTAGCATGGAGAAAGTTCCTCGTGGAATTATGAACATCAATCTATCGTCCATCCTCTTATGATGTTTTTTTGTTTACACCACATCGTGCAACTCTAATGCACAGTCACTGCAGGGACACAAGAGCAGCCGCTGCTTTAAGCTAAGCCACTGAACTACCCAGTTAGCCTCCAAATTATACATTCTAAACTTAAGAAGGGGGTTGAAATTAAGTGGCGAAGGACAAAGTAGAAAGCAAAAAATGTACCATTTCCACACTTTGCATCCATGGCTGACTCCAAAATGCCTGTTGAGGCAATGTAATCTAAGGTAATGGCTCATCAGTGTAACATTATTGATGCTTAGTGACCAGCATACTAGATAAAAAATATTGAGGGACAAGTTCTGACTACAAAAATAAAGAATAATAAGGAACAATTATTTATTAATTCATGTTTTAAAAACGTGATAATGAAGGAACAATGTACGAATCGTGACGCAGCATGGGACGGCTGTATATTTTTATAATTCATACATTAGTGCGACTGCTCTTTCAAAAAAAAACTTCTAATAGATGGCACTGTCAACGCTTTGTTTCCTTTATTTATTGCATTCATTTGTTATTTGTGTCTTTGTCTTTCTCTTGACTGCATGCTCTCATCTTCTCTGCATATGCTTTCCCCTTGAACATGTCCCCATTTAAACCCAGATGTGTTTTGTCATTTCAAACCCTTTCATTGGTCGTTTAGTAGGTTTTTCCACCAATAATAAAATACTTAGTGTGGAATAACATCGTGCTGCCCTGCTCTGCTGTAGCGCTGCTCATTCATTTTTCTGGGGCGCCACATCCGTACAAACTGTTTGGATTTTATCTGTTTGCACAAGTCCAATCATGCATGCACATTCTTTACATCTGCTTTGTGTACACACATGGGAGTCGCAGGCACAAGCTGCATGCCGCCACCCCACCCCCAGTATGTATATACAGTCGTAGCCAAAGGCTGATTTTGGCATCAACTCAAATTTTGTGTTTGACTAACTTTGCTGCTTGCTGTTTTATTCTGTTTGTTATTGACATTGCTTGTATAATGTTGTAGAAAGCTGCTGAATTTGTTTTCCAAATGTAAAATAGAGTATCTGAAGAAGATTTAAAAAATATGTATTGTGATTTTTTTTTCCTGCACTGAATGTAAAACGGTTATTTAAATTTTGTTACAAAACCGTACAGTACAATCAACAAATGTTAGACACTTGCTCGGGCTGTCAAAAGAGAAAGTGAATAATTGCCATGCTTCTTTTACAGTTACTGTAAATGCTATAATTATAACCCGGGTGTTTATGTAGCAAAACTGCACAGAGAGAGGGCGTTAATTGGAAGCAGGCAATACTTTGAGAGAGGCTGTTATTTTCCATATTTAAAAGGTCAGGCTTATAACAACTTTTTTTAAAAAACTTTAACAGTAGTTTGGAATGTATGAGAAAATGGGGTGCAAAACATAGCTTTCTTTGACTACATGGTTATTTATTAACAAGGATATTGCCCAACAAAGCAGCAACACAACCAATGTTGCAATAGCTGCAAGGAGTAAATTGCACTCAACAATACCACAAGTGTAACATGCACAAGTTTCACACCAATTATGCAGAGGTAGAGAAGGCTGCTGATAAATGCAGCTACTGCCATCTTGTGTACGTCATAACAAACTACATCAGAAGGTTCCCTACAGCCACAGCTGTTAATGCCAACAATGTTTGACCCATTTTGTCCCAAAACTGCAACAGTTTGATTTAATAGATGACAATTATATGCAGGGGTCTCAAACTCATGCCAAGGAGGGCCGAGACACTGCAGGTTTTCTTTCCAGCCGGTCACTAAAGCAGGTGCTTTAATTGACGAGATGCTTCCCTCAAATTGAAGGAGGTGTGGATCATTCAAATCACCTGCTGTACTGACTGGCTGGAAAGAAAACCGGCAGGGTCTCGGCCCTCTGTGGCACGAGTTTGAGAACCCTGGTTATAAGAAACTTGGCAGTTAATTGGGTGGAGGTGTTAACTGGAGTATTTACATTCATTTATTTCAGTGTAACTCATACTTGTTGGTAATTGTTAACAGAGAAATAGAAAACAATTCTCCGCATATGACCCATTAAATGTCTTTTATTTTTGTTTTCCCGTTCTCTCAGCAACCACACGGAGTCAAAGCCTCACAAGTGTCCACATTGTACCAAGTCATTTGCCAACTCCAGCTACCTTGCCCAGCACATCCGTATCCACACCGGAGTGAAGCCTTACTCGTGCTCTTACTGCCAAAAGAGCTTCAGACAGCTTAGTCACCTTCAGCAGCACAACCGGTAAACCACCAGTCACAGGTGTTTCTTGCTGCATGTGCTCTGATAGTGCTGATTACATGTTTGTGGTTTTAATCAGGATTCATACTGGCGATCGACCATACAAGTGTACACAACCTGGGTGTGAGAAATCCTTCACGCAGCTCTCAAATTTACAGGTGGGTGAAATGTTCTCGAGGAATTTAATAACAGTATATTTTGTAAGGAGATAATAACATATAAATAAATGACAATTGGATGCACTTTACATTAGTCAATATGCAGCTTGTATAGCTACTATCTTATAGTTACCATCCACTGAAAATGAGTACAACATAGCCAACACAATCAAAATTGAGTGAGTAGGAAGATAATGTCTTGACTACGGTCAAGCAAGGTGGAGGAAATATTATGTTCAAGGGCTACACGAGTGCTCGAGTGCTACCGGCACTGACAGAGCTGCAGCTCATTTAGGGGAAACATGAATTCCATCATGTACTATGATGTAAAGCAGAGCATGATGATCTCGCTTGCGAAACTGGGCTGCATGGCAGTTTTCCAATGTAAGGAGCCGAAAATCACCTCCAAGATCAAAAGTACCATGCTGAGGAAGCTGAAGGTGAAGATGATAAAGTGGCCAAGTGTGTTTCCTCCATACCTGAACCCAACTGAGCCCTTGTGGGGCCTCGTGGAAGCGGAAGGAAGGTGGAGGGGCGCAAGGTGTCTAACATCCACCAGTGATGTCTTAATGGAGGATTGGAAGAACATTCCAAAAACAACCTGTGCAGCTCTGGTGAATTTCATAGCCAAGAGGATAAGGCCATGCTAGAATACAATGGTGCTCATACTAAATGTTGACAGTTTGGACATGTTCAGTGTCAGGTGTACTCATAATGGCTGTGTGTTCACACATTTTCAGTGAATACTAAATCTATACTGCTATACATGCTGTACTCTGACTACTATAAAGTATATCCAAGTTTACTTTCTATGCTGTTGTCCCTTGAGTCATACCACCCTAAAAATGTGAAAGGTGAACTCACTTCAGTGCAATACTATATTCTGTGTTTATTTTTACACCTTTTACAAAACCCTTTTTCAAATTTTGCCCATAGTCCCATCGACGTCAGCACAACAAAGACAAACCTTACAAGTGCTCCAACTGCAATAAAGGATACATAGACGCAGCAAGTCTGGAGGTGCACATGTCCAAACACACAGTCAAGCACGCCAGGATCTACTCATGTGGCCTCTGCAACCGCACCTACACCTCAGTAAGACCAATATCCATTTCTGAAGAGAATTCCTACATGAGTCACTGCCATTGGCCTCACTGGCATCAGACTCCTGGCAGCTACTTTACACCACCGTGTACTACGTGTAGTCATGTGTCCACTGTCTCCCCTCTACCTGTCCTCCCTTCACCCCAGGAGACGTATCTTGTGAAACACATGGAGAAACACAACCAAGGGCAGCTGAGCGCACCAGACGCTCCAGCGGCACAACGGAACCAAAGTCAAGCTCGCAGTCAGCCTGGAGCCCAGAGCCAGGCGGAGGGCCCGGATGGCAGGTCAGGCCGACCCGGAGCGGGCGGGAGCGGACAGAGCCAAGGCAGCTACCCCCAGCCTGAACCCCTTCCATGTCCGTTTGATCTACACCAGTATAAGACTGTGTCTGCCAGTGACATCCAGTACAAACCAGTCACTGTGTCAGACCTTTCTTCCCATAAGGACCTCTGCTTGACAGTGTCGTCATCCAGCATCCAAGTGGAGCACCTCAACTCTTAAAAGACGGAGGACAGTGTGTTAACGGATATAAGCAATACTCAAATGAAATAAGAGCTTTTTGGAACTGTGCTTGGAATATTTCTCTTCTTTTTGCAAACAGGACAAAGAGCCCAATGAGGTGTTTGTGTGTGGAAAGGCTGCAATAAGAACATTAACGGTCCATCACAGTGATGGTTTTAAAATGGAAAGAGAGAAAATGAGAGTGGCTTCTCTTTATTGTTGGTTTATCACCTTCTGCTCTTCCACACGAATACAGCCACGGCTCATAACCATGTTATGCTCTTGAAAGTATTTGTAATGCTTTTTAAATCGGTGTTATCACCTTTACACATATGCTATATAAGGGACAATGTGGTGATTTCCTTTTTTTGGGGAAGGTAAAAAAAAGTCTATAATTATGTAGATACGTCTGGTAAAGTTTGACGTGTGTTTAAAAAAAGGTTGTATATCTCCAGTATATATACACCCACCTGCAATGCTTACATTGTAATCCTATCATTCTGCGTATGTTATAAGTCTGTGTGTCTTGCTATAATACTTTCAGAATATTTGTAATGACGTCTTTTCGGACACACTTGCACATGTGGACATTTGTTTTTGATAATAAAAACTTTGGAAATGTTTTGTCATGTTTTATTCTTTGATCTGTAATATTGGGATGTTTACAACGGTGAATACTGTACATTTATTTAGAGACAGCTTTTAGTGAATACGTCAAATAATTGTGGGTAAAGTGATTGAAGCGGCAGTGACGCCGTCGTTGTGTATGTTTATAACTTGACAAACAAGTCTCCGTTTGGAATCAATGTTCTAATGTACACCTATTTATAGAATACATATAGTGGGACGTCAAACCATCGTGCCTAAGGGTAATTGTTTGACGCTGTATTGGCGCCGTAGTTATGCCTTTGTTTCTCACTCGCTAAAAAGCAAACAAAAATCAGCACTTTTCGTAAAACTAATTCCCACCGCACTTGAACGCACCAATATGGGGTGTTTACAAAAGTGGACTTCACTAATTTACTCATGTCCGGGGGTTGTACAGTCAGTTATATTTACAGTTTTTGGCGCGTTTTGTTTATAAATACGTACATAAGTGTGCCAGTTGTATCGACAGACATACGTGTGTAATATTTGATTCAACTTAAAAGTACTCAGTCTTGGTCGATTTGTGAACATCATAATGGTTTCGTCCGACATTCTCCGCAGTCTGCTGCAAATATGGCGTCACTGAAAAGTACTCAGACTCTAGAAACTTCCCTTCAGTAAACAACTAACGAAGAGGACGCAAACAAAAGAACTTCGATTTGTGAACACATATATTTTTGTAGGTATGCCCCGGAAAAAGCCTTTCAGCAACAAGCAGAAGAAGAAGCAGATGCAAGTCAAACGGGAGAGAAAACGAGGTAAAATGTTAGCTTGTTAGCGTTAGCCAATTAAAGTTTCCGGTAATGCCGCTTGATGTTATTACTGTAGTGACACTTAAACGCTGCGACTCGGGTGTGTCGTGTTTAAGAAACCTATTAGCGTGGATGTCGCTTGTTTGCGGTAGTGTGCTGATATTGTTGTATGTCATTACAACGTAACGGAATTGGTTAGCCTTGTTAAGTGTAGAAAACCGTCACGTGTAACCCGTAGTCCTATCTACTAAATGTCTGTTTAAGGTCACTGTCATTGAGAGTAATTAAAAGAACATACTGGCTCAAACATGTATTATTTTATTAAATATATATATTATTACCAAAACTGCTCGCTTTAACGTGTGTCAAAAACAGTAGATTCCTACGGTGGCCGATAATGTCTAAACGCTCCAACACAGGAATGGTACAAATCCAACACACACTCAAAACTCATGCAACGAGAAAAAGACGAATGTTGGCTGGCAGACTGTTGTGTAATTTTGGCTTTTCTTGTCTCCTGTAGGTGACACTGGGTCAGGGCCGAGTAGCCGCAATGCCAGCTTGGAACGAGGCGAGCGCCAGTCAGACACATCAGACAGCGAAACCACAGACATCAGGAGAATAAACCAGCAGCCCACCAGCAGAGAGGGGAGATATGATCCCAATAGGTGAAGTGCTGGTGTAATTAGCTGCTGTTAAAACTGATAAAACAGATACTGGCGATAAGGGTGTGAGGAAATTCTGTTTCAATGTAAATACATTAAATTTAGTTTCCCTAGCAAGGCACTTGTCATCCTGGGGGTGTGTTAGGGCTCCTTATGTTGGAAAACCATTATACTACCACAACCATGCTTGACTGTAGGCAAGACACAATTATCTTGTTACTCACTTGTGTTACTATTTACTCAATGTCTGTGGATTCACTCATTTTCAGAGGCCGGCAATTCCATACTGCTATACAACCTGTACACCAACTACTCAATATATTCAGGTTTAATTTCTCTAGTATTGTCCATTGAGAAGCTAGCGTCCATCCTGAAATGTATTGTAATGAAAAAATGGATTGTAGAAAATTACCATTTTATTATATGTTACGGTAGTTACTGAGATATTATCCGCTGCGCTAATAGATGACTCATTTCATAGTTGGGTGTTCCTCTGACCAAATTAGCATTACACCATTGACTATGTACCTATTACCGCTTTAAAAACATTCACTGAGCTTCACACATGCATGGCAGTATTTTCATCTTTTTTTCCCTGCTGTCGGAGTATTATTGAAGAAGACAAACAAAAAGTACGTAAACTAAAGTCCTTCTCATTCCTTTCTCAAGATTTCGTCTACATTTCGAAAAGGAGAGCAAAGAGGATGTGGAGAAGCGAAAGAAGATCGCCCGGGAGAAGATTCTGCAGCCCGTTCCGGACAAAGAACTGGAGATTGGCATCGAAGACATCTACCCTCCAGAGCGAGGTTGTGCTGTTTTTGTTTTTAATGCTCTCCACATGACGGCTACCTCCAAAAGTGTATTAATGGGGATGGATTAGTACTTGTCTTTACTTGGTGAAACTGGATTATTCCAGGGCTGGGTTTCCCACGTCGGCCACCCTGGAACTACGAGATGAGCCGTGAGGACTTGCTGAGGAAAGAGGAGAGGTCGTACAGGCAGTATCTGGATGAGCTGCACAACAAAAACACACCTGGATCTCTCAGCCACTTTGAGCACAATCTGGAGGTACATTAATGACTGTTTTGTTTAATCTCCTGGCACATTTGAATGATTCCGTCTACTGTAGCACATTTTGCATGTTTACTGGCACATACATCTATGCCGTAGTGTCCTGGCTTTGACACAAATCTATAACAGATGGTAGGATATGCTAGCCAAAAGACTTCTACTGCTTTGTTGTGAAGGGTGTAGTTAAAGAAGGTGTCAGAAGATGGCAGAAGTTACTCCACAACAGCAGCTTCTCACTGATTGCTCTTTATTCTGATTCTGATGTAGCAAAATGTGCAACAGAACTACAAGTCTTACTTTTTCTCATTTGTTTTTTGTCTTTCTTTCAGACATGGAGGCAGCTATGGCGAGTGTTAGAGATGTCCGACGTCATCCTCCTCATCGTGGACATTAGGCATCCAGTAGGTACCTTTTTTATGAACCTAAACCAGGGTAGTGGATCAGGTCCAAGAGATTCAAAAAAAGACAATTCAAGTCACAAGAGCTCCATCACACCGTCTCAGTAGTAGTTTTATAAGTTTGTGAAGGCAGAATTTCGGGCACAGCTTCTGTGTGGAAGTGTCTTTTCTCATGTACATCCCATGACTAACATCTCCTATATTTTGTACTCCCCAGGTGCTGCAGTTCCCCCCCGAGGTGTACCGCTGCATCACATGTGAGTTGAAGAAGCAGGTGATGCTGGTGCTGAACAAAGCGGACCTGTGTCCTCCCCCGCTGGTGATAGCATGGAAACACTACATGACCTCGCAGTTCCCCCAGCTGCACATTGTCTGTTTCACCTCTCATCGCGGACAGTCCTACAGCACAGGTATGCATGCAGTTTGACTAATGAGTTACTACAGTAAGAGCAATTATAGTGCAAAAGTCTGTTGGTTTAACAGTGCTGCAGAAAAAGCGAATGAGGCGGAAGGCTGACTGGAGTTTTGCTGGAGGTCCCATAGAGATCCTCAAGGCGTGTCAGGATATCACAGCAGGCAGAGGTTCGTGTAGCGCTGTCTTGTCTGTTAATATGCCTGCGTGATCCTCTCATGATGTTACCTTCTCTGCATGCAGTCGACCTGTCCAGCTGGGAACAAAAGATCCAAGCGAATGCTGTTGCCGAGCAACTGGATGGGGACGGGCCAGATGAGGATGCAGAGTCGGTGCTGGTGGAGCATCAAAGTGATAGCGCCATGGAGATGAGCAACCCATCGCAGGAGCTTTACAAGGATGGCGTTCTCACTCTGGGTTGCATTGGTCTGCATGACACACGCTTAATTATAAGATACTGTTTCACTTTCAGTTCATCAAGATAAATTGTCTGTTTTGTAGGCTTTCCAAATGTGGGCAAGTCATCTGTTATCAATAGCCTTGTGGGGAGGAAGGTGGTGAGCGTGTCCCGAACCCCAGGCCACACCAAATACTTCCAGACCTACTACCTCACCCCCACCGTCAAACTCTGCGACTGCCCTGGACTTGTCTTTCCCTCCTGTGTCGATAAACAGTTGCAGGTACATGTTTTCCTCTCTTGTCAAAGTAGATAGATACAGTACTTTACTGGGAAAAAGAAGAGAGACCTGAGCCGTTCGATCTATGTTCCCACCCTCACCCATGGCCTTGCACTCTGGGTCAAAGAACGAGATCGCAAATAGAAGCGGAGGAAATGAGTATTTTCCATAGGGTGGCTGAACTCACCCTAAGAGATGGGTTGATGAGCTTGGCCATTCGGAAGGAGCTCAGAGTAGAGTCGCTGCTCCATCACATCGAGAGGAGCCAGTTGAGGTGGCTCAGGCATCTAGCCCGGATGCCTCCCGGACGCCTCCCTGGTGAGGTGTTCCGGGCATGCCCAGCCGGGAGAAGACCCCGGGGCAGACCTAGAACACCCTTGAGTCCTGGGAACGCCTTGGGGTCCCCCTGGTGGAGCTGGAAGAGGTGGAGGTGAAAACCGGGAAGTCTGGACCTACCTACTCAGACTGCTGCCCCCGCAACCTGCACCCGGTTATGTGGAAGAGAATGGAATGGAATTGGGACACACCTCTTAATAAACGCTTTGTCCACACGGGAACGCTCCTGAAATTATTTCTTTCGTTCTGTGCCGGAATAGTAAATAGTTGCATCCAGACGGGAACGAATCACTGAGTTAAAACTATGTAATACACAAGGCTACGTGTGGCGCTGTGAACAGTGACCAAACCATAGAAGAACGAACACATGTGCACAAGTCTGTTGTCTTCTGCTTTCCAATGCATCTCTTGTCTTGAGAGAATTGGAATGACTTTTGCGAGTCATTATGGGGTGTAAGACAAAATATCAGGAGAATGTCGACCGGTGTGAGTGATATTAGTCGAAATATTTCAATATTATGTTGGCTTGTTGAAACTCACCTCTGGTCACACGTCATTGTTTCCTTGTTGGCTGTCTACACAAAAACAACTTGTTCAGATTTTCTTTCTCTGGTTAGTAGTTAGTTTTCAAAAACACCGTTTCAGGGCACCTAGATTGCTGTTTTTGTGTAGATTAATACTTTGCAGTTTTGACCTGAAATTGTTTACTTATTGTTTACTAAAATTGTTTGGATATCCCCTAAACAGTCCACTTAGGTCCAACCTGAATTAGATTCATTTAAGCAAGACATTTCGGTCAATGCTATGCTTTTAAGTAAGGATGCTCCATTCAAGGCTTTATATAACCGATTCCGATAATCCCTGAGTGAGATGACCCATACCGATTACATGAAGTTAAACAGAATAAACTGAGTGTCCAGGTTGCCAGGGTCTCCAGCTCTCATTGCTATTAGAGCTATCTATTTGTGTTTTATTGATGACTGGTAATGTTTAAATTGTACACTAATTGATATACCAAGCACATCAGTCTTTTCTCTGCCAAACACAGAATAGACTACAAACTCCTCCTGCACTCCTACACACCTACAACGCCATACACAACTTCAACCCTCTGTACCTGACTGACCGTCTCCACATTGCCACCTCCACACTCACTCTCTCGGGTTCCATTCACATCACTGTGCTCTCTGCCCACCTCAGCACCATAGGGTTTCTGCTCCCAGACTCTGGAACTCATTACCAATTGACATCTGAAAAATTCACTCACTACCTCCCTTTGTTTTTTTTCTGTTCCTCTTCTACTGTCCATTCTTTTCCTAGATTCTGGCTGGCATCTACCCGGTGTCCCAGCTGCAGGAGCCTTACAGCTCAGTCGGTTATCTATGCGAGAGGACCCCCTTTCTCTCTGTGCTGAAGCTCAAACATCCCAGTTTACAAGACCTGACCACCCATGGAGACCAGAGTTCTAAGGAGCCTCCCTGGACCGCCTGGGATATCTGTGAGGGTAAGTTTTACATTACTAGCCTTACTGCAAAAGCGTACTGCATTTGTTTACATTACACAGTATTATGGGTATGAAACGATCTTCTATATTGTTCTCCAGCTTGGGCTGAGAGGAGAGGCTATAAGACAGCCAAGGCCGCTCGGAATGATGTCTATCGAGCAGCCAATAGCCTCCTGAGGTTAGCCACTGACGGCCGACTCTGCCTTTGCCTCAGACCGCGCGGCTACAGCTGCCTGAGAGGTATAAGCTTTGTTGTTTTTAAATTCAGCAGTGATTTGGAGTGTATGAAAGAGTGGAAAGCAAACCTTTGTCCATATGTTTTAGCATATTGCAAAACAAAGAAGCAACACAACCAATGTTGTAATATCAATAAGCTTAATGTTGATGAGTTCAGTGTAAACAGGACGGCAAGTGTAACATGCATGAGTATCGCATCAACAGCTGAGCAGTGCAACCGGCATTTTAAAGCACATAGATGTAGATTAAACTACTGGAGACTGATCATGATACTTTACTCAGTCTTGTAGAGTTAATTAAAAATCCATAATGAAATTGTCTCCAGTCACAGCTGTTTTTGACCCTGCTTCTAATCAGAGACCTAGGTTGTTTTGATTTTGTAGACCACGCACCTGACAGCTATAGGAGATGAATTGAATAGAGACATTAGTTGAAACTTTTGTGTTTATCTAATTCACTCTGTCTGTCTTTTTTGTAGAACACTGGGAAAACCACATTGACATCCCGGAGATCCTGGCCTTACAGGGAAGGACTTCTGAGGAGGATTCCGCTGGAAAGAGGGAGGATGAAGAGGATGGTGAGTCCAGCACTGAGCCGGAGGAAGAGAGAGACCGGGACGCAGACGACGACGATGACGGCGACGAAGACGAGGGGATCGGACAGGCAAGGCGAAAGGAAGATAGGACGCCCGGCCTAGCCATCAACATGTTTAATGTCCTTCGAGAGAATGAATGTGAGTGATGGAAGAAGGACAAGCAGGGAGGAAGGTATTCAGATGTTTCCCTGTATTGACTCATTACACTCCTTTTGTTTCTTCCCTGAATGTACATTCCTTCTCATACCATTTCTAAAATAACTACATATCCTTCTCACAACGCTAAAGCTACTGTTTTGAGTTTGGACTGGTCTGAATTCCGCAGGAAGAAGCTAGTTAACATGCCTGCTGCTGATACCATAAGACACCATGGCTTCTGCCTCCTGCAGTTCAACAAATAGCCACTAGATGGCATAAGGTACTGAACAAAAACACGTTAGGGTTGCAACAAACAAAATATAATGTATACTGTATGTAATTTTGCCGGAGCCAGATAGAACAAATCATAACAAAAGAGAGAGAAAATGCCTAATCGAGCCATAATATTAGCATAACATTATTTTTCTATTCCATGTTGTGCCTCAGCTCTGCCTGTGGTGGGGTTCGTTTTTGGGATTGTTCTCAAAGGCAATGTACAAAAAACACACCTGTAGGGTTGATCATTTAATTTTGTGTATCCTGTGGAATTAATTGCTGCAGCAATGGAGTGCAGTACTTGACTGTAACCAGTAGAGGTGCTCTTGGTGCAGTCTTGTAACAGACTTTAAGTTCACCATTGTCACCATTCACGTGACAGCATTTTTTTATGGCCTATTGTTAAAATATAATCAAAAATGGCCTGCATCGGAACATTATGAAGGAGAATTAGGGCTATGCTGAAGACCCCTGAAAAATGAGAAGTTGCAATAAATTATTATATAGTTAGGGGGGGAAAATGACATGTCCAGTGATCCTTACCTACATGTGATTTCTTCTAGAATGGTCGTTAAACATATTTCGCATCCTATATTTTTTCTATGATGAAAAAGTTTGGACACTACCCTATGCTCAATTCTCCAAGGCAGTATTATTCTGCTCAGTTTAAAATGGGCACAGAAGCAGTTCTGAGCATTCAGAAAGAGATTTGACCTTTTGATTAAAAAATAACAATACAATAATCGATTGTATTATGTAGTCAAATGCCCAGCCATCATTCTGTATACTGACATGTGACTTTACAGCTGACATGCCAAATAATGCACACATTAGAAGTTCCTTGCCCGTAAGTTATTGTTCACTAATGCCCTTTTTATTGCTGCTGAAATCTTTAAAATCAAAACAAAAAATGATGGCAGGATATAAGAGCAACATTTCATACTCAGGTCAGCAGAAAACCAGCATTACCAGTCTGATTCTCTCAATAAGTGAGTATAGTGTTTCTGAGAGTGCTGTGGACTTTTTGGTGTGGCTTTGCACAGTTGGCAGGAAATACAGGATCCAGTGTTTCTCAATAAAACTTGAAGTGTTTTAAACGTATCGTAATGTAAGGTTTTGGCTGTACAATCACCGCCTGTGTTTATCTGCTAATGGGCACACTGGGTTTTTGTTCCAACAAAGCGCTTCAAGAAACTATTGAGCATTATGAGAGAGACGCTCGTTTTCTTTATTTTGTATAATCCTGGCATTTCAGCACAGAGTAAAACAAACCTCCAGCTTTTTCCCCAAAATGTCGACTTGTTACATTAAGCACACACAACCAGGAGCGGCAGGCAAACCATCACGGGTTCCATCTGTTCCCATATGATAAGCAACCCGTCTGTTATGTTACTTTGGCATCCCAGAGGGCTTGTGTTTACCTGAGACAATCACTCCATATTGTGTGATAAAAGCTGACTTTAAACATTGTGCAGGCATGTCTGCCATTGCTATAACAACAAGCACTGTTCCCTGGTACTGACATAAGTCTATTTGTATGGATTTTTAAAAGGAGTCCCTAACATTTACTAATGAGACTAACTGGACAGTCCCAAGTGTGAAGGCTGGATGCTTGTTCATTTTACCTGCCTTTTTTTATTACCTACATCTCTCAAATGGACTCCTTTTATGCAATAAAAAAACATAGTCCTCTAAGAACATCATGGTCCTTTTCTTTCATATTAGCTAACAACTCAAAATAGTACCACTAGACCTCTGCCAAGGCCAGATTGTATAGAAACATATGCAATATCGTGAATATGCCTCAATTTTGTCAATAAGATTCAGATTTAAAAAAAATTAAATTATCCAGCTTGCATTGCTCTAAACTAAACAATATCATGAATTACGTCAAAATTTTTATTCTGACCTGAACACTATAAAAGCAGTGCAGTTCCAATATCATATACTGTATGTCTCCAGTCTGCTCCTCTACAAACCTTTATAGGCTTTATGTAATCCTGGTAACTACAAAATTCATAGTTTTAAAATAATCCGGTAAGTACAATCATGTTTTGCAAGTTCGTTCCATATTTTTTTCTGTAATTCTAGAAAATTCAGTGGAAATATATTGGATATGTTTGAGTGTAAATCCCTGTTACTGGTGAATTTTGTTTTTGTTATGTGTAATCCTGTAAACTACAACGTTTCTTAGTTTTTTTTTTTGTTTGTTTTTTTTTACATAATTCTTTGAGTTACTGGAATTCTATGGAAAGCCAGTATATTTTTTCAGGAATCCAGCTCACTAAGAAGGTTTATAAGTTTCACGTAATCCTTCTGATTCAAAACAATGCAGTTATCCAGACAAAAAATGTGGACATCAGCGTAGTAGTTAATGCAAAAATTTGGTAAATACAATAAAACTATGTAATTCTATCAAGTTTTGTGACAATCCTGCCAAATCTGAAGGGAGTTTAGTATCCATCCATCCATCCATTTTCTTCTGCTTATCCGAGGTCGGGTCGCGGGGGCAGCAACCTAAGCAGGGAAGCTCAGAGGTCGCTCTTCCCAGCGGATGCCGAGGCGTTCCCAGGCCAGCTGAGAGACATAGTCTCTCCAACGTGTCCTGGGGCTTCCCCGAGGCCTCCTACCGGTTGGACGTGCCCTGAACACCTCCCCAGGAAGGCGTTCGGGAGTCATACTAAGTAGATGCCCGAGCCACCTCATCTGACTCCTTCCTCTCAATGCGGAGGAGCAGCGGTTCTACTCCCAGTCTCTCCCGGATGACAGTACTTCCCACCCTATCTCTAAGGGAGAGCCCAGCCACCCTGTGGGGAAAACTCGTTTCGGCCGCTTGTACCCGCGATCTTGTCCTTTCAGTCACTACCCAAAGCTCATGACAATAGGTGAGGGTAGGAACGTACATCGACCAGTAAATCGAGACCTTTGCCTTTTGGCTCAGCTCTCTTTTCACCACGACAGATCGATGCAGAGTTCGCATCACTGCAGACGCTGCACGAATCCGCCTGTCCATCTCGCGTTCCATCCTTCCCTCACTCGTGAACACGACCGTGAGGTACTTAAAATCCTCCACTTGAGGCAGGACCCCTTCCCCAACCCAGAGATGGCAATCCACCCTTTTCCGGGCGAGAACCATAGACTCGGACTAGGAGGTGCTAATTCTCATCCCAGCCACTTCACACTCAGCTGCGAACTGATCCAGTGAGATTTGAAGGTCACGGCTCAATGAAGCCAACAGGACCACATCATCAAAGGCACCGACCACCTTACGGCCACAGCTCCGATCGGCCGCATCGACAATGGAGGCACAAATCATCGGCCACTCGCATTCAATGTCCGCTGCCTCCCTCGGAACATGATCAAAGCTCTCCCGTAGGTGGGAGTTGAAACTCCTGACAGGGGACTCTGCCAGGCGTTCCCAACAAACCCTCACAATGTGTTTGGGTCTGCCAGGTCTGACCGGCATCCTCCCCCACCATCGGAACCAACTCACCACCAGGTGGTGATCAGTTGACAGCTCCGCCCCTCTCCTCACCAGAGTGTCCAAAACATGTGGTCGCAAGTCCGAAGACACAACCACAAAGTCAATCATCGAAATGCGGCCCAGGGTGTTCTTGTGCCAAGTGCACATGTGGACACCCTTATGCTTGAACATGGTGTTCGTTATAGACAATCCGTGTCGAGCACAGAAGTCCAATAACAAGACACTGCTCGGGTTAAGATAATGGGGGCCGTTCCTCCCAATCACATCTCTCCAGGTCTCACTGTCGTTGCCAACATAAGCGATGAAGTCACCCAGCAGAACAAGGGAATCCCCCGAGAGAGCACTCTCTAGTACTTCCTCTAAGGACTCCAAAAAGGGCGGGTATTCTGAGCTGCCGTTTGGCGCATAAGCGCAAACAACAGTCAGGACCCGTCCCCCCACCCGAAGGCATAGGGAAACTACCCTCTCGTTTACTGGGTTAAACACCAACGTGCCATCTTGGAGCCGGGGGGGGCAATAAGAATTTCCTTCCCTGCTCGTCGCCTCTCATTGCCGGCAACACCAGAATAGAATGCAGTCCAGCCCCTCTCGAGAAGACTGGTTCCAGATCCCTTGCCGTGCGTTGAGGTGAGTCCGACTATATCTAGCCGGAACATCTCCACCTCACACACCAGCTCAGGCTCCTTTACCGCCAGAGAGGTGACATTGCACGTACCGACAACTAGCTTCTGTAGCCGAGGATCGGACCGCCAAGGCCCCTGCCTCCGGCCGCCACCCAGCTCTCTTTGCACCCGACCCTTCTGGCCCCTCCCACGAGTGGTGAGCTCATGGGAGGGGGGAGCCATGTTACCTTTTCGGGCTGTGCCTGACCGGGCCCCATGGGTGCAGCCCCAGACCGGGCCCCATGGGTGCAGCCCCAGCCACCAGACGCTCGCCATCGTGCGCCGCTTCCGGGCCTGGCTCTAGAGGGGGGTCCCTGTGACCCGCGTCCGGGCAAGGGAAAACGAAGTCCAATTGTATAATTCATCATTGGGGTCTTTTGAGCCACTCTTTGTCTGAACCCTCCCCTAGGACCTGTTTGTCATGGGTGACCCTACCAGGGGCATGACAGCCCCCGACAACTTAGCTCCTAGGATCATTGGGATGCGCAAACTCCTCCACCACAATAACTGGTGGTGACTCAGGGAGGAAGGGAGTTGAGTAATTCCCATCAAATATTAACTACCGTGGTGCTCTTAAGTTGTTGAAGAAAGTGTAGCTCACAAAATACTCAAACTATAGGAGAAATCCCATTGAGCTTAACGCCAACAGATCGGAAATTGCAGGAGGTCATTACTCATCATAACTGTCTGACAGAAGGTGTCATTAAAAAAAGAGCTGAAATTGTCACAGCAAATTACCATGCAAAAGGTAGAAAACAAATAGACAAAAACTACCACTAGTGGAGAATAATAAACAACAATTATGTTAACGCTGAACATGCAACTTTAGGAGCTATTTACAAAACAGTCTTGCAAAGAATTCTGGTAAAAAGGAAGTGCTCCCAGCGATGGTACAATACATTTAATGTGTTTTGTGTAATGCTGTACACATACATTTAATGTGTTTTGTGTAATCAATTATAAATTGATTACATAAATCTTGTTTCAATTATTTTTGGCGTTATCTTTTTACAAACCTTTGTGTTAATTGCACATTGGAAATCAATTTAAAATAAACATTGTTTGGTTAACTGCTATCCAAAGCTTGGTTGTTTTTGTGTAATCCGCATAACTTGTAATGCGGAAATAAACTAATGTTTTTTTTCCCTAAAAAGTGCAGAAATCTATCAAACATTTACATCATAATTCTGCTAGGAATGCAAACAACCTCCTTGGCGGAGATAACGCATTTAGAGGGAAATCTCTGATACCGTGAACTCTCTTTTTTGCGTGTTGATGCCAGAAAGCTTTTAATCTGGGAAAGTCTTTGATGAGCTTTGTCACATTGATTCCTGCTGATAATCTTTACTGTTAGTAAAATGGAGCAGCTGCACGAGACTCTCATCCTAAAACCGCTTTATTGGCCTATTCCAGATGGCCTGTTTGTAACAAGTAGATTGAAGGCAATGAAGACAAATGGACTGTGCGTATAATGCTATGTAGGATTTTACAGAACAGCATCTGCGATTGGCTGCCGACCAGTCCAGTGTTTATCCCGCCTTGAGCCCGAAGTCAGCTGGGATTGGTTCCAGCATACCCCACTACCCGAGTAAGGATAAGCAGCATAAAAAATGGATGGATTGATAGAACAGCTTATAAGTTATATTTACCATACAGAATCAAGCGTTTGTGGATTTATGTCACTGTACGTTGCTGGCATAGATATGCAAACATTATTTGTAGGAAATAAATAATCTATCCATCCATTTTCTATGCCGCTTATCCTCATTAGGGTCGAGAGGGTTACTGGTTACTGCCTATCCCAGCTGACTGAGAGGTGGGGTACACTATGGACTGGTCACCAGTCAGTCGCAGTGCAGACATACAGTACAACCGTTCACACTCACATTCATACCTATGGACAATTTAGAGTTGTTAACCTAACATGCAAATAATACTTTTGTAAAAATGAAATACACGCGGCACCGGATTTTCTTAAGGCACATAAATGTTTGGGAATCATAATGTACATAAAAGTACATTGAACTTAAATTGAATTCCCACTGTGACTTAGGCATTTTGAGAACTGTCACCAACAAGATAATTCCATCTATTTTGCTCTTCTGTGAAGAGCCAATCTGGCCACAGTTATCTCATTATGTTAATTGGGCAGCACTCTGCAGACAGTCAGACAATAATCACTGCCATAAACAGTATTTACGGTCTGCAAGGGGGTGGAAACGCCCTCGTTTTGCATCATTCGCATGGCGTGCCAGCTGTTATGATTCTCATCGCTGGCTCATTGCTGACTAGATCATCTCCAAAAGACATCTGGAATTGTTTTTCATTGTTTGATTTCCCCCCAGCCAGAACCCCCGAATGTTGCGGCCCTCCAAACCCAGATAGCAGTAATTCTCTCCAGACGCGGGATCCTAGACGTACTGGTGCATGACATCACTTTCAACACTATGTTCCGTGTTGAAGGTCTTTGCTTTGACTCAGGCATGCTGTCCAATATGTCTGTTTTCGATTGGATTCTTTCACTCCTTATTGCTCCATATGCACTTGGTCTGCATGACTTCAATGTACACAGCTCATGGCCTCCCCACTTATCATTCGGCTGACATCAGTTAGTGGATTCATGATGACAACTGAAGAGCAAAAACTCATTAGTCTGTCTTAGCGTCTACACACACACGCACAGGCAGGTGAGATGCTGTTAAGTGGAAAGTGTGTAAAGAGTCATAGCATTCGTGTAAATGAGTTAATCGCCACAGGAACAAACAGCCTGCATCAAAGCTAGAAGAAAGAACTGCGGCAGGGATATTGTGACTGTGACTGACAGATAGTTGGCAGAGATCCAGGCTGTATTTGAAGATGTGTAGCAAAACCTACTTTAGGGCAAATACACTGGGTGGGCTCATCTACTTATGTGTGGGTCAGAGGTGCTATCATGTCCATGAGGAAGGAGGTTTTTTCTTCATGCCATTGTGAAAAGCCACAACTTCTCTCAAAAGTAAAGCAATCATGTCTACTCTTATGGCATGGATCTCTGTGTAAAAGCACCGGTGTTGTCTGAGTTACACTAGAATTAATTACCAGTCTAGCTTGTTGAGAATAAGGCATTGGCCATTTCTACCCACTGTGTGTGTGCGTGTGCGCGCTCTGTTTGGAGCCCATGTGTCATTTTGATATTTTTAGCACCACCTCTCACTGCATCGCTATGGCACTCATTCACACCCTTCTCACTTCAACAACCGCTGCCCTCCACCGCCACTCCTCAACCATCCATCCATCTATCCATCCAATCAGCTCCAACTCGCACTACACAGAAAAGTCTAGAGGAGTCAGAAAACTGGTCAGGCTTTTGTTACCATGGTGATGAAGTGCACAGAGAATGGTTAATTTGCTTTCTATTTGAATATCAACTACATAACTATAAAAAAAAATTATATTTATTTATTACGGTCTAACCCCCTAAATCATTTTTCATGGTATCCTCTGAGACCCAGAAGTGACCTACTGACCTACAAATGGCTAACAAAGCAATTATCATCCTTTTCTGTTAGTGGTTACCCAACCTGGAGATAAACAGAGCACCAGTCACTGAAATGGGCAGGGGGAAAAAACAGGGAAGCTGCATCATGGAAGGGTTAGATTGACACATTGAACAGTTGCAGAGCAGCCTCCCAAATGCCATAGCATAGGCAGTAGCCCTCCACTGTCACATATATATATGTGTGTGTATGTGTCAATGAATAGCAGGGGATTTCTGTCGGAAAAAGAAACCTGAGCCCACCACCACCGTCTTTTACTACTACCTCAGTGAGGAAGCAGAGGCACAAGTACGCTGGAGGGGTCTCAAGGGACAGGAGGACTGTGTGAGGGGTCCGCACGGTGGTGGGCATTTATGGGGTGGGGGTTGCTGCTCCTTGACGACAAACATCCAACACCCTCGTGTCTCCACCACAGCCTCCTGCACTTCATCCCCCTGACAACAGTGAGATCATCATGCTGCATGCAGCTGCATGATTGCAAAATACGGCAGCACAACATTTATCATGACTACGTGTCATGGTGCTGGAGTACTGATTGAATGCATGATGGATACTTCTGTTGTTTCACGTTAAACATAATGAGGAGGGAAAACACTACAAAGGGTCAATATTTAGTAGAGACGTGATTATACACGCCTGATTAACATTTTGAGACTACTTGAAAAATTGTAAGAATTTACATTTTGCACTGTTGGATCTCAAAGAGGTTTTAGGTAGAGCTTCAAAATGCAAAGAAGAAATGGCAGTGATACCAACAGTTCTGAGTAAGCAATTTATTGCAAACAAGAATTAAAGTGAAATAGAATGTTCATTGGCTGATCAAAAGTTTAAAACTGGCCTTTGAAAATATGGATTCAGTGTCATTTTTGTCAGGTGTTCACACTGTCATGATCTCTTGAGGGCAAAAGCAAAACGCTGTCACTTTAAACGCTGTTTGCTCCTGCAGCGCATCATTGCTGACGTTGGATGCATTAAGACAGTCATTTAAAACGTCATAGTAAATCCTGAGAATTATGGAACAAAAAAGTCAAGTGGTAGACCCAAAAATTTTTACTGTCCCTGAGCAGGAAGATTGATTGGTCAGTCAAGATACAGGACAATTCTCGGGCTAAATGAAAGTTTATTACTGGTACCGAGTGCCACCCAACAACCATCTGACGGCATTTTTAGTGAAGTGTTTTAAAACGTCTGCAAAGGCCTCATTTCCTTCCAATGCCACAAAATTGCACATTTAGCATTTCCCCAGAGCACCAAAAGTGTGACATAGTAAAAGACAGTTCTGATATGATAAGGAGATACCACCAAAGATGTTTTCCGCACCGCACAGTTGATGGGGCGCCATCAATCTGGGGGGGCTTTTTTGCTTCCATGGAGCAAATGGAGCTTCAGGTTGTGCAGGGGTGTCAAACGGAAGCTGGCTATGTGGAGATGTTGCAGCGAGCATCTCACAACTGCAGGCCCTCATCTGCGTGGCAATGATTGGCTTTTTCAACAGGACAACTCTAGTTCATAATGGCCGCCTGGCAAAGGACTTTTTCGGAGGAATAACCTCTCTCTTTTGGTCCATGCTGTGTGTTCCCCGGATCCAAGTCCAGCTGAGGACATTTGGGAATGGATGACAAGGAAAGTTAAGAAAAATGGACGTCAGGAAGCAAACAAAAAATTGCTATAAAAATGTAAATGCTTTTTTTAACATTGTGTATTGGTGACACTTATTCCACTAAATAAGCAGTGTTAATAAGAACTGTTGTTTTGATTATTTTACAAAGGTTAACTTCTTTTTACATTTGCATGGCAATTAAGAATGATGAAAAACAAAAACGTTGCAAGTCACCGCTGTCAGTCGTACATTTTTGTTTTTGATCATGTTTCTTTGATTGTTTTATGGGAAAAAATATTTATACTTAATTAATGCAAAATTTTTTTCTAAGGGAGAGTTTGTCACTGGATGTTCAGAACGTCTGGTTCCAAGCCAGTGTTTATATGTATGTTCCACTTCTTTAGACAGTAAAATAGTTGGCACGGAATCAACAGCGCTTATGCTGGATGCAGCTAAGTAATGCACTCTATTTTACCTCAAAGACACACATAATTCAAAAAATTATTTTGCACATATCTAGTTTCAAACAATCTTCAAGTCCATTTGAAGTTGTCCTTTCTCAGAATCAGAACAGAAATTCCTTTTGATGCACAATGCTTTTCGTAGCTGGGGTCAAAAGTTTGCCTCTGGAAAAGATACATTTTCTTTTCATTATTTGCATTGGGGCATTCACACTTATAGGTTTTACTGTATGCTGTAAGATATAATTGTAATTTGTTGATATATTTACTGACAAATGAGGGTAAAGAGCAAAAAATGCCCTTAAAAAGTAAAACACCAAAATATAATGCATTCTTCTTGGATTTTGTGTAGTATGACAGTTCACCACAGTTTACAGTTTGAAACTAATATTTCCAACATGTTTGACGCAATAATATTTGACATCTGCATCTGCACTTTTGATGCACCACTTTTTAATTTTTTTGTTTTTTACTGTATTTCATGGATTAGGGATGAGAGGAGCTGGCATCGTTTTCCCCGCCTAAAAAGAAAACCAAATGCATGTAGCTGACACCCACACGCTTTCAAAACACCCGACACAGGAACCATCTCAAGGGGGCAAACGCTGACCCCTGTGACCCTCTGACACCTCTAGTGCCGCTCTGAGATGTTCTCCGAGGGGGTCGATCAAACGCAAGCCCACACTTGAGTCATGAAGAGGAGGTGCATGTGAGGGCAACAGTCGGCTATATAACACATTTTACGACCAAGGTCTTAACTGACCAAAAATAAATACAACTGATCCAATCTGATCTGTATTAATAACCGTTGAACATGAATGGGGTTCTTCAGAATATCGGCGAATTTTATCTAGTCTTTGTTGCTAAAAACCTGGGAGTGTTTCTGGCTTCCCAGCATGCCTTGCGGCACTTGTTTTGTCCAAAATTGCTAAAATAGCGCGTTTAAAGTTTAGCGTTAACATAGTTGTTTATTGTTCCCTACAGGAGTGGTAGAGTTGCCCTGTGTGTGTTTACTTACCTGTTCTGTTGTAATTTCTGTGATTGTAATAAATTTTTACTTCAAGACAAGACACAATTTGTACTGGCATGTTTTTTCAGCCAGTTAGACTAATGGTCGTGTGTAGGCTCATTTTCAGTGGATAGTAAATCTGTACTAGTGGTACACTGACTGCTCTAAAGTATACACAAGTTTAATTTTTATTGGCTTGGCCCTTGACCAGATACACAAAAATGTTACTTTTGTGGGGTACTGAAGTCTCACATGCATATGTTGTTAAACCAACGCAGGCTTAAAATCATATATACATGCATGGAAGGAATGGAACGCTCACCATTGTCATTTCCTGATTTTAAACATTCCCAGTGAGAATAAGACACACAAGAGGTTTTAGGGAGAGGACTGTATTCTAGGCATGTAGTTTTCCCCTGCTTCCCGACATACTGCAAGCTTGGCATTCTGGGAGTGATCTGTGTTGTCCTGCACAGCTGTCAGAATGTGACACAAGGGCTGGTTGGACAGACACATGCGTGTCTGTGTGTGTGAGCGTGTGGTTGTTCAATGACATCTTTCAAAAATAAATACTTCCTTTTTTAATTTAGGTGCTTACAGTATGTTCGGATGTTTTCACTGCCTGCTGACAGATGATAGATTTAGGTAATTTATATTCAAAACATCAGGTAGCACATCACCTGTCGGCACGTAAGTACATAGAATGGAAATGTCCAACTAAAGTCAAATCTCCCAAGAGTGAGTAAACCCCTCACATTTCATAAATCATTTTAATTACAGGAAGCACACAACCATTATCATCTAAATAGCTGGAAACACAAGTAAATAGCAGGATTCTTGTGTCTGTACAGTCAAGCATATTGGTGCAAGCGTCACAGTCTGAGGCTGTACAAGTGCTGGGGAGCTGCGGTTCAATGATGGAAAACATGAATCCCAACATGTACTATGAAAAGCCACTCAAACACACCTCCAAGATGACAAGCACCGTGCCTATGAAGGTGATGGTAATGCAGTGGCCAAGTATGTCATGCTTCAGATCTGAACCCACGTCTGTGAAAGAAGGTGGCGGAGCGCATTGCCAGATAATGATGATTACACTAAATAGTCACACATACAGTAATAGAATGGCTATCTTGCATTAGCAGCCATAAGAAATGTTTCCTTGTCCTGGCTGGATCTTATTACAGTCACCTTGCTCTACTAGTGAATTCCTCACAGGATCAGACCTGCTTTCTATGCTCTGCTGCTTTTCAAAGAAGAGGGAGGAAAGTGAGACAAACCACAGAGGGTCTCTTTGTTTTAAAATATGGTAAGAGTTCGGGGGGTGTGGAAGAGAAAGCGAGACAAAGAGAAGCAAAGGAGACAAAAAAAACAAAAAGGTCATACTTCCTACCAGAGTTGTGGGGGGTGAAATTGTCTGGTTGCCTTGGCGACCAACAAACCAGAACCAGCAGCACAATGCACTGAAAAGGGAACACAAAAGTCTGGAGAGTTGGACAGAGCTCATTCTTTTAATACTTCATACAATACAGTATTCGATTGCTGGGCCATCTTTAGAAAGAACCATAAAACCTGAAGGCCAAACAGTGAAAGCCTGAATGTTTAGGCATTAAACGGATAGATAGAAGCTTGGTTTGGTTGGACATGCAGCACGAAAATGTTGAAATGCAGAGAGAAGGAGGTCAGGAGAGACTAGCTGAGGTCTTCTGGAATGCCAAGGAACTTGGTGAAAGAGCACAGAAATATGTGGAAAAATATGTTACATTGTATGTAACACAATATTCTACATCTTAAGAATCTACAAGGGTGTCCAGTACAGTCCAGGGTGCGTTCACAATTGCCATATTTGGTTTGATTAAAAGAAACTCTGGTGCGTTTATCTGCTCATATGGTTTGTGTGAACGCAATCAACACCAAACAAGTTGGACGGGGTTGTTCTTAAGTGAACTCTGGCCCAGTTCAGTTCACTCGAGCTGAAATGTGAACGCTACACAGATCTACAACAAGGACCAGTGTTAAAATCACAAAGAGAAAGTGCTGCCTCTCTGCTTTGTTCTCTCTGCACTCTGTAAAAGTGTGTCTTAGAAGCTTTTTGTAAATTCCTGGCTGGTAAATACAGCCAAGTGCAGAATTATTAGGCAAGTTCTATTTTTGAGGATTAATTTTATTTTTGAACAACAAACATGTTCTCAATGAACCCAAAAAACTCAATAATATCAAAGCTGAATATTTTTGGAAGTAGTTTTTAGTTTCAGCTATTTTAGGAGGACATCCGTGTGTGCAGGTGGTACTGTGCATAATTATTAGGCAACTTAACAAAAATATATGTACCCATTTCAATTATTTATTTTCAACAGTGAAACCAGTATAACATATCAGCATTCACAAATATACATTTCTGACATTCAAAAACAAAACAAAAACAAATCAGTGACCAATATAGCCACCTTTCTTTGCAAGGACAAACAAAAGCCTGCCATAAATGGATGCTGTCAGTGTTTTGATCTGTTCACCATCAACATTGCGTGCAGCAGCAACCACAGCCTCCCAGACACTGTTCAGAGAGGTGTACTGTTTTCCCTCCTTGTAAATCTCACATTTGATGATGGACCACAGGTTCTCTATGGGGTTCAGATCAGGGGAACAAGGAGGCCATGTCTTTAGTTTTTCTTCTTTTAGACCCTTTCTTGTCAGCCACGCTGTGGAGTTCTTGGACGTGTGTGATAGAGAATTGTCCTGCATAAAAATCATGTTTTTTCAGCTTGTGTGTCTTGTTCGGTGGTGGTCGTTTTTCAGCCTTTCTTACCTTGGCCATGTCTCTGAGTATTGCACACCTTGTGCTTTTGGGCAAATATGGCAAAACTGGTGGCAAGTGGCATCTTGGCAGCTGCACGCTTGACTTTTCTCAGTTCATGGGCAGTTATTTTGCGCCTTGGTTTTTCCACATGCTTCTTGCGACCCTGTTGACTATTTTGAATGAAACGCTTGATTGTTCGATGATCACGCTTCAGAAGCTTGGCAATTTTAAGAGTGCTGGATCCCTCTGCAAGATATCTCACTTTTTTTGACATTTCGGAGCCTGTTAAGTCCTTTTGACCCATTTTGCCAAAGGAAAGGAAGTTGCCTAATAATTATGCACACCTGATATAGGGTGTTAATGTCATTAGACCACACCCCTTCTCATTACAGAGATAATATGCTTAATTGGTAGTAGGGTTTCGAACCTATACAGCTTGTAGTAAGACAACATGCATAAAGAGGATGATGTGGTCAAAATACTCATTTGCCTAATAATTTTGCACTCCCGTATAACAGAATATGAAAATAACCAACACTATGTATTTGTTACCAGGAGACAGCATTTTGGTTTGAAATATTTCAGTTGTGCCACCTAATATATCACAAAAGCAAAGTAAATAATCATATCAGTTCTGCAGTGTTAATCTAAGGTGTAGCCCAACCTCTTAATGACCTTTATTGTCTGAGAGCTTAAAGTTTCCCCTCCTTCTTCCCAGTCAAACAGGCAAGTACCAACACATATCCAAACAGCAGTCACATATAGCTTTTTGGCGCAAAGCAGCATAAGCACACATGCAAGCGGCTCTGTGTAAAGCACAAATTTCCTCCTAATTTCTTGCTCCTGCCTCAGGGTCCAGTATCAACAGCTCTCAGGCGGGCTGTGTTTTACTGCAAACCCTTCAATCTGAGTCATTATAGCCCAGGGCCAGTAATGCTATACAGTTACACCACCAATGCTCTGTAATAAAGTTTATTTCAGGCGCACAGTCTTGTGGATGAGCAGGAAATGGGCTAAAGCAGGTGGTTGATAACAAAAAAGGTAATTAATTATGTAAAATAGCGACCCAAGCAAAAGGTTAGCACATGTTACATCTCCAATGACATAACATTTCAGATGCAAAAAATATATATTGATATTTGTACCATTTAAAATGTCAGCATGTTTACATACCTTAAGAAATCCATAAAATACATTTAATCAATTATTATTATTAGTTGGCCCTGAGATGGGTAATTGATTGGCAGCAATATTGACTTTTGTGCGTTATTTTTTCTACAATGTGAAATTTAAAACAAAAACTCACACTTGAGGTCCACAGGACAAAAAATATCAGCTTCCCAAAAATGGATGTAAAAATGGTATATACAAATAACTAATTTCACTTTAAAACAAACTAATTATAAAATTACTACTTCCTGAAGTATGCATACCAAGTATTAAGTATATTTTTGTTTTTAACACTTTAAAAACCAGTGTATTTACATAACGCCAATGTATTTTTTAATGTACAAAACTAAGGTTAAAGTAAAGACACATGCACACATTCTTTTACATACCTACCCATCATCGACAGGTATATAGCGAGGCAGAAAACGTAAAATACTTTACTTAAAATAGTAAAAGGGAGAAAACCTTATGCATGCTTTAAATGGGAAAACGTAGTACCATCTAGTCGTGCTACTTTTAATACAAATTAAAGCTTGGAATCCTGTAGTTCAAATGGAAATCTTAAAAATAAAGATTTCATTGATTTATGTCAGTACTTCTCAGATAGTGGGACGGGTAGCCCCCGGGGTCGCGGCGAAGTGTCAGGGAGGCTGGGAGCACTTGTGCAGACCAGCCAACATGTACAAATTAGTTGTTCTCAACATGCAATTTGACTCTTGAATACTCTTATATGTTTCACACCTCTCCATTTAGTTGCATTTTCCTGGTTTCAGTATTAAGTTCAGTCTGTACAGTACAGATACATTCATAGATATTATCCATTTCTCAATAGTATTTCAAATTGGGGGGGGGGTGAAAATATCTCTGTCCACTAGGGGGGGCATCTCAAAAAGTGATTCAGAAGCACTGGTTTATGCTAAATGTGGACATGCAAAGTACATATTTGTTAAACTGACATATGCAGTATTTTCATTTTAGAGTAGTTTCAAAAACAAGAGGTGACAATCTTTTCCTTAAGTCCTAAGAGTTAAAGGCATCACAGGCACACACCGAGTTTAACTGGAGTTGGCAGTCACAAACCCCGCCCATTGGATATTCTTATTGGACGAAGTGTACATACTTGAATATCCAATGAGGCACCTTGCTCTGAGCTGTGATTGGCCGCAGCGGTGCAGTTATGTAAATGAGCACCTGGTGGCGCCCGCTGGGCAGGCTGCGGAGCCAGGCAGGCGAGCAGGCAGGCAGGACTCCAGCTTCACGTTCAGGGACAGAAACGAACGTATGGATAGCAAGACACCCTTTTTTTTCCTCATTAAAGTTCCCTGACATTGATTTACCACAATTATAACAGGAAGTTTCCCTTTGGCGACAAGTGGGAGTGCGACGCCGTGCGTCCAGCTAGCAAGTTTGGTTGCGTTGGGCATTGTGGGCACTTCTAGAAAGCGAAAAGTTTGCAGTGGATATTTTTTAAGGTGAGTTTCTTTCCTTCATTTATTTTGGAACGATAGCTCTGTTTGTGCCTCGGCCTGTGCGTGTGGCGTCTCTGAGTCTCTCGCAGCTCTGGACGCCCGCCAGGGAGCCCTACGAGGCGCATAGGTGGTGTTACATTGCGCCTGTGTCGTGCAGCAGAAACATTAAACTGCTGCGTATCTGAAATGCTCTGACAGTATGCATCACAGCCTGGATTTACTGCAAACTGATGCAGCAGCATCAACATGCATGTCTGCACTCTTTGCCCCTCATTTGTGCCACCAACTATAGCCCATCAACATTACCAGGAACTTTTATTGCCAGGAAATATTGTACTGGGTAAAAGAGCTCCTGCTAATCTGTCTGGTTTGCCTTTTCAGAAAGCATTGTTATTGGGACATGTTTGTCAAATTGACGAATGTGTCGTTTTCCAACAGTTCTATTTTAAACTAATAGGAAGATGATTTTTAAATGTTTTGAAAAATAAATATCCTTTGCACAGTTTATCCGCATTCATGTAGCACAGGCAAAAATGCATTAAAATGAACAGCTTAATAGTGCAAAACGTTCCTTGGATTTCCTTGGAAGAGTTAATGGTCCCCTTTTCACTAACATTTCCTGGATCGTTTATGACCAGGTATTTATTTCAAAGCACTCCTTAGAATCTGAAAATGTCTTATCCCACTTAATGTTTTTTTTTCTTTTTACCAGGGTAATGTTGGTGCAAATGTGCCATAGCCACATTCCTGTTGTTCCTTCTCATGGCACCTCCTTCACAAACAAACGCATAAACAAAAGCCATTCTTTCTCCTTTGGGAGCAATAAAAATGTCCAGTGTTTAGGGTCACCTCCGCACATCCAGGTGTTGGCTGCTACACCCACCTATGTGTTAACCCCATGACCCCTACACAACACCCCAGGTGACCTCACATGACATCATCACACACACATGGTTCTACTTTAGGCGGAAATAGAACCCAACCTGACCCTCGACCACCTGTGGCATTATGTGAAAATATGGCCAGAAGTTAGAAAGGAGCGGCATAACAAATTGGGCAGGAAATGTTTTGTTTTTGGGGCAACAGGACATGTAGCATAATTGCCACAACGGGGACGAATTGTGACAAACAGTATTTGGAATTGATATGATGTCCCGATACAACTTATGATACAGTATTGATAATGTAGGCTTGAAGAGTGGCTGATAGCAATATTGATCAGCATGAATCATACATACTTTTATTTATTTTGTAGTGTGGTATGTTGGAAAAGCACAAATCATACGTACTTTTACTTATTTTGATGCCTGTAGTTTTAGCCACAATGTAGCAGGGTTTGAAAAGCGTTTAAACTCTGCTTTACTCACCACTGCTAGGGGGTTGCTCTTATCTGTTATAGCTAATGACTTTTTAACCATCCCGTGGGAGTTTCCCATGTGATGCTGCTTCATATGTGCGATGAGGTTTGTCTTATTAGACTTCCCAGTTCTTTGCCACCATAGGACAATTGAGCATGACATGTTTTGCACTCCTCTGCAATGTCTTTTTACTGCCACACGGCTGATATCTCGTCTGCTCCTTGTTGTTGTGATTACATGTGCTCTATCCGGTTGCCGCTGGATGGACTCTAGAATGGACTGCTTGTATCAGAGTACCAGTATTGGATATTTGGGAAGCAGGCCTGTATAATCCGATATCAATTTTTTTTTTTGCTTATATATCAGATCGATATCGGATCGGCCCATCCTTAGTTTTGTGTAAGCCCTACTGGGAACACTCAGTTTATGCGTGTTTGTGTGTGTCTGTAGCTTTAATGCTAATGAGCTGTGTTTGTCCATCCCTGTCTTTGACAGTCTCTGAGAAGTTCATCCACCTATAACATATTGTACTGTATACACAGTACTTTGCACTTGTAATGTAATACATTCCATATATTTTACATACGACATAACAAAATGTGGAACAGGCGTACACAAACGCTAGAAACTCAAATATTAGCTATGTGAGCTAAAGTTAAAAAATTAGTTACATTTTAATTTCAATATTTTGCTAGGTTAGGTTGATCAAACTTACAGCTTCCTCGTCTGTAGCAGACTGACAGATACTTGGCAGACCTCCAGGCTTTATTTTAAGATGTGTAGTGAAGCCTGCTTTTGGCTATATACATGTGAGGGGCTCATCTAGTTAGGGTTGGGTCAGAGGTCCATGAGGAATGAAAAGGCACCTCTTCTCTGCAGCAAGCCAGTGTGAGATGATTAATTTTGTCATGTTTGGTGCTCATAAACAGGCTCCAGGGTCATATGCAGTATTACTGTTATCATAAAAAAAAGACTCTTTTGCATAATATGGCAAATTGTAATTGACCACAAAAATTAAGTTCAGTCATACACAATGCCTGATGTGTATATCTATCCAGGTGGCTCTCATCTTTGAACAAAAATGGAGTCTGTCTCCTTGACATTAGTTGCAAATGAAAGATTTTGAGAACAAGGCTGTAATTTCTTGCTGCACTTAACTTTCTTGCACATATAAAAACCAGTAGACGTGTTATTGGCAAGAGGTTTACTGTTACTTTTATAGGCCTTGTGCTTTTGTTTAAAAGGGAAATAAAATGTAGTAGAAGAAAAGAAAGGTGGGCGTCTGCTAGGTGTTGGTACACATCCCCACCAGTGGCATTTGCAGGTTGTGGTTCCTTGTTTAATGGATATTTGGCTGCTAATTTCTACCACAGCGTCCCTCCTGGGAGCCTTTGGCCTCTTTGTAATTCCTGTTTGTGTTGTGCCGTCCAGCACGGGGAAAGTGAAATGGTTGGATAAGATCGCTAAATGTTTGACTGAACTGGGGCTCTTGTGATTATTAATTAATTATGCCTTTAGACTTTTGACTTTAACGCGTCTATAGATCAATAGATATAGGTCAATCCATTTGAGGTTCATTGCACTGTACATTCACAAAGAAGGGGTTCTTTGGGGGTCACTATTTGGACCACTGATATTAGCATGATAAATGTCAGCTCTCTTGTGTATCATCTGGCATTAATCTACATATCTTTCTATCAATCTATCCCTAATTGTCTAGCTATCTAATCTACAGGGTTGTAATTACATGTACATTCCTTTTAAGCTTATTTGGCTTTAAGAGTGTTGAGAAAATTATGACTTATTTTTTACCTTGTTTATTACTTGTTTAAGTTAAAATCTTTGTTTTTAAGTGTTGTGTATTTTATTTTTAATGCGGCGGCAACAGCGACTAAATCCTTTTAACACTTGACCCATTAAGAAGGCTGCACGGTGGCGCTAACCACTCGACTGTGGAGTGGTTAGCATGTTGGCCACACAGTCAGGATATTTGGAAGATCAGGGTTCGAATTTACGTTGCGAAATTCTGTGTGGACTTTGCATGTTCTCCCCATAAGTGCGTGAATTTTCTACGGGTGTTCTGGTTGCTCCAACATTCCAAAAACATGCATGTTAGGTTAATTGCCGACTCCAAATTGTATAAATGAACATGTCAATGTATGTTTGTCTGCCCTGCGATAGACTGGTGACCAGTCCAGGGTCTACCCCGCCTCTCGCCCAAAGTCAGCTGGGATAGGCTCCAGCATACCCCCGCAACCCTAATGAGGATAAGCGGTATAAAAAATGGATGGATGGTGCTTTAAAAACGTTGCCTGTACATTGTTTGTGTACAGTAGCAAATATTGGTTTTATGATTAGAAATTGTTGTCAAAGGTCCCATTCAATAATTCTGATATTATTTTTAACAAATTATATAATATTGAAAAAATTGTTGTAACAATTGCTTGTTCTAGCACATTGTCATCATTGCTTTCCTTAAGTAATGGTGTACCACAGGAAATACTGCAAGGGCCACTGATAATGGAACACTGTCATCTTTCTTTCATGTAATGTTTGGCATTTATTTGTTTTTATTAATCCATCTTTTTATCTATACAATGGAGCCTCCTGATATCAAATATAAATTTCATTTTGAAACCATTGAAACAAACCATATGAAATAGTTGAAATGGAAATAGTCAAACCTAAAGCCTAATTAGCGGTTCAGGCATGTATTAAGAAACATATACTATAGTAACAAAAACAAGTTCACTCCTGTTGTTAGTACAACATGACATACAAAAACTCTTCACTTAAATAGCAAATGCTGACATTTGTTGCTTGACGCACAGGTGTAAAAAGAAATGAACCATTCAACACCTCATTTTTTTGTGGAATAAATGTTGCTAAAAGGAAAATAAAAAGCACAGTCCATGCACTTAATAATTTGATAATGCTGTTGTGAGGTATGTCGAGATCTTGCACGACATATATCTCGCCTCATCTGGCCGCGCCGTTTCAAAATTTCACTTCAGGTTTTGTGCAACATTTGACGCATATTTTTGGTTGGTTTCTATTACATTTCTTTGTTTTTATGACGTGCTGTATGTACAAAAAAGGATACAATGAAACTGCTTTGTGTTTCATGGTGGCAGTTACAGATGTACTTTGTGGTGGTGTTTATAAAAGGCATACCGTGGCACCACTGGTTAGTCTAACCCCAGTTGATCATTGACCACTGTCTCTTGATGCTTCTTTCACTTCATTGTTTTGTGGGTGGCACAAGCCTTATCGTTATTCCTTCTCTGTTTTTTACCTGTGAAAAGGCCTGAAGAGAAGTGGATGTGAGTTCAAACCTACCAAGTGTTGAATCCTGGACAATGTTGCTTTGAGTTGGTTTGTCACACTTGTCTGCTTCTAACATGGCTGGTTAACCACGCCAAGAGGACTATCGTCACGTTGGTGGTTTGCAGTCCGAAATGGTCTCACTTCAATTTTCACTTTTAACTTGTGCACACACTGTGTTTCTCACGGGAATAGAAGACAGGACTCTACTGTCCATATTCCTGTCCAGTCTAGACCTTTCAATTAAATTGTCGAATTTGTTTATTGTGTTACCAAGAGTTACACTTTTAGACTTTAGACTCTTTTTTTAGGGCTTTATCTCTCTCATATCTCAATTAGATTTCTCTGTCTGTGAGTCTCACAGCATTACTTCTCAAACTCTAATTACTTCAGCCAAGGGTCTTAAATTCTGTGTTGTTTTTTTTTAAGCAGGATTATGCAAAAAATAATGAAACAGCCCAGTCAATGTTGTTGCACAAATCAATGAACATGCATTATAGTGGATTCATTGATTTGTGGATTGTGTGGAATCGGCTGTTGGCTAATCATGTCAGTAACAATTGAAGCAAAATGAAATGCACCACTCGAATCAAATAATTAACTGTCCAAAGAACAACTATGGCGTTGAAACAGGAATTCCGGTCATTCTGAGTGACCTTCTCTTGTGTGTGTGTGTGTGTGTGCGTGCGTGTGTGTGTGCGTGCGTGCGTGTGTATGTGTGTGTGTATATATATGTGTGTTATTTATATGTGTGTATATGTATATATAATTTAGATGTAAATATGTGTATATATACATATAAATATTTATGTGTGTATATATAAATATAAATATTTATATGTATATGTACAGTGAGCAGGAAAAAACAATTTGAACCCCAGCTGACTTTGTAAGTTTGCCCACTAACAAAGAAATGATCAGTCTATAATTTCAATGGTAGGTTTATTTGAACACTGAGACAACAATACAAAAAAAATCCAGAAAAATGCGTTTCAAAAAGACTTATAAATTAATTTGCATTTTCCCTCACTGTACATGGAACAAATCTGTACTACCATGTGGCACAAAAGTCAGTGACAATTTGCAACTCCCTCATGTGTAATTGAGTATAATTTGAAATAATTAAGCATAATTTTAGAGCTCTATGGCGAATTTAGCCACCTGGGTCGATCTATCGTCTGCACAAAATATTACATCAGTTATACAAGATTGTCTGTCTGCCTTTTAATGAATTAAAACAAAGCCTGTGTCCAATACAGAGTGAATGGTGGAGCTGTGGTATAAAGTAAGTGAAGGGGTGTGTTTTGAAGTACATTTCTGGAGGTCAATGGAGGTACTTTGTGGTGTAAAACATGTTTTTATTGGTTTTGGCAGTTTGACAATTTTAAAAGTACATGCAGGAGGACACAGAATCTCATTAAGTCATGATAGTCACATTGTGTCGATGTAAGAGGTGGGTATAAGGTACTGATATGGCCGAGCCTCGGCAGAGGTCTGCCATACTACTAGTAGTCTTCTCCTAGTTTCTAATATCAAGACAGAGATCCTCCATCATCATTTCAATATCTCCCTTTTGAAGCAGCAGCAGCTCTACATGATTTATTGCCACCGCCCACGAATCTACTCATCCATCTCATCCTGGCGTCTCCTCCACCCTCCACGTTCCTCCGCTCATTTAACAGCTTTCCTTGTCCCGTCGAGGGTGCTCTGGTGAGATAGCATCAAGGCTGCTGGCGTGTGCGTGCCCGCGGAAAAAGTTATTTTTGCTTGCCGAGTTTTACTTCAAATAATATCTGTAATTTGTCTCCTATCAAATTCTGGCACACTGCCTTGTTGTTGCTCAGGGTTCTGCAAAAAAGGAAAAAAATCCATCTGCATGTTGAATTAGATGTAAATAAGGCCATGTTACGCTGTACAAGACACAATTCTCTGAAGAAAACCTCGAAATTTCAGGGTTTTTATGAAGGAGTAAGAACCCGATTGACATTGGACAAATTTAGAAACTCATAACATCTTTCGTTTTGTTAATTTATTAATGATCTGGAGTGTGCGAGAACGTGTAAAGGAACTGGTACTCTTATGTTGCACAACACAACAGCAACAGAACCAATGTTGTAAGACGTTGGCCTGTCATGGTAACAAATTTTCCTGGACGATAATTTTCCTACAAATTATAAATGATGATACTGTCAAAATTCTTTAAGATCATTGTTTCATGAATGTAATATATGCCATAATCAAGTACATTGTCTCAAAAGCAATACATTTTAAATTTCTCATGGCTATTTAACATTGTCATCTGAATGTGAGGAGTTTTTAAATAAAATTAACAAACATAATTAAACAAAAGATGGAAGGAAAAAAACCCAATGAAAGTAAAATGGGCACTTAGTCTCTTGCAAAAGGTGCACTTAAATAAAAATCTTTGTTTTCTCATTCTGTTTCCGCAGATGCCCCACTGGGCACTTTAATTTCACCTGTCTTGTACACTCTGTGCACTGATGACTGCAGAAGCACAAACCCAGGCATAACGTTCATTAAATATTCTGGTGATACTGTAATTATGGACACCACAAACGCACCAGGACAACCACTGTCTGAGATAGACCCTTTTGGAGAGTGGTGCCGGTGGAACTGCCTTTATCTAAACCCTTCAAAAACTAAAAGTGGTTGTCGACTTCTCAAAAAGTGAAACCATCTATTCCAAATGTCAGCAGCGTCTTTTCTTTTTGAGAGCTTGGAAGACCCCAGGTTCATCCATCACTCCTGATAGGTTTTTACAAATGCTTCACTGAATCTGTAGTACAGCTTTGAACATATCAGCCTTGTGTCTTTTTCATTATCTAACATTCATCGCAACCCGCTATACAAAATCATAACAATGAGCAGTAAAATAATTAGACTGGAATCACTTAACATTTACAACATTGGTTTAACATTGGTTAAACAAAAAGGTACATACATAGCCTCAGATGTCATTATAGTCTGCTACCTTCAGGTCTGAGATACAGATCACTTGCATTCAGGACAAAGAAAGCTATGTCAAGTTTTGTACCCCACCGCACGGTGGCTGAATGGGTAGCATGTTGACCTCACAGTCAGGAGGTTCTAGGTTCGAATCTCTGTTGGGCATCCCTGTGTGGAATTTGCATGTTCACCCCGTGCGTGTGTGGGTTTTCTCCAGGTACTCCGGTTTCCTCCCACATTCCAAAAACATGCATGTTAGTTTAATTAGCAAATCTAAATTGTCCATTAGAATGTGAGTATGAATGCTTGTATGTCTGCCCTGTGATTAACTGGCGACCAGTCCAGGGTGTACCTTGCCTCCTGCCCAAAGTCAGCTGGGATAGGCTCCAGCATACTCGCGACCCTGAGGATAAGTGGTATAGAAAATGGATTGATGGAAGTTTTGTACCCACATCCATCTATCTCATGTATGACTTGTGTGTTTATGCGCATGTATAGTATGTGTACATGTAATTTGTGTTTATGCATATGTACATGGCATAATGTCCTTTTATGTATGTACATGGTTGTCCACACCACTTCTTTAACTTGACCAGCGAGTGCGTTTACTGTTAATATTTTTAACATTGTTTTATTATTACCTACCTATCATGTACTGTTGGGATTTGTTGATTGTGTGTGGGACATTTTGTTGTTAGTGTCAACTGTACACACGATGATGCTCTGCACCTCAAGCTGCAGATATTTTCCCAGTTCGTAAAACAGGACAGGATTGTTGTTTGAGGTGCAAATGCCAGTCTGTCATATTAACCGTCTTCGTCTTTGCTACTTTTGAGCAAATGTGACATATCAAGTTTGTGGGTTTTCATGTGCTCACCTTGTCTATTCTTTTTAAATCAAAAACATTCCCACACTTTGGCTGTCCCATTCGACTTAGAAACCATCGTCTTTGTGCGTTTGCTTGCTCACGACGGTGTATCCACTCACTAGTAGCTCTACCCTTTTCTACTGAGACAAAGCGACTGAACAACTGACAGGAGGGTTCATACCGAGGCCAGGAAAATTTAAGGAAGTTTTATTTATCATTAGATTAATTATGACTGCTAAGATGAATGGGTTTTACAGCAACATTTTAAAGCACATGCAGAGTTAAATGTCAATGTTTTATTTATGTATTATTTTTTTAGAGACTCTACTATATTTGTAAACTACACACCTGGCGACTATGACGATTAATTGAGACCTCAATCAGAGCATTATATGATTCCATCACTAGTTTGAACTTGAGGGTGCAGGTGTCAAAGTTTACTATCTGAAAGTTGAGCTTTTCTGTTTTTCTCTGTCACCCTGTGTCTTTATTGTTTTTTAAAAAAACATTTTAATCTGCTCAAGTTCTCATATTGTGACTCTCACGCTCGCATGCACGGGCACACCTCTTGTGACCCAGTATTAATCACTACAACCTCTTGGGAAAGTATTCCAAGTAGCTGTGGAATAGCAACATGGAGCTCTAGGTCTTGCTTAGCATCAAAGCTTACCTTCCAAAATTTCTTAATAAGTCTCATCTAAATGAGTTGGTTGATCTGTCTTCATTCCCGGGGGGTTCTTAGGGGTGGTTTGGAAGGTCACATTAGCATGAGGAGCTTGTTAGTGGGAAGAGCGTCAGCCTGTGCTCAAGGCTTACTGTTACTTTTTTTTTTACTTTTATCATGCTGCTTTCTTTGTTTGAGCACAATTTAGCTTTAATCCACAGTGCTTCTCTCTTCTTAGATGACAAGAAGACATCTGCTGGTTTTCTCTTTACTTTTGACTCAATGCTGAGCTCCACTGAAGTTCATCCTTACTCTCTTCGTCTCTCTTTTCTCTGGTTGATAAATCATTCCAGAGTTTCTCCGCTCCATTACCTCCTTGGACCGTTTTCTCTCTCAGGCCATTGTGTGAGAGTCACACTGGGCTGTCACATGCTTCTTGCTCCCAGGCAGGTGTTGGCGAGAATGTGCAAATTGAATTCTGGGAATGTGTGTCAAATTCATGAACAGAGGCATCCACAAACGCTGACACGTTAATGCCGACTCATACCACATGAGTTTCAAAAGCACAGCCCTCTTTTCTCTAAGTACCACTGAAGGGGTTTGCATTGTCAGGAGTGAAGGTCACTCTCTGGGAGGTGTACTACTGTGAAAATATCTAATATTAGCGTTTTTAATAGATTAAACTGGGGTTTTGAAAGTTTGGCAGAGTGAGACCTCCCTTCAGATGATATACAGTTGGGGTTGCATGTTCTCCCCGTGCGTGTGTGGGTTTTCCCCGGGTACTCCGGTTTCCTCCCACATTCCAAAAACATGCATGTTAGGTTAATTGGCGACTCTAAATTGTCCATAAGTGTGAATGGTTGTATGTCTTTGTTTGTCTATATGTGCCCTGCGATTGAGTAGCGACCAGTCCAGGGTGTACCCTGCCTCTCGCCCAAAGTCAGCTGGGATAGGCTCCAGCATCCCCGTGACGCTAATGAGGATAAGCGGTATAGAAAATGAATGAATGAATGTTTGCTAGGTACTAAAGGACCTAAAAATCTATTCATTTTCAAACACAACTGAAGCTTAGCAAGTTTGAAAAAATATTATTATTTTTCTCAAGCTCCTGCTCTCCTGTTGAAGTCTTGTTGGTGCATTTCACTCTGAAAGCTTAAAGCTAAGCATAATGCTAAAAGATACGGACAGGAAAAAAAAAGGGATCATAAAACTGTAGAATTACAAGAATGTTAACTTTACAAAAATAAATTTGATTATTTTTAGAATTAAAAAAGGTTTAGTAATTCATCATTTTAGAGTAATTTTAGGGCAAATAACTTTGTAGTAGTAGTCATTTTATGGAAGTTAGTAAATATTATCAGGAAAAAGTGACAAAAAAGCCATAGAATTATTTTTAAAGTTTTTCAGAATAGGATTGATATATTATGGAAATGAATTCATAATTCTTATGAGTACATTTAGCTATATTTCAAGAAAAAGTAGTCAAGAAGCCACAATTTAAAAAGATTAAAGACATTGTGTTACAAAAATAATGTAACAATATGAAAAATTACAAATATTATAATATTCCAAGGATAAATTGATTGACAACAATGAAATAGTACATTTTTTTTTGTCACTGTGACCAATGACTAACTGCTACCAAGTAAAAACAGTTGACATAACCATGATGGCGTAGGTGAAACTGGTTGTCATAGTAACCACAGAAACCCCTCAACCTTATGTAACACTTGGTTAGTGATTGTCTCCAATATGAAGTGCTCGCTGTGCAGTGCGTATGGAAATGACTGTATGAAACAGAGGTTCATATTGAGCGGTTTGGGCCTGAATTGTGCTTTTTATTGAGTGCCTCAGTGTGTGTGCAAGAAAGCGAGGCGCCACTCCTCTTCATTCCTGCTAGATTTTAAAAAAGAGGGGAAGTGAAGTGGAGGGTGATTGCTCGGCAGGCAGTGACATGTGTGAGGCTTCTCAGCACCCACATCAAAAACAGGGTTTTTGTGGCTTTCATTTGAAACTTGTTTTATTTTATTTTTTTATTCTAACCCCGACACTTCTAAACTGCAGCTTGATCTTTTAATCTACTACTCTAGATTTATTTTCGTTGAACAGCAACCTCACCTTTTCTGTGTTTTGGTTCCAAAATGAAGCCACACATAGAAATATTGAACAACACTAGGACAGAACCACGTGACAAGCCTAACTATTAAAGAACGCACACATGCACATAAGTTAGTCGTCCTCTGAATTCCAAAGCTCTGTACACATGACAAAGGGAATTTACACGTGCATCATTGTGGGAGTATAAGACAAGAAAATACCAGGAGAACTGGGGAGAGTCGATAAAAACATTTGAAAGTGCATATAGAGGTAGATAATCAGGCTGGTCACAGACCACCCAGGATACTTTAAATGCAGCTACATGAACTACATTAGGAGTTCATGCCTAACTCAACCAAGGTGGCCCGTGATCTCAGACATTAGCCTAGCTCTTTTTTTGATAGATGGAATACCATACCCTATAATCAAAAGTGGAGAAGTAGAAGTGGATCAAGAGATTTGGTCACGATAAACATGAAATGTTCATACCCTTTCCTCGCCAAAGCAATGTCATTTACAGTGTGTAAGCCACTACTTTTTTGTCACGCTTTGAACCCTGCGGGTTGGACAGGGATGCGGCTGATTTTCCATGGTAGAGTGCAGCTTTGGGATGTAGTGACGGGGACGAGTGAAGTGGCAGCTATCACGTTTTGAAGTCTTATGCAGTGATGTCTGACAGATCTTAAGTTTGATCAAGTGTGGAATTACTACTGCTTCCGTTCTGAACTACTCGGACCGCCAACCATCCATGATTACCAAGGGGTTTTGAAAGGCTAGACTACTGCGTGATGAAGAGGATACCTTTCAAAACAATTATTTAATAAGTTTAAAATGTCTATCTTTGTAACATCTTTGTTGCAATGTGGACATCTGCGGCTTATCGATATGTCGACGTACATCAGAGGGACAGCTTAAGTTAGAGGTTTTGGAGATTAAGTCAGAGACGCCAGACTGAGATGGTTCGAACATGTCCAGAAGAGAGAGAGTAAATATATTGGTAGAAGGATGCTGAGCTTTGAACTGCCAGGCAGGAGGCCTAGAGGAAGACCTAAGCGAAGGTTTATGGATGTAGTGAAAGCGGACATGAAGGTACTTGGTGTGAGAGAAGAGGATGCAGAAGACTGGGTTAGATAGAGGCAATTTAATCGCTGTGGCGACCCCTAGAGGGATAAGCCGAAAGGAAAAGAAGAAGACAATTTTACTGGTTTTAGAGACTGTCTAATGTTCTGTGAAAGGTCTGTACACAACTGGACAAAGCTGTATAATGAAAAAGAACTAGCAAGACGCCACATTATAAGCAAAGCTAAAATGAAACATGGCAGAAGGCAAATAAAAAGATATATACTTTTTAGGGATCTCCATAATATCAGGCCACTGATATTATCCGTGAGGTAATATCTGTATATTTGAGGGTGTGCTGGGAACGTCTGGCAGAGTCTCCCGTTCGTTGAGTCTTCAACTCTCATCTCCGGCAGAGCTTCGCCTGCATCTCGAGGGAGGATCGGGATATTGAGTCTGAATATGCCGTATTTCGTGCCCCCAAACCCGATGGTGGACACCGGGGGTTAGGGCTGCTGTCAAGCTGAGGAAGGAGTCCTATCAAGCATGGATGGCTTGTGGGACTCCCGAAGCAGCTGACAGGTACCGGCAGGCCAAGCGGCACGCGGCGTCGGCGGTGGTCGAGGCAAAAACTCTGGTCCCTACCATCACTACTTTGAGGCCCTTGTCAATCCCACTGACATACCTTCCGTAGAGGAAGCAGAATGTGAGGATACGTACGTGGACAGTTCAATCACCGTGGCTGAGGTAATTGGGGTAGTTAAATCACTCCCCAGTGGCAAGGCTCCAGGGGTAGACGAGTTCCGCCCTGAATTCCTCAAGGCTCTGGATGTTGGGGGACTGTGTTGGTTGACACGCCTCTACAACATTGCATGGAAGTCGGGAACAGTACCTCTGGACTGGCAGACCGGGGTGGTGGTCCCCATTTTTAAAAAGGGTGACCGGAGGGTGTGTTCCAACTATAGGGGGATCACACTCCTCAGCCTTCCTGGGAAAGTCTACTCCAGGGTGCTGGAGAGAAGGGTACGACCGTTAGTCGAACCTCGGTTAGAGGAGCTGCAATGTGGTTTTCGTCCCGGTCGCGGAACACTGGACCAGCTCTACACCCTTGCAAGGGTACTCGAGGGTATGTGGGAGTTTGCCCAACC
>QODF01000278.1:470571-662677 GCA_024372805.1 Oostethus manadensis
GCATTGCCAGCAGTAAGTCGAGCTTGTTTCCGGTGAACGGTGACAAAGGGCGTTTACTGGAGCGGTTTGCAGCTGAGTGTGAAGCTTCTGGGATGAGACTCAGCACCTCCAAATCCGAGGACATGGTTCTGAGTCGGAAACGGGTGGACTGTACCCTGCGGGTTGGGAGTGAGGTCTTACCTCAGGTGGAGGAGTTCAAGTATTTCGTGAGCTTGTTCACAAGTGAGGGAACGTTGGAGCGTGAGATTGAGAGACTGATCGGTGCAGCGTCCCCAGTAATGCGGTCGCTGTACCGGACCATCGTGGTGAAGAGAGAGCTGAGCCGGAAGGCAAAGCTCTCTGTTTACCGAGCGATCTACGTTCCCACTTTCACCTATGGTTATGAGTTATGGATCATGACCGATAGAACGAGATTGCGGATACAAGCGGCGGAAATGATGGTGATGTTTTTTGGGCATGCCCAGCCGGGAGAAGGCCCCGGGGAATACCTAGGAGACGCTGGAGGGACTATGTCTCACAGCTGGGCTGGGAACGCCTTGGTGTCCTCCCGGTGGAGCTGGAAGAGGTCGCCGGAGACCAGGAAGTCTGGACTTCCCTACTGAAACTGCTGCCCCCGTGACCCGGACCCGGATAAGCGGAAGAAAATGCAATGGAATGGAATGATATTATCGGCCTGATATTGGTGTAAAAATATAATATTGGTATTAGTTTTTTTCCCCCTTATTCAGTGGTGGGCAACCTTTTGCATCAAAAGAGACATTTTGGCTCTTTTCCACCAAATGAATACTCACTTGGAGCCACAAAACCTATTTGACCATTAAATTGAAGGGAATGCTATTAGATAGTGCCCGTAAAGTCACATTCCTATTCTGTCTTCCTTTTCCTGATGTTAAGCCTTCTCTACCGATTTTGGAGTCAAATTCCTTGTTTGTGTAAGCATACTTGGCCAATAAAACTGATTATGAAGATTAACAATAAAAGCTTTGTTACGCATAGATTAATTCCAGTTGTAGTACCCCTCTCTGTATCATCATTGTTCGTTAGCGACAAAGTAACCTTAAGAACAATAGCAAATTGATTGCATCATGGTGTAGTGACTACACAAAAACATAAATCAGCTGAAGCCGCAGCAGAAGGATAAGAGAACCGCGGGTTGCAGACCCCTGCCCTATTCCGACAGCCAATTAAAAAAAAAAAAAAGCTGTATATTGTCTTATGGACTCCTGTATTTTCCGTTGGGCAAATTATGACCTCATCAAACCGCACATAAAGCGACCATGGGTGGCTAGTAACAAGCTTGCTCACTCCTGACTAACGTTATGTCTGTGGTATCTCCTTCTGATAGTAAACTTTTGATTTGCAATGACTGAAAGGTTTTGGTCATGCAAGGTGGAACTTCAATACTTCCAATTCCCCGGGTGAAAGCCATTCATTTGAAAATCATAGTGTATTGCACTGGATAACCAGCCCTTTGCTATCGTGCAAGACGCCAGATTCACCAAACTTGTGGAGGCTTTGCCATGCCAAATCTCCAGTATTTCTCAATGTTTCCTTACCCGAGTTGTATAATGTTGTTTACAGCCATGTCAAGAGGCTATTTGCTGTATCCATTAGCTTCTCAACCGGTATCTGTGTAATGTGTTCCACGGAAGGAGATGTTATACATATAGTATTGGTTGATATTGGAATCGGAAATTGAGAGTTGGACAATATCAGACATCCCTAATTTTTTTTAACATACAGTACATGAGCTACTGTTAACTGGGAAGTGCGAGAATGTATGGACTGACAAACATGGTTTTAGTAGATTGTAAACATGAAAAAAATGTGTTTTTGGCCTCCAGGGTGTTTAAGTTTTCTGTGGGCGCTGATGGAGACATTCTTAGTTAGGCAATCCAAAGCCACGGTAATCCGTCACCATTTGTTGCATTGTACAGCACTGAGAGGCATTCAGTGGACCTGCTAGTTCTCATTGATTGCGGCTTTGTAGAACTTCACGCTAACAAACTCCCTCTCATAGCCCTCGTTTCCTCTGTTTGCTTCTTCGTAGGTTTCTCGCTCTAAAAGCCTGCATCCAATTATTAAACCTGCTTGTGTGCTTATTGGGTGTATTTTCTCTGACTATAATGAGTCGCTTAGCGCTCAGCACAAATTATTCCAGGAAATGTTCATATTGCTATGCCCTTAGCAAGGCTTTCTTTGGCGTTCCATCATCATGATTCACCAGCTTCTCTGCTCATTTCCTTTGTTTCTTCTCTCTCAAGGTATAAAAGTGTTTTCTCATTAGTTTCTCTGCAACCTTTGTGGCCGTCTTCCTTAAGTTACTCATCCATCCATCCAAACCCCACTACATACCGCGGCTGTGACTTACACTTCCTTGTCTATGACAATACTGTGACACCTGTGTAGAATTTGATGACCACTAACACCAAGTTGGCTCACAATCATTTATTTCATTATTCACGTATATGCAAGTGGCCTTTTGACTTCAAGAGGGACAGACGTAGTCCTTGCAGTGACTCTATAATACTTGTACCAATAATGACATCCCGGCAAGCGTTGATCAGAGAGAGAGAGCATTGTAGTACAATTTTTTTTAGGGTTTATCGGCTCTGGAGTGTTAATGAAATTAGCACCAATAAAGGCATAATGTTCCCATGTTTTAACACACTAACAAGGTGTTTGTGTATCCTCCTCACTGCAAGTGTGGCTTTTGCGTGTCGCCTTGTTTTCAAGTAGTTCTTAAAAAATGGAATAGCGCAGATCACAAAGGAATATTCCTTTTGATAGGGGTGTACTGATAGGCGTATACCATCCATCCATCCATTTTCTTCCGCTTATCCGAGGTTGGGTCGCGGGGGCAGCAACCTAAGCAGGGAAGCCCAGAGGTCGCTCTTCCCAGCGGATGCCGAGGCGTTCCCAGGCCAGCTGAGAGACATAGTCTCTCCAACGTGTCCTGGGTCTTCCTTGAGGCCTCCTACCGGTTGGACGTGTCCTGAACACCTCCCCAGGAAGGCGTTCTGGAGGCATCCTAACCAGATGCCCGAGCCACCTCATCTGGCTCCTCTCAATGCGGAGGAGCAGCGGTTCTACTCAGAGTCTCTCCCGGATGACAGTGGTTCCCACCCTATCTCTAAGGGAGAGCCCAGCCACCCTGCGGAGAAAACTCATTTCGGCCGCTTGTACCCGCGATCTTGTCCTTTCAATCACTACCCAAAGCTCATGACCATAGGTGAGAGTAGGAAAGTAGATCGACCGGTAAATCGAGACCTTTGCCTTTTGGCTCAGCTCTCTTTTCACCACGACAGATCGATGCAGAGTCCGCATCACTGCAGACGCTGCACCAATCCGCCTATCCATCTTGCGTTCCATCCTTCCGTCACTCGTGAACAAGACCCCGAGGTACTTAAACTCCTCCACTAGAGGCAGGACCTCATCCCCGACCCGGAGATGGCACTCCACCCTTTCCCGGGCGAGAACCATGGACTTGGAGGTGCTGATTCTCATTCCAGCCGCTTCACACTCAGGTTTTTGCCTCAGCGACCGCCAGAGCTGCAGACCGCTTGGTCTTCCGGTACCTGTAAGCTGCCTCCAGAGTCCCATGGGCCAAGACGGCCTGATAGGACTCTTTCTTCAGGTTAATGGCATCCCTCACCACTGGTGTCCACCAACGGGTTCTGGGATTACCGCCACAACAGGCACCGACCACCTTGAGGCCACAGCTCCGATCGGCTGCATCGACAAAGGAAGCATTAAACATCGCCCACTCGGTTCGATAAGGTGGTGACTCAGGGAGGATAGGCGTATATCTGACCCAATATTTGGGTTACAAAAGGAGTAGCAATATTAGTGTTTTTAAAAACCGGAATATGAGCATATTCAGTTTTTTCTGAAGGTTTATTGGTGTTTACATGACGGTGAGCTAATAATTGCTAATTTTTCAGTAATGATAGTTATTTGACTGCATGTAAACGTAACCATTGATAGCAGTAATCCAAAGAGCCCACAATGCCATCCATAAATTTCATTGAAAAACTTTTATTTTTGAAACTAAAATCTTTTTTGTATAATTTGGAACAAAGGCAAATGTAATTATTCAAAAACAGATTTATTCTATTTTTTGCAGTTTGGCATCTCACATCGCACTAGTGCCATTGCTAGTTAGTTCTCATTTAGTTTAGTATTTGATAGTCTTCAGAGTTGTGTGTGCTTGAATCTTTTAAGATGTGATGTTGTATTGCGGATATGTTTTATGTGTAGAAGTCATATAGGTTTTTGTCCTATTGTTGCATTAGACCAAAAAAAAAAAAACATTACACATAAATTTTTCACCAAATTCAGCGGGCAGCTTTGCGCAGGTCCTACAGAAATTGTCCTTGTAAAAATGTGAGTCATCTTTGGATTTGGTTAATGATGTACTCATGCTTTCCTCACATCATTCCTGAGTCACACAGCAACAAAAAAACGTGTTCAGGAAAGACACTGAATGAGCTCGAGCGTGGTGCTGCCCCCTTTCCTCATCGTCTAAAGCGCTGCGAGGAACGAAGGAGTAATTAACACTACCTTCCCTCCCCACCCGTGAGAGGACAAAACCAACCAACGTGCTGAGGGAAGTCCAGAACAAAGAGATTGCTACTGTACATGTCCCCTGTGGCCATTAGTCACGTCATGTTCATTTGGAGACTTAACACCTTTAGTGAAACAGGGAATACTTTGGAATTATATGTACAGTATAGTCTTTAAACTCAATTTGACATAAAAGGAAGGCAAATATCATGGGAAAGCGACACAGAAATACAGAAAGTGCTTTTTTTCATGCTTTTTTAAAAGGTGCAATGGACAAGTTCAAATGGAAACTGATAATGGTAAAGGCAATTGAAACAAAGAAAGGAGTCTGTCAAAGGTAAGGTTTGCTTCATATTTGTATTGTCTTTTACTTTCATAAGTGTTTCATTTTACATGACAAATAACGTTGCTACTCTGCTGCTTAAAACCAGGTGGCAGGCCTGCGACTTAATCAATTACCCTATTGACCCCTACATATGACTGTATTTTCACTTAATGTGTACAGTGTGAGAATGACTCTTTACTTGGGTCGGGTATCTACACGGTAGTATAATGGAATTGATGCCAACATAAAAAAATACTATTTAGACCAAAACTGAGTAGGTATTGGTGCTAAATTAATAGTTACAATGGCTGATATTCTCGACTGATATTGGTTTAAAAATGAGATAATTGTTCATACCGGTTTTTGGTATCTAAAAATATGAGGAATCCATCTGTACAATATACATACCGTTATACCTCTCAGTAAACACTTATCTTGGGATTGTAAAATATTTGAATGTTCTGAAAGTCTGTTTCCATGCCAGTGTCGTATTGAGCAAAATCATGTTGGCTAGGATTGATGGATGCATAATGTAATTTAAAAGGCTTACCAATGTGCCCTGAGTAAAGCACTGAACCTCTGCCTGCTTTGGTCATGCTTAAGTTTCATCAGTAGCAGATGACAGCATGAATGTTTTGGCTTATGGAATGGCAGACATGAAGTTAGTGATCTTTTGTTATTGGATGGGTTTCTCTTAAATGTGCTGCAGATGTGCTTTTATGAAGAAAAGGTGCTGTTGCTGATTTCTATTCAAATGAGTGAGTGGCATACCTTGCTTGTTTTATGACCATGCCATACATTCCCCATTAGAGGATGGTAAACAAGGACAGCTTACACAGTAAACATGAGGTTTTTTTTAAGCTTGCATCAGCGTCTTTGTTCCACTAAAACCTTTCTGTCAACATTTGATGCTGAGAAACACTGCCTAACTATACTATACTATTAATTTTGTAATGATGATGAAATTCATTCCATTTTCTTCCGCTTATCCGGGTCCGGGTCGCGGGGGCAGCAGTCTCAGTAGGGAAGTGCAGACTTGCCGGTCTCCGGGGACCTCTTCCAGCTCCACCGGGAGGACACCAAGGCGTTCCCAGGTCAGCTGTGAGACATAGTACCTCCAGCGTGTTCGAGGTCTTCCCCGGGGCCTTCTCCCGGCTGGGGATGCCTGAAACACCTCACCAGGGAGGCGCCCGGGAGGCATTCGGACGAGATGCCCGAGCCACCTCAACTGGCTCCTCTCGATGTGAAGGAGCAGCGGCTCTACTCTGAGCTCCTCCCGGATGACCGAGCTCCTCACCCTATCTCTTAGGGTGAGTCCAGCCACCCTACGAAGGAAACTCATTTCCGCTGCTTGTATTCGCGATCTCGTTCTTTCGGTCATGACCCATAAATCATGACCATAGGTGAGGGTGGGAACGTAGATCGATCGGTAAACCAAGAGATTTGCCTTCCGGCTCAGCTCTCTTTTCACCACGATGGTCCGGTACAGCAACCGCATTACTGCTGACGCTGGACCGATCAGTCTGTCGACCTCACGCTCCAACCGTCCCTCACTCGTGAACAAGACCCTGAGATACTTGAACTCCTCCACCTGAGGCATGACCTCACTTCCAGAGGAAGGGTACAGTCCACCCGTTTCCGACTGAGAACCATGGCCTTGGATTTGGAGGTGCTGAGTCTCATCCCAAAAGCTTCACACTCAGCTGCAAATCGCTCCAGTAAATGCTGAAGGTCACATCCTGATGAGGCCATAAGGACCACATCGTCTGCAAATAGCAGAGACGACTTCCTAAGGTCGCCAAGCTGGACTCCCTCAATGCCTTGACTGCGCCTAGAAATTCTGTCCATGAAGATTATGAACAGAATCGGTGACAAAATGCAGCCTTGGCGGAGGCCAAAGTTCACTGGAAACGAGCTCTACTTACTGCTGGCAATGCAAACCAGGCTTCTGCTTCAATTGTACAAGGACCGAGTGGCACGTAAAAGCGGGTCACCAATCCCATACTCCCGGAGCACCCCCATAAGGACACCACGAGGGACACGGTTGAAGGCCTTTTCCAAGTCTACAAAGCACATGTAGACTGGTTGGGCAAACTCCCACTTACCCTCCAGTACCCTTGCAAGGGTGTAGAGCTGGTCCAGTGTTCCGCGACCGGGACGAAAACAACATTGCAACTCCTGTAACCGGGGTTTGACTAATGGTCGTACACTTCTCTCCAGCACCCTGGAGTAGACTTTCGCAGGGAGGCTGAGTGTGATCCCCCTATAGTTGGAACACACCCTCCGGTCACCCTTTTTAAAAATGGGGACCACCACCCCGGTCTGCCAATCCAGAGGTACTGTTCCCGACTTCCATGCAATGTTGTAGAGGTCTCTCAACCAAGACAGTCCCCCAACATCCAGAGCCTTGAGGAATTCAGGGCGGAACTCGTCTATCCCTGGAGCCTTGCCACTGGGGAGTGTTTTAACTACCCCAATTACCTCAGCCACGGTGATTGAACTGTCCACGTATGTATCCTCACATTCTGCTTCCTCTACGGAAGGTAGGTCAGTGGGATTGAGGAGGGCCTCAAAGTATTCCTTCCACCGACCAACTATCTCCTCAGTCGAGGTCAGCAACTCCCCGTCCGCACTGTAAACAGTCTGAACTGGGGGCTGCTTCCCCTTTCTGAGGTGTCGGACGGTTTGCCAGAACCTCTTTGAGGCCGACCGAAAGCTGTGCTCCATAGCCTCACCATACTCCTCCCACACCTCAACCACCGCCGAAGCCGTGTGCCGCTTGACCTGCCGGTACCTGTCAGCTGCTTTGGGAGTTCCGCAAGCCACCCATGCTTGATAGGACTCCTTCTTCAGCTTGACAGCAACCCTAACCCCCAATGTCCACCATCGGGTTCGGGTCTTGCCATCACGACTGGGACCGACCACCTTGCGGCCGCAACTATGACTGGCTGCCTCACCAATGGAGGCACGGAATACGGCCCATTCGGACTCAATATCCCGGTCCTGCCTCGAGAGGCAGGCGAAGGTCTGCCGGAGATGAGAGTTGAAGACTTGACGAACGGGAGACTCTGCCAGACGTTTCCAGCACACCCTCACTACATGTTTGGGTCTGCCAGGTCTGTCCGGCATCCTTCCCCGCCATCTAATCCAACTCATCACCAGGTGGTGGTCAGTTGACAGCTCAGCCCCTCTCTTCACCCGCGTGGCCAGAACATGCGGACGCAGGTCTGATGATACGACCACAAAGTCGATCATAGACCTGCGACCTAGGGTGTCCTGGTGCCAAGTGCACTTATGGACATCCTTATGTTTGAACATGGTGTTTATGAACAAACTGTGATTTGCACAGAAGTCCAGCAACAACACACCACACGGGTTCAGATCAGAACCGGATGGCAGATGATGAAATTCAGCAAAATTAAAGTATGACTCAGCCTCAATGTTTGAAGGTACCTCATTCACATGCCCATTATATTGTTGTATATGTCTTTGATATTAAATGTGAATGCAGACTCAGCTGTCAGCCATTCCTGTGGTTGCTAACGATGTGAGGCTATGAAAGCGCCTAAGTGGTTTGACCAATCACTCTGCTGACTGAGGGTTGTGACAGATCCAGGTCATCACTGCTGCATTGTTGCATTTTACCTAGCTTGCCAGGTATTGCAATGTTTTGATGACTTTCATCTAAGGCGTTGTAGCATTATTTACGCTGGGTGGGACTAGTAAGCTCATCCTCAATGAGGTCCACCACAAACATCATCCCTGCACGATCAAACCGATAGCGTGTTATTAAATCGCTGTCATTTAGCATACAAAGAATATCTAATTTGTTTTCGTCTTTCTGCCATTTTGTCTGTTTACGCCACTCGTAGACTGCTTAAAAGGCCGCCTTATGAGCTTTCTCGAGGCCTAAAGTGCTAAGAAAAATCTTCAAATTCGAGAAATGCTGAGATTTTTCTAAAAGTGACGTCACTAAGAGCTGCTTTTAGCCTCAGGATGCCTGAGCCCAAATTTTTGACTCTTAGAATAGACAACTGTTTAATAGTCAAAGTATCTTTAATGATGCATTCAGTGCACACTTAAGACTCCTGTTTTTCCTTAGGCAGCTGCTCATACGTGCATTCATTTAGCACAGCTCCTGGATTAGGCAAGACAAAATTCTAGAGCAGCCATCGGGCTTCACAAGAACACTGCTGTCCTCTTCTCTTCGCTGCCTGAGCGCTAACCACAGCTGTTCAACACCCCTTGACTTTTCCCAACAAAACAAGGTCTCACATGGCTGCAGACACTTTTGTTCCTGCTCGCCAAAACATTTGTCTCTTTTTTTCCTTTTTTCTGCCTCAATGTGAGTGATGTCGTCTCTGTTTGAGAACAAGATGTCTGATGGGGTCTGTCTGTCGAGCGACACCTGATCAGTGGAGATTCTCAGCTTTTACTGCTGCACATTAAAGCGTCCCAAGTCAGCATTTGGAACCAGACATACTCCAAAAACTTCTATCCACATGCATGGTGTAGGAACAGACCCAAGACAGCTGCACTAGCTGCCTTTATGCGCACATGGAGACCCTCTTGCATCCATGCATACGTTCTCTCCAAGGCCATAAGTCACCAGCCACCCTACAAACACATCATCACTGCTATTGTTTCATTATACACACACTTCCATTTAACTGTGGCTGGACTCAAGGTGCGTAATATTTGAGATTATGTTTGTTATATGTAATTTCACAAATCCATCTGGCAAAGCTTCATACTGTTGATTGTTAAATCAGAATCAGAAAAACTTTATTGCCATTGTAAGTGAACAATTCACGAACTAGGAACTTTTTTTGGCGACTCAGTGCAACGTAGAATTCTAAGTAAACATAGAGCATTAAATAAACATAGAACTAACTAAACATAGAACCCTGAGTAAAAAGGTGAAATCACTGATAAGTAAAGGCATGAGAGTGTTTTTAGTGCAGGTATTATAAGGTGCCAAAAATACTGATTATAAAGTAAGCATAGTGCAAATGTTATAAAGTGTTCATGAGTTCAACAGCAGCAGGAAAGAAACTGTTCTTGTGGCGAGAGGTTCTGGTCCGAATGGACCGTAACCTTCTGCCAGAGGGGAGTGGCTCAAATAGTCCATGTCCAGGGTGGGAAGGGTCACCAAGTATCCGGCCTGCTCGCCCCCGAGTTCTGGAGACATACAGGTCCTGGAGAGATGGAAGGCTGCTGCCGATCACTTTCTCGGCAGAGCGCACGATGCGCTGCAGTCTGTGTTTGTCCCTGGCAGTGGCCCCAGCGAACCACACTGTGATGGAGGAGGTGAAGATGGACTCAATAATGGCCGTGTAGAATTGCACCATCGTCTGGACAGGCAGCTTGGCTTTCCTCAGCTGCCTCAGGAAGTACATCCTCTGCTGAGCCTTCTTGATGATGGATGGATGATGGATGATGATGGTCTGCTCCCACTTGAGGTCGTGGGTGATGTTAGTGCCCAGGAAGCGGAAGGAGTCCACAGTTGTGATGGGAGAGTCTGTCAAGACGAGGGGGGCTTTGACTTTCCTGAAGTCCACGATCATCTCCACTGTCTTCTGAGCATTGAGCTCCAGGTTGTTGCAGCTGCACCACGACACCAGCCGGTCCACCTCCTTCCTGTAAGCAGACTCATCACCGTCTGAGATGAGCCCGATGAGGGTGGTGTCATCCGCAAACTTAATCAGTTTCACCGAGTCGTGGCCGGAGGTGCAGCTGTTGGTGTACAGGGAGAAGAGCAGGGGGGAAAGTACACAGCCCTGTGGGGATCCCGTGCTGATAGTCCGAGACATTCTTCCCCAGCCGCACGCGCAGCTTCCGGTCCGTCAGGAAGTCAGTGATCCACCTGCTGGTGGAGTCAGGCACGTTGAGCTGGGTGAGCTTGTCCTGGAGCAGAGCTGGGAGTATGGTGTTGAATGCAGAGCTGAAGTCCACAAACAGGATCCTGGCGTAGGTTCCTGTGGAGTCCAGATGCTGCAGGATGTAGTGGAGGGCCAGGTTGATGGCGTCATCTACAGACCGGTTGGCTCTGTAGGGGAACTGCAGAGGTTTCAGGAGCGGGGACGTAAAGGACTTGAGATGAGGCAGAACCAGGCGCTCAAATGACTTCATGACCACAGATGTCAGTGCCACAGGTCTGTAGTCGTTGAGTCGAGTGATCCTGGGCTTCTTGGGGACGGGAACAATGGTGGACAGCTTGAAGCAGGCTGGGATATGGCATGACTCCAAAGAGATGTTGAAGATGTCCGTGAAGACAGGCGCCAGTTCTACCGCACAGTGTCTCAGGGTGGAAGGAGAGACACCATCCGGACCTGGAGCTTTCCGAGGGTTCTGCTTTTTTTTTTAATACTGGACATTCTTGTACACGTCAGCATTTTGAAACCAGATGTATTCCAAAAACTCATATCATGGTGTGTTTGCATGGTGTAGGAACACAGGATTTTGTTGCACATGTTTCTCATAGTGCTTGGTCATAGGACTTCCAGTCTACTGCCCCTTTTACACAGATCATAATCTCTTCTGACAAGGCAAGTTACTACCTGGTTCCAAGCTAGCAGAGCCAATACCATAATTAAAAAATATTTGTATCTCCAAAAGGGGGACGCGGCAAAACAAGTGTGGGAACCACTAGACTAATCGAACATTCCTGTCACCTTCGGGGATGACCCTCTTTCCTTTTTAATTTTTTTTTTTACAACATACACACAAACACACTGACACACACCTGCACTCGCGCACACACACCCACACCCGCCCAACCCCCTGCACACTCCCCCAACCCTGGTCCTCCCAGGCACCAATCCGGCACCGGGACGCGCACCCACCCACCCCCGCAGCAGCGAGTCCAGGCCAACCCAGATGGGGGATGACCCTCTTTAATCAGTTTCTGACAGCACTCTCCCACATCTACTGTGTCAGGTTAGGAATGGATGATTATCATGAATGATTATCATTGAATACAAATCTGAACATATTAAGACAGCCCAAACCTATTAGAACAAGAATCATGTGGAGAATGTCTAACATTAAATCATAGGCAAGGCTAAAGTCCTAACTCTTGTTTCCATACGTTACGCCTTCTTCCCTCCTCTTGCCACTACAGCTGTGCGTCAGCTGTCGGCCCATCCCAGTCTACTCGAGGAGATGAAGTTGAAAGCCAGAGGGTCTGCTGGGAAGAAAGTCAGGCCTCTCTTGCTCTCTCTCTCTTTCTCTCTCTCTCTCTCTCTCTCTCTCTCTCTCTCTCTCTCTCTCTCTCTCTCTCTCTCTCTCTCTCTCTCTCTAACTCCCAGCTGTCGTTCCAACTTCAAACTTCCACTTATTACCAGTTTTCCTTGACCACTGGACTTTTTCCTAAGAAAAATGTGAGCCATCAATGGTTGTGTTGGTGGTGAAAAAACAGTCTAAAAGAGTTTTGTTAAAGTACCAGTCAAATGGTTCATTGTTGTTGTGACTCTTTCTGTAATAGATTATGCATAAACATCCCAGAGCTGAATGTACTCTGTCCAATTAGCCGGAAACAGGTCTGAAATCCGGATAAGTACTGGACAAAGCTGCAGACACAAAAAGAGGTGAAGATGGTGGTTTTCACAACAGGCGAATTGGTGCGGCGTCTGCAGTGATGCGGACTCTGCACCGGTCTGTCGTGGTGAAGAGAGAGCTGAGCCGGAAGGCAAAGCTCTCAATTTACTGGTCGATCTACGTTCCTACCCTCACCTATGGTCATGAGCTTTGGGTAGTGACCGAAAGGACAACATGGCGGGTACAAGTGGCTGAAATGAGTTTTCTCCGCAGGGTGGCTAGGCTCTCCCTTAGAGATAGGGTGAGAAGCACTGTCATCCGGGAGAGACTCTGAGTAGAACTGCTGCTCCTCCGCATTGAGAGGAGCCAGATGAGGTGGCTCGCGCATCTGGTTAGGATGCCTCCTGGACGCCTCCCTGTGGAGGTGTTCAGGGCACGTCCAACCGGTAGGAGGCATCGGAAGTCCCAGGAGACGCTGGAGAAACTATGTCTCTCAGCTGGCCTGGGAACGCTTCTGCATCTGCCGGAAAGGGCTGGACGAAGTGGCTGGGGAGAGGGACGTCAGGGCTTCCCTGCTTAGGCTGCTGCCCCAGCGACCCGACCTCGGATAAGTGGAAGAAAATGGATGGATGGATGGATGGAGGTCTGAAATCTACAGTTTGGAGAATCGATTGGCACTTCAAGACCTGAGGGAAAGCAGAAACAGAGAGTAAATGTCGAGCTAATTGTACCAACTCATTAAACAAGACCTAGACTTACGCTGTCTATAGGATTTGAAGCATGAGACAAAGAAACCCATTAGTGCCTGAAAGCAGCTTGTTGCCTCAGCTTTGTGTTGTTTTGCTAAGCTAAACCATCACCATTTCCTTTTGAAATCTAATGCGTCTTCTTTCCCCTTTCCCTTCTTGATAGGAATGCCTGTGATTGTTAGCGGGTGTCCGGACAGGTAACCGGGTGTGGTGCTGCCGCCATGGCGAGGCCAGCGAGGTGCCTGACTCATTTTGCTTTGGTCACGCTGGCCCTAGCGGCGCAGATGGCATCTGTGGAAGTGGATCACGAGTGGCACTTCAATGCAGGTAGAACACGATCATAGAAGACTCACACTATAAACCTTGCAACACAACCTGCACTCAGCGTTCCCATTGTCACTCATTTGCTCAGGACTTGTGGCTGCTTTTTTTCATAATAGTTTAGCAAACTGTCTGTGTCTGTGTGGAGTTTAGCTGTCGTTGTGATAATGTCTAAGCAGAAGCTGTATACTAATTTTTCACTTGATCAAAAATACTTAAGATTTGTTAGCTGAAACCCCGATCCCAACATAGGACATTTATCAAAACATGTGATACTCCCATTTGTTGTGGAAATTCACTACTTCCTGGTTCCTCGCACTAAGCATAAAGGGAACTGTATTTTTTTTTTTTGTATAAACAAACCTAATCTACTGCAATCTGTGTATTATCATAACTATGCATATACATAAATGTTTAGTAGTAGCAACAACTGCCGTCAATATTTTAAATTGTTTGTTTTTGTTTAGTTTAATTCATAAATTAGTTTTCTTAATAGTATTTTTAGAAAAAATCTATTTGGTCACCACTTCACTAGAGGCAACGTATTTCCTTGATGTATACATTAAAAAAAATCATCGATTAAGTACATGGTACAGGTTAAAAATGTATATGTATGTTTACAGTGCGCTCACAGTGTCGCTAAATAAGGCTGGCTGTTCTTACTAGCCTCCAATATTCTCCTAAGTGAGGCTCATTCTCGCTCCTTTATCAACAGGCTATCTTGTGTCTCCCCCCTTGTCTGCCAGCCAGCTATTTGAGTGTAACAGGAGAGTAAAGCAGTTCCCTCCCCGTTGGTCAGGACTGTTAATGCACTGCCAGATTATGAAGTGTCAGTCAAAGTATTGAAGCGCGGGGTGCAATGGGGCAGTCAGGTGAAACTGGAGCACTGTGTACATATCTGACTACTGCAAGAGAACACGAGCTGCAGCTTATACAGCATTTTTGTGTTCGTCAAGGCTTTGTTTCATATTGCAAACAGCGGCAATATTTTCACTCCATTACACAGATTGTTTGTTCCAGCCAAAGCCCCACTGGTGTTACAATAAGGAGATACAGACTATATGGTATTAGGGCTCCTATCGAAAAATGAAAGGAAAATGTGCTGGTCCACTGGTGCATCTACTGTATAGCAGCTTCAGCTCTTCTGGAACGACTTTGTAGAAATGTCTGTGGGAATTGAGAGGTCTTGGATATCATTGAATTGTTGTCATTGATTTTTTTTCAGTTGAGTCGCAATAGCTGCCTGGGGGACTTGTAAACACGCAGATGTCTGGATAACAATATGGTTATATACAAAATTATTCACCTTTTACAAAGAATTAGAAAGCATAGTGGTACATTACCGCATCCTGCTGTCAGATAAAATGTGTTGGCTAGTGCCCATTGCTTTCATCACCTCATGGGCCACAACCCAGTCTTTGCATTGCGGAATACTCTTTTACAGACTCTGCCTCTGTTACGACTGATACTACCTTTTGTAGAAACTCGCTTCTTACAGTGATTACAAAAATTTTCCACATTTATTTACCTTTTATACAAAATCCAGCAAAGCAGGACATTTCATACTACTTGGGCAGTGACAATTGCCTTCAATGCAACAGAACTGACACCCAAGTCCCGGTACTGCCGAATACTCTGACACACAGGCACCTTTCTCCTGTGTTAGCGGCTCCTGCTATCGCCTATCACAAAAGATTGCAGGGTCAACATCCACCCCATCCTTGTGTAACAGCCATATAGTGGAGATGAGGCAAACAAAAGCTATCTTTTTCAAGGATTAACCCACATTAAATTGGCAATCAATTTTGTCAGATTGACTTTGTCTGTCCTCTAAGGAATGTAAGCAAAAAACTAATATGAAGGCAGAGTGCACTCGATTTGAGTAGAGTTTAAACTATTGTTGAGGGACAGTGTGATGTTGATTTAATGACATGGGCACCTGTTTAATGGGTGTGGAGCAAGCTCAATGAGATCTGTAAAGTTTGTCATTCAGTCCAGAATTCCAGTGCAGTGACTCAATAACCCCTCCAACCCCTTTCTTCTCCGTCACCCTCCTCTTGTCAGTACCATTCTCCACTTCATTGCCACTCGACCCTCCCTGTTTGGAGCAGACAGCTGCCTCACAGTGTAATCCCACGCTATCCGGATCATTCGATAATGCCTGCCGCTGGAGCCTAGTCAGCCCCGATACCCGAGACTCTTCTCTTCTGTCTTCTTCCAGCCAACGGTGCCCTCATTTCTGTCGCCTCTTTCTTTGTTGCCTTTGCTGCAAATCCCCCCAGCGGCGCTAACTGTAACAGGAGCCCTGTTCGGTTGGAGGAGTTGGAAAAGACAAAAGAAGGAATGTGGAACGGTGTCGTTTTGGATAGAACGAGTCACCTTCCTTCATGCTGGTCTCCTTAGTGCACTTGCACTGGTTTACAACTGTGAAAAGAAATAACATCAATTAAGGTCTTGTTGGTATTCACATATTTTGACTCTCACATGCAGCAAAATACCCTCTTTTGGGGGGAAGGCAGGCAAAAAACAAAGTGTACGTTTAAGGTCTCAAAGCGGGGTATGTGAATTAAAATGAAAAACAATTACCATCTAACACTCACTGTTATGAGTGCGCCTGAACACCTCACAGTGCAGACCGCACAGTCAGAGCAGAAAGGCATGAAGTTGTTTATTGCTCTGTCTGAGTTAAATGAATAACTAAGTTTAATGATTATGTAGTGCATTAAGAGTGGTTCATATTCAAGATTTAATTTATATTGATGTTCCAATCCTTGCACTGTAAAAACCTGCCAATGTATGTGCGTGTCAGGATGAGAGAGTATGGATTTGCCGAAAAAGAGGCTTAATCACTGGTTATAAGTATATTTGTACTTTGGATACTGCGTCATTATATTTGTAAATTGTATCTTTCAATTTGGTGTGAAATAAATATGCAGACTTAAAACATAGCGATTGCCAGTGGACAAAAATGATGCTTTAAGTTCAGCCCATTCAAACGGAAAGAAAGCAAACATCCAGCTGAAATGAAATATTTGTAGGACAAATACTTGTCTGTTTATTAGTGCACAAGTAAAACGTTTATCAAAATTTAACCATGCAAAATACAGCTTTTTCAACCAGAATTACTTACTACAATATTAATTAACCAAATAATCATGTACAATATTTCAATTTAATGAACATTAAAAAAAAATGTGGTTGTGTGCAGGAGTAAGGGGGTACATGTGTTTAAAAAAAATAAATAAATAAATACATAAAAGTGGTACAGGAGTTTGTGAACCACTACACTAACACTATGTAGCCAATGTTCACACCAACTTTTAAGAGGGGTGTGGCAAAGGGAAAAAAACACATTAAATTTTGGTGCAAGTCAGGATAAAGGTATGTCACGTTTCAATATGGTATAATCGGAACAGTCTAGGGCAGAATGTAGAGCCATTTGTCTGTAAAATTTCACAGGCACAATCCACCCTAAACCAGAAAGTAGCGAACTGACAAGACAGTCAGGCCTCCTAAAGTTGAATAGAAATCCGCAGCTTGAACTGCATCACACGAGACATCGTCTAACCTTTTGAAGACTTCATCTCAGCGAGTATCTACAGCACGAAATTAGTAAATTAGTCTGCGGCCGAATTTTACTGAAATAGATTATGTATTTCCATAAAACTGATGCATACTGTCCATAACATGTAGTAATGTAATATAGTATAGTGTAATATAGTAAGAAATTTAACCAAATTGAACACAAATTCTGTTTGCTAAGAAAGCATGTTGTTGTTAAAGATGATTAGTAATTTAACTGTTGGAATTTTACTCAGATCCCTTAATCATTCACATATGACCCATTTTGAACACTGACTCGCAGTTTGGGCGACCCTGAAAGCCTCTTCAGGATTAATCTGCATTTTTGCATTTGTAATCAATACAGTTTTTGTGTAAAATACATTTGATAATTTAAATCCGTATTCTTACAGCAACATTATTTTAAAATAGGCAAAAGTTGGTTGCAGCACATATGTCAGGAGTGCTTATAAGTGAAGTTGTTTGATTTTCATTGATTCGGTGCATTGAAGATTACCAGGAATAAGTCATGCAAAGAACAATATACGTGTGGTTTTTTGCTTAACATTTTTTCCTCTGCAATATAAATATGAACAGTGTGGGAAATCCCGAGTCAATTTATTGCAGTAGTTTGGAATCCTTCCCGTCTCCTTTTCGCGACTGCGATGCTCACAGCACCAACAAGTCCGGAAGTTTTCCTAACAACTGAATACTCCGTGACCAAATGATGCCGGCTGACATTTATTGGCAATATTGAGTTTCTTCTGCACTAAACCTCCATACCAATAGTAATGTCAAAAAAAGATTTTCTTTTACTTTACGTCTGATGTCTCTTCCTGCCTCTGTCTTCCTGACAGCTCAGTGTCGTTACGCCCTAGGGATGGAGGATGGCAGCATCCCAGACTCTGACATCACTGCTTCTAGTGCCTGGTCTGACTCCACCGAGGCCAAGCATGGAAGGTCAGTGGGATGAAATTTTACCACTCCGATTTGCTTTTAATGTTTTGATGAAGGTTGCATTCACACTTACGGTTCGGTACACTGGTTTAAACAAAAAAATAAGATGGTGCACACTGTCAATTAGAATTCACATTATTTTTTGCAGGCAAACAAAGGCTGCAAGAGAACATATACATAAAGTAAGGACTTGATGGGATGGTTTTCATGACTTATTACCTAATAAGTCATGATGGGTTTAATATGCTGGTTATTTATACCCGGTTAGATTTCACAAAATGCTTCCACAATATACTTTTAAAAAGTGCTGTTGTCACACACACTGAGGGACCGCACAGAGACAGCACTTACTTATAACACATACTTGTCACTTGAGCATGTTTTTTCTGTCATTTTAACACTTGTTTGTGACTTTACCCCATGTAGTGTTCGCATTTAAAAGGATGGTTTGGATTTGTGACAAAGTTGTATGACATCCCCATCAGCAGTGAAGTGCATCAACAGTAACTTTTCCCACACGTCGTCCCATGAGCAATGTTCAGGTCAGTTTGTGGTGTTTAAAGATAGTAGTTCCAGCTAGTTGGTGGGGTCAGAAAAGTACAGCATTTTGCATCTCAAAACAACATGCGTTTAAAACAGTAATACATTTGCATCATAGAAAGTCAGACTTCACAATCTGTCATTTTCTCTCCTTTTCATATACCCTGCACTGCCACTTGTCCATTGTTATGTATGTGTTTCACAGTTTTTACATGCACGGATGGCGGCCGCTGCGAGGCGAGAGCTGAAGTGAGAGCAATGTCTCAAAATCCGAACTATTCTTTTGTGCTTTTTTGGCAATGATCACATTCAGACAAACTGTACTCTGAGAGCAAACTCACCACAGCTTTTTGAACTGAAACAAACATGACAAGTGTCAACGCACCCTTTAGTCACTGTGCAGCAAGTGTACATCAGTGTTGAGTTGTTCTTAAGAAGGATTCTGTGGCTGGTTTTGGCAGACTCACAAAGCTTATCCTGTCAGTGCAATGAAATACCACGCTGTGCATTTGGCAGATCGTTTCTGAAGTCTCGCTGCAGTTTCACATTTCGAGCCTCACTCAGCCTGTTTTTTTTCTTCTCTTCCCCTCCGCTGTTTTGCTATGCCTCCCAAGCAGAGTGCAGTCGTCATCATCACATTCAATCTGCCAACTTGCCAAGTGACAGTTTAAACATTTGCAAAATGAATTCACATGACTATGATGGATTGCACAAGTCAAACAACTTTGGAGAGTTTCACACTGCAGTGATTTGGATGTGTGGAAGTGTACACAATGCAGATGTTACTAAAGGAGCCTGTTGGTAGGATGATGACATGTAACATTACGTGGTTATTATGTTATTATAATGAGGTCACAGGCAAAATAACAAGTATTAATGACCTCACTTTATTGCACTCAGTGGAGTCAAACATCAGCTAATGATACAAACATACTTGCTACATTTCTTGCTGTAGATCGCTGCTTCTCAAATAGTAGGGCGGGTCCCCCTAGGGAGGATGCAGTGAACTGTCTGGGGTGGGGGTGGGGGGGCAGTGAGTACTTTCAATGTTAGTATAGACATGCCAACATGTACAAATATATTGTACTCAACATGCGATTTGACTCTTGATTGTGCTTCACAGCTCTCCATTTTGTTGCATTTTCCTGGTTTCAGTTTTGAGTTCAGGCTATACGGTACAGCTAAATAGATATCAGTTTCTCAATGGTATTTCAATTTGGGGGGCGTCCGCTGGGGAGGACATAACAAAATTAATTAATAACCATTACTGTAGGCCAGGGGTGTCAAACTCTTGCCAAAGAGGGCCGAGATACTGAGGGTTTTCTTTCCAGCCGTTCACTAAAGCAGGTGCTTTAATTGATGAGCTCATGCAAGAAAATACACCAAATTTAATAAAGCGCCTTTCTAACATTTTATTGGATGCTGGTTTCACCGTGGGAATCCAGTGTTATTCCACTGCCTGACACAGCCTCTGCCACAACATCAACGAATTCTGTTTGTAAAAAGTCATAATAAACAAATACAATCAAAAGTATTTTTCAGCCTTACTTGTGTAAAGCAAGGCTGATTCCATGAGATCATCAGAGTGAAAAGTGTACTTCCCTCGTTTATTGCGGTTAATTGGTTCTAGTGAATTTCCATTTTCATAGTTACAGCATAGAAAACCCAGTTAAGCCTTCTAAATACAGGTTGTAACATTATTAGATCCCTAGATATGAAATGACACCTCTGTTGTCACCTTTACACTCAGCCGAGGAACAGTGAGGGACCACAATAATGTTCTTTTAATAAATATATGTGGAAAAAGCGTGATAGAGTGAAGCCATTATAGTCGAAGTGCAAAGTTGTGGACAATAGTGCTTCTTGGAGCCACAAGCTCTGTAGGAGAGAGCATTGGCCAAACGCAGCTTATTAGTAGAGACGCACAAAGCATTCCCACTAGGGTTTATTAAAAGCACTTTTAAACTGTCTAAATTCCACAGGACTTTTCCAATACGCTATTGTGGGACCCCCGAGACATATTTTAAATTGTTACACCATAGTCAATATGGTATCTTTTGATTACATTTTCTTGTTTTGGATCTCTGATTGTGCATGCGTACCTAATGTTGTGTCTGTCCCTGATCAGTTGTTTTGTGTGCCGCGACAGGCACGCGTAAGTCGAGAAGTGTGACGGGAAGATGATGGTGTGTGCGTTTTGTAATCACATCACCAGCTTGTCTGTCTGGATGCCCTGCAACATGCTACAATAACTGTGTGTAGGAGTGATACGTGTGTGTACATGCATTTGGCAGAGAGTCTGACCATGTGGAAGAGATTATTAGCTGCAAGCACTCTCTAAAGAGACACAGGGGACAGCAGTGGAGGTACAGAACAAAAACAAGCGAGAAGCGATAGGTGCTAAAAGCCAGGGAGAAATAATTTGAAAGCAAGGTTTGAGCAAGCAGACGAGGGGAGGGGGCTGCTTGCATCTTTGCAGCATTATAGCAAGAAGAAAGTGGCTAGCAATAAATAGGAAGCAATATGATGGGCTAATCCCACTTGCTGGAGTGTAGTTGACGGCCATCATAATACTGTGCGTTTGAGTGAGTGCTCGTGTCAGTCAGTCTCACCTGCTGCTTTTACTCTCTCTTTGGAATGTGCATGTGTGCTGCACATTTTTGCGTATTCCCACTTTAGTGTGTGCTTGCAGACTAGCCTGTATGTAGGCCTCTACTTGCAGAAGTAAGTTTTGTACCAAATCTTAAAGTGCTACAGGCATGTTGTATTCCACGAACTTATATTTGTGCCTGCTTCACCCACTGAATCCCTAATTCTTGATGTGTGTCCATTTTTAGGTTGAGCACAGGAGAAGGGGACGGAGCTTGGTGCCCTGCAGGCGCCGTCTTCCCCAGTGGGGCCGAATACCTTCAGGTGACAACTTTTAGCTCGCTGAAATTGAATGTATTTATAATTTACTTTCCTACTCACATTTACCTTAGAGCAGTGGTTCCCAGGCTTTTTACAGAGGCATACCCCTTCAGACATTTGACCTGATGCCATGTACCCCCAACTCCAGCAAACTTAAACATACAGCCTTTCATCTTAATTCACTTAAAATATTGAACATAATTAATTAGTTAATTAATTTTATTGTAATTCTGGATCCAAAATATGTATTTTTCATGGTTGTATGAGCGCTGATGATTAGTAATCATCTCAAACTCTCATCACATCATCAAAAGTACTTGCGTTTGATGGGCTTGATTTTGTGCATCACTTTTTTGTCCACTAACAATGGCTGGTGTAAGTCTGCATATTAAAGTAATACCAAATTGAAGGGGAATGTTAACAATCACGCAGTATCCAAAGTAGAAAAAAAATACTTAGGCTACACCCAACAATAACACTCACTCACAGTGACAGTGAGTGACACTGCTGGGATTTGATTGGAATATAAATATAAATGAAATCTTCAAGTTTAAATATTCTTGCTGCACAAAATAATCATGAGACTTACTTATTTGCTCATATAACGCACACAGAGTAACCAAGAACGTCATGCTCCGTCTCACTTCTTCTTCGTTCTCCTTGCACCGTGAGGGATTCAAACTGTATTAGTGAGCGTAAGGCGCCAATTGTTTTTAGTTTTTATTCACGGACCCCCCATTACAATTGGCATACCCCTGGTGGTAGCATACCCCACTTTGGGAACTTAGGCCTTAGAGCTGGGTTTGGCTCATCACGCAGCTGGTTTTAAAAATAGCAACCATATTCTAAAAATAAAATTATTAATCAGATACATGATTAGATATTACACAAATATTAATTGCTTATTCTTTTGTTAGAAAGCTAAGATGGGAATGTTTTGTTCATATTCTAAGCATGTTTTCATAGGCTGCATGTTGGCCACACAGACAGAAGATCTGGGTTCGTATCTCCTTTTGGACATCTCTGTTTGGAGTTTGCATGTTCTTGTGAGACACCGGGGGTTAGTGCTGCTGTCAAGCTGAAGGAGGAGTCCTATCAAGCATGGATGGCTTGCGGGACTTCCGAAGCAGCTGACAGGTACCGGCAGGCCAAACGGCACGCAGCTTCGGCGGTGGTCGAGGTGTGGGAGGAGTTCGGTAAGGCTATGGAGCACGGCTTCCGGTCGGCCTCGAAGAGGTTCTGGCAAACCGTCCGACACCTCAGAAAGGGGAAGCAGCCCCAAGTTCACACTGTTTACAGTGCGAACAGGGGCTTGCTGACCTCGACTGTGGATATAGTTGGTCGGTGGAAGGAATACTTTAAGGCCCTTCGCAATCCCACTGACATACCTTCCTTAGAGGAAGCAGAGTCCTAGGATACGTACGTGGACAGTTCTATCACCGTGGCTGAGGTAATTGGGGTAGTCAAATCACCCCCCAGTGGCAAGGCTCCGGGGGTAGACGAGTTCCGCCCTGGAATTTCTCAAGGTTCTGGATGTTGGGGGACTGTTTCGGTTGACACGCCTCTACAACATCGCATGGAAGTCGGGAACAGTACCTCTGGATTGGCAGACCGGGGTGGTCGTCCCCATTTTTAAAAAGGGTGACCGGAGGGTGTGTTCCAACTATAGGGGGATCACACTCCTCAGCCTTCCTGGGAAAGTCTACTCCAGGGTGCTGGAGAGAAGGGTACGACCGTTAGTCGAACCTCGGTTAGAGGAGCTGCAATGTGGTTTTCGTCCCGGTCGCGGAACACTGGACCAGCTCTACACCCTTGCAAGGGTACTCGAGGGTATGTGGGAGTTTGCCCAACCAGTCTACATGTGCTTTGTGGACCTGGAAAAGGCATTCGACCGTGTCCCTCGTGGTGTCCTGTGGGGGGTGCTCCGGGAGTACGGGATTGATGGTCCGCTTCTACGTGCCATTCGGTCCTTGTACAATCGAAGCAGGAGCCTGGTTCGCATTGCCAGCAGTAAGTCGAGCTTGTTTCCGGTGAACGTTGGCCTCCGCCAAGGCTGCCCTTTGTCACCGATTCTGTTCATAATCTTCATGGACAGAATTTCTAGGCGCAGTCAAGGTGTTGAGGGAGTCCAGCTTGGTGACCTTAGGATCTCGTCTCTGCTATTTGCAGACGATGTGGTCCTTATGGCCTCATCAGGCTGTGACCTTCAGCGTTTACTGGAGCGGTTTGCAGCTGAGTGTGAAGCTTCTGGGATGAGACTCAGCACCTCCAAATCCGAGGCCATGGTTCTCAGTCGGAAACGGGTGGACTGTACCCTCCGGGTTGGGAGTGAGGTCTTGCCTCAGGTGGAGGAGTTCAAGTATCTCGGGTTCTTGTTCACGAGTGAGGGAAGGTTGGAGCGTGAGATCGACAGACGGATCGGTGCAGCATCTGCAGTAATGCGGTCGCTGTACCGGACCGTCGTGGTGAAGAGAGAGCTGAGCCGGAAGGCAAAGCTCTCTGTTTACCGATCGATCTACGTTCCCACCCTCACCTATGGTCATGAGTTATGGGTCATGACCGAAAGAATGAGATCGCGGATACAAGCGGCGGAAATGAGTTTCCTTCGTAGGGTGGCTGGACTCACCCTAAGAGATAGGGTGAGGAGCTCGGCCATCCGGGAGGAGCTCAGAGTAGAGCCGCTGCTCCTTCACATCGAGAGGAGCCAGTTGAGGTGGCTCGGGCATCTAGTCCGGATGCCTCCCGGGCGCCTCCCTGGTGAGGTGTTTCGGGCATGCCCNATGTCTCACAGCTGGCCTGGGAACGCCTTGGTGTCCTCCCGGTGGAACTGGAAGATGTCGCCGGGGACCGGGAAGTCTGGACTTCCCTACTGAAACTGCTGCCCCCGCGACCCGTACCCAGATAAGCGGAGGAAAATGGAATGGAATGGAATGTTCTTGTGAGGTATCTTCGGGTACATCCATAGACAGTTTCCAACTCAAATTACAGTATTTATGGGTATGAATGTGAGTGTGAATGGTTGTTTGCCTTGTGATTTACTGGCGACCAGTCAAAGGTGTATCTTGCCCAAAGTCAGCTGGGATAGGCTTCAGCATACCCCCCAACCTTGGGAGGACAAGCGGCATAGAAAATGAATAAATGAAAAGTTTTAAGCACAAACCAAAGCCATGCTGACTACTTCCTTCACCTATTTCCGATCAGGGCTTAAAGCTAAAATTAAAAGTCTCTCTATTTTTCTATTTCAGGTGCAATTGCGCAAACTCCACTTCCTGGCATTGGTGGGCACGCAGGGTCGCCATGCAGACGGGCACGGCCAGGAGTTTGCTCGTAGTTATCGGCTCCATTACTCCAGAGACGGAGTGAAATGGATCACCTGGAAGGATCGCTGGGGCCAAGAAGTAAGGCGGGGTTATACAAGTCAGGCGTGTTTATTGAAAGTGCGCAGGGCTTTATATTCTTGGTGTAATTCATCTTTTATGACTTTGGATGAGGAGATGTATCAAAAGAGCCCAGCTGGCTTTACAATACAATTCAATGACAGCACCTGTCCATTATGTTTGGTTAGTGTCCAGTAATAGTGATCAACTTCAGGCTGTGCTTCGTACCTGTAGAGTCTACCGTGAGAATTACACTTCCAACAGTGTTATAAGGAGGCCACTATTATTTTGTGATTGCATGCGGGTGTAACTGTTAGCATGAATGCTGCAACTGCAAAACTGCGCCTGAGGCATCACCTAGGAAATCATTCGGCATGTCCGTGTTTAAAAGTTCAAGGCATTTTATTTGAGCTTTTCTAGGATTAAGAGTGGAACACACCCTGAATAATAAGTCCCTGCCTTGGGGCGAGACTCAAAACTACCAAAAACAGGAGGTAGAGCAAGTGCGAGTGAATTTTTGTGCTTATTTCTCCAAGGTGGTGTCGGGGAACGAGAACACATACGATGTGGTTCTGAAAGACTTGGGGCCTCCCATAGTGGCCCGCGTGGTGCGCTTCTACCCACTGGCTGACAGGGTCATGAGTGTCTGCCTTCGAGTGGAACTCTATGGCTGTGTGTGGACGGGTAAGTGTGTGTCCTATCTTTACATATCTTACTTTGACTTTTGCCTTTTATTTGATTCATTTTGTGTTATGACGCCATGGCAGAAAGGTGGCACTGATGACAAATAGGAAAAATATGATACAGACCATAGAATCATAAAGGGAACCTATAGCATTCCATCCTGGCTGCTCTGTAATACTCAAAGACACCCATTGTCCCTCTGCACCCGTCATGTGTAATCACAATTAAGTTATTAAAATTACTATGTATTCTTATATTATTTGACAATTTATTTTGAACACATAGGAAAGCTAAGTATATTAAAATGTTACTTCAAAGCCTTGACCATACATTTACATGATGTACTAAATGTACATGATGTAGGTTGTATTATGGCCACAGTTTGATCCTGGAACAGATTATTTCTGCTTTGGGTAAATTCGAACAAACTGGAATTTGTATGTGTTGCATCTTTACAAATCTTACCTTTTGAGACATTGAAGGTTGAGTTAACTGTCATTCTAGATTTAGTTCTGTCCCGGATGAGTGGGGAAAAGGACGATTGACTCAATAATAATGATTACTAGTGTGTGTTTTTGCCATCCCTCCCATGCATCAATTTTACAGGCTTGCTAGCGTTTGCCAGGGTTTAGCATCTCCGCCCTCTGATGTATAGCAATCCCTGAAGCTCTCGCTATATTTATGAGCGCTTACCTTCTCTGCAGTCTCGTTCCAACTCCCTCATTCATCAGGAGGACGCCTTTAAATCAGCGCTGTTCTGGTTTTGTCTTTCGGGAGAGAGAACGTCTCGTTAATTTCCTCCATAGAGGAGTGTAGCCAGGTTGCCTGAGATGAGGTGCATTATATAGCATAAATGTGGAGACTTTTTCCCCCCAATCAGCACAGTTTATGGTATGCAGTGGTGTTTCATAACATAACATATAAATATATAACATATAAGGCACCACTTCTTGTGGGTGTAGGTTAAAAACCACCATCTCTCTCACTCTCACTAAAAAACAAAACTGAAATTAAAAAGATGGCTTGTAGACTCATTGTTTTGTCATTCTTTTTTATGTTTCCTGTCTTTTATGTATGATGTCAAACTCGACGATCTTTTCTACCCCTAGTACATAAGAAAATTACAAAGCGACCCATTTTGGACAATGGTCAATGTGATAATTTTGTTCCAAACATGCAGTTATACTGAGAAACATCACATGATTACACTTGCACAATTCAACATATCCAAAAAGGCGTAGGAAAAAGCTGAGGTTATTGTATCGTACTCCTTCTCCAAGATAGTTTGTACGCTCTCGGTGTGTAAATGTTACTGTTGCACACAGCTGAATGTGAAAGATGTTTATGCATAATAAAATGTAGCGCTTTGTGGAAAGGTGGCACTAGATACGGTTTATGTGTACCAGCGTGCTGGGCTTGATTTCTGTGCTGACGCCTGCTTAGCCTGATTGGCTCATCTGTCAAGGCTGCACAGACCCAACTAACGCAGTCTTTTGGTTTGTTTGACTAGTTTCAAAATAACCTTTTGCGTTCATTTCCTCCTTTGAATTGATTGCAAATGTACTTAACTCTGCTCAAGTTGAAGTTGACTATGTAATTTGTGCATTTCTGCCCTTTTTTTTTTAGCAATCAACTGACAAATTGTTGGCATTCTGTCTTTCACTTACAGATGGTTTAAAGGCTTATACAGCGCCAGTGGGCCACGTCATGAATCTGTCAGGCATGCCCGTCTACCTGAATGACTCCACCTACGATGGAAGCACAGAACAGGGGTAAGCACTTGTGGCTGTAAAATGGCAGAAATGCTTCAGCTAGAAGCGCTCATGCTGCAAGTGTTTCCGCCAAATACCATTCGACCCATGCAGCCCAATCTCATCCAGCTCCTTCCTCGGTGCCGAGTACAAACAGAACCAACAGTGTTGTTGTAGTTACTAGGGGAATTGGAGGCGTGTTTCCTGGTCATAATGTTTTTGCAGGCCGCTAAAGGGTCATGCTTGCTCGCTTGGGCTATGCGGTTAATGGGCCTGAGATGTTTTGCTTATGAATAAGCTAACACCTTTTGATGCGATCCAGACGTATTTCAGTGCAGATGTGCACTAATACGAGACAGGAAAGTCACCACCTCTTTGGTGACCTTGGCATGGTTGTGTGTGTGTGTATACTGTGACATGACAGTGTGTGTGTGTGTGTGTGTAGGATGCAGTTTGGCGGGCTGGGTCAGCTGTGCGACGGCGTTCTGGGAGGAGACGACTTCATGGAAACCAAAGAGCTGAGGGTGTGGTCCGGCTACGACTACCTCGGCTGGAACAGAGATGTTCTCGGGAAGCCGAGTGTGGACATTGAGTTCCACTTTGAGAAGCCACGTGTCTTCCATACCATGCAGGTAGGAAGCAGCTGTGTTTTAGGGTTTTCAACTGGCGGTCCACCAACCCAGTCTGGCATGGGAATTACATCAGCTCACCTAGTTCAGCTCAAAACGCAGAAGTGACTCACATTTCTTCTGCAGATTCGTAAAAAGAGCAGAACTCTTGTCATTTAGAGGATCTTTGGCTATTGCATTTCCACACTGTTGTTGTATTGATGAACCTTGATTGGCATTTTTGCAGTAAGTCCTTAATGTGCTCATAACACCAAACAACATTTGAAAAAAACAATAACAAAATGAAAGTACTCACTCATTGACTGGCGACCAGTCCAGGGGTACACCCTGGACTGGTCGCCCCTCAGTCAGCTGGGATAGGCTCCAGCATACCCGCAACCTTAATGAGGATAAACAGTACAGAAAAAGATGGAAAGTACTCACTCAATAAAACATTTTTGTCATACTACTGTCATAAATAAATATGAAATAGGAGTGAAATGAAGTGAGGACTTTGACAGAATTGGAACACGTTCCAGGAACCAAATTCAAACACATGCAACCATTAACACACAGCAAAGCCAAAAAAAACCCATTAACGTGCACAAAGAAAGTGACATTCACAAAAATAATAACATTCACTAATATTGTGTTGTGAGAAGTATAATTTGTATTACTGGCAGTGATAGCCACTGACAGCTATCAGCTTGTTTTTTGCACACTGCAAAGCTGAAAATGACAGATGATTGTTTAGTAAGCAATTTGGCATGAAAACACATATTATTCATGATTCATAGCGATGGTGCAATTAAAGATGGCATTTTGGATTTATTGTTGCACACTAACAAATACCACATAAGCTGCCTATCCAGGGCGTCAGAACACACCAGATAGGAATTAGCACTGCCATAACCAGTGGGCTGGATACATTAGAGAATATTAACAGGAGAAATGTAAAATGCTTTTCTATGGTCAAACATCATTTGGGTTTTTGACTTTTTATTTCCATCTGCAGGGCAGTAACATTTGTCCCACAAAGTTTTCTGACACATTTGACGAGGCGAATGGTGTCCTTCGAAATGCCAACATGCTTACTCTCTCCCCTCGGCCTGTCATTTGGAAATTTGGGAAATACAGTGCTGTTATTGTGTTAGAAAAATAATATACTGCTAGAACATTCAGCTTTTGCATGTTTATGTTGCTTTGGCTACATTCAGATTTTTTGTTTAAATCCAATTTTTTTTAATGTGGTCGTTCATATTTCCAAACAAATGGCACTTGTTAATGTGAACGGAAAGTGTCTGGAAAATGACATATCTGCGCAAAAGCACGACATCACCTGCATTTCCATGCAAGTAAAGTTTGCTGCAGTGTGTGCTCTAGCTAAGATATGTGCAATACAAACTTTTTACAATGGCCTAGTCCTTCAGACATCTGATGTAAAGCCATCTACTGCCTACTCCTGCATACTTAAAAACATAAACCTTTTTATCAGTTAACTTTAAATATTGATCATAATTAATTAACTAAATTCATAGAAATTCCTGGTCAAAAATGTGTATTTTGCATGGTCACATTTTGACCACTTTTTTACCGCTGCACCGTGAGGGGATTATAACACCAAAATGGATGAAATCTTCGAGATTAAAAACGATTAATTAATGCACAAAATAATCACCAAACTAACTTATTTGTTCATACAGTATCATGCACACAGCAAAGAACAACCTCACGCTCAGTCTCTTTTCAGCTTTTGCTTCTCATTGCGGTTAAGCGTTCAGGTGCTCTGGTAATTATGAGCGTTGGGGGCAAATTGTTTTTTATTTTGATTCACGCACCCACATCACAATTGGCTTATCACTTAGTGTACGCGTACCCCACTTTGGGAACCTAGGATCTGGAGCACATGTCAAACTCGTGCCATGGAGGGCCGAGACTGCAGGTTTTCTCTCCAACCAGTTTCCTCAGCAGGTGCTGTAATGGATGAGCTCCGTCCCTCAAATTGAAGGAGGTGTTGATAATTAAAATCACCAGCTTTAGTGACTGGCTAGAAATAACCTGTAGGGTCTCAGCCCTCCATGGCACGAGTTTGACACCCCGTATCTAGAGGATATTTGCCAAGTGTTGTTTTTTCCCATCAACTGCTCCTGTCTTATTGACGATCTTTTGACTACTTTTTGTGTAAAGTGCTGTAAAACAGCCGAATGCTCCTGAATCTGTGACTAGTATTTTTCCCCATAGAGTTCTTCTATCGTAGTGAGGATTTTGACTTAATGATTTTATTTATGACTGTATTATCCATTGGCTGAGTGGGTAGCATGGTGGCCTCACAGTCAGGAGGTTCAGGGTTCGAATCTCTGTTGGGCATCTCTGTGTGTAGTTTGCATGCCCCCCCCCCCGTGTGTGTGTGTGTGTGTGTGTGTGTGTAGGTTTTCTCTGGGTACACCGGTTTACTCCCACATTCCGAAAATATGCATGTTAGGTTCATTGGTGACACTAAATTGTCCATTAGAGTGTGAATGTGAGTGTGAATGGTTGTATGGCTGCCCTGCGACTGTCTGGCGACCAGTCCAGGGTGTACCCCGCCTCCCGCCCAAAGTCAGCTGGGATAGGCTCCAGCATACCACCGACCCTAATGAGGATAAGTGGTATAGAAAATGGATGGATGGATGGATGTATTATCCATATATTATTGAGGTACAAATGTGAAGGTATGACGATATATCTTGACACTATATACAAAATAAGAGTAAGTTAGTAAGAAGTCCAGCCCACTCAAACATTAGCTTTCTGGAAATGTGGCACCTAGAGCAATTTTGTTATTTTTCAGGTGTGGAAAGAGTTACTTCTGCAACTTTTTCCCACACCAATACTTTTAGGGTCAAGACCTTTTGGTGTGAGCTAACCTTCCCCGGGACATGTTTTAAACAATGCTCCTATTTGAATTCCAAGGTGGTTCGTCCTCTATCCGGAGCTCATGTACCATCCTCAAAATCTTAGATTTTAAATCCTTTTTTGCATGCAGTTGAATGCCAGTGGGTCTTTGTGATGCCCTTGAAACCTCTTCGTGTGTGCGACACATTTTTGGAGCTGTGGTTAAACAGAATTCAGTACCTTGTGCAATCACAGAGCTCCCATTTCAATTTCCTGTCTGCATTCACATGAATCCCCACTTGGGGCACAAGTACCCCCAATTCGTTTGTGTCCAGATGTTCTTCATACTTCATACCGCCAGCCATTTCCACTTCGGGCCACATGACCTGAATTGGATTCTGGAACAACATGATGTATAAATCCATATGCTCATGAATAACTTCTATTAATGTGTATTATTCTAAGTAAGAACCTCCAAAATGATTTCCATGTGTGGAACCAAGATAACAATGCTGACAAAGACCATTTTTGTTGTTGTTGTTTTTAATTAAGGCTTTGATCTGGTAAATGAATAACCTCATTATGGTAAGTCGAGCATCACAGCGGGATAATGGGAAGCTAATGCTGTTATTTACGCCTTTTAATGAAACTCCTGGAGGTCATGTGATCCGTGCAACCTTTAAAATGCACTAACGAAAACAGATTACAGCAATGTTTTCTCTACGAATGAAGTTTGAAATGTTCATGTTGGTGCCCCCAATAAAGAATTAGTAGGAAAGTAGATATAGAAATGTGTTAAAATATTAGCTTGTAAATCTTCAACTCAAAATGAAAGAACTTAAATAAATAAATGTACAACATGCTAATATTGTGTTCTGTCCGCGTATAAAGCAGGAAGAGGCAAGCGATGATGCTATCCTTGCGTCTGAATGTTGGAGGCCTCGATACAGTCCCTTTTAATACTACATTTTCTGAAATAATGTCCGTCCCTCTCATAGATTCTGCATCCCAGTCAGTGATGTAGCACATCCAGACAGACGTCTTCCTTTCTCAGTTGTGAAAAAATGGGTAGCACTGCTGTAATGCAAAAAAAGCAGCTGCTTAGCCCAAATAAGCTATATCTGCTGTTTGAAGTAGCAGCGCAGTTTGCCGGGTGATATCAGTGCATAATGTTGACAAAAATAATTTTCAAGTAACCCCACATATTTCCTTGCAGTGTATTAACTTTATGTACTAAATTGCCGTGAGACAATGTGTCCGGCACTGGACTGTAAAGCTCTGGGTTTGGCATACAAAGCTTCACATGTTTATGCATGTCCCATTGCAAGGCATAGCCACCAGTTGCTCACGGTGGTGGTGTAATAAATATTCATGTTCTACAGGCATTGTTTGACGGAGAACAACATCTGAATGCTCCCTTGGTGTTTGACTCCCAAAATGTTTCTTTAAGCGCTGCCTGTTTCCTGGATTTTCACCAGGGGTTTTCCAACACGAACTTCGGATGACATTACGCTCTAGTCTAGTGGCTGGATTTGTCCCACTCCAGAGGTCAAATCTTGATTCTGTGACTTAACCTGCAGCTAATTACTTCACACACAGCAAAGTCTGCTTTTTGACCTTATCTCCATCTTTTGTTTTTGTTTTTTTCCTCATGAGGATATGCCCTTTGGGGATTTTATTAAAACATGGCAGTGTAAGAACACAGAGGTTGCGGTAAAGAAACAAAAGGATCACAGGAATTTTCTATTAGACAATTTAGATTGACACAGTCTCCACGCTCACAAGCTGGGGTTAGCGAGGGCCTTTGTTTCTGTTGACTTGCGAGACCACCGCTGTGACTTTTGCAAACGCACATCCACAAAGAAGCAACTTACACCTCAACATGTGGCGCAGCTGTTGCTTCGCGTGCACTCACATGTGGATCACGTTAGGGGGGCTCTGACGAAGTGCGAGGTTAACAATGTGATCACCTCCTTGCCAAGTTGAACAATTTTGACCTCTTTGGCATATGTAGTCTCTTGCTGATTTTGTCATCACTACAATGCAAACCATAAAGGCGGAAAATAATCTCGTCCCGATGCTTGTGGACCACAACCCATTGGAAACATTTACCATCAAGTGTAAAAATAGGTTAACCATCGCAGAATCGTAAACACCCTTCTTAGTGACCAGTAAGACTGGTAATTGATGATTAGCTCTCACACAAGTGTAATAAGTTCACCTATAAAATAATAGAATGAAAAGAACACTACCTTTTCATGCAGTAGTTTTCAAACTGGGGGGCCCGGCATTATGACGGGGGGTGCTACCACAAACACTTCATTATTGCCATATTTTTCAGGCAGGGGGGGCGCTGAAAATTATTTCATATCCAAAGGGGGGGTCTAGTATAACAGAAAATGCAAAATGTGTCAATTCTTTGACACTGGAAAGGAGGCTGTATTAAGTCTCACATTGTCAGCACACAATTGTAAAAAGAAGTTAACCAGAGGTAGAGAAGAATTTGTCCCCCAAACACACAACACTCTGCCTGGGGTACATACTGTATAGCAGCAACAACAAAAAATGCAAAATGCATTAATACTTCTATTTACTTTGGTTGTGTTTTTTAACGTTAGCTGTCACACAAGTGTAAAAATAAGTTTACCCAGTAATTGTACTAAAGTCGTACTCTTTCCATAATTTGGAAGCCTTATCAATTTAATCACCCCAGTCAGCATTTGCATTTGAGAACAAAGGGCATTTTTTGGAAAATAAGGCAAATTCTGGTCTTCCACCAGAGTGGAAGTGCAGTGAATGATGAGATACCCCTGTTTGGCATTCAAGTATGGCCTCCAATTGCCATTCTTGACTCCCTCCCTGCCTCCTCTCTGCAGTGTTTTAGTTTTCCTCATCAGCAGTCGCTTTGCACTCCACCACTTGCAGAAGCAATTAAGGTGGCGAAAAGGAGGATGAAAATATGTGTTTATTTCCTGCGCTAATTGAATCTGCCCAGCTGAGATAAATAAAAGAACCTACTACAAATTAGTTTTATTCATTATCTATTCCAGGTGCACTGTAACAATCGTCACACTCAGGGTGTGCGGGTGTTCAACAAGGTGGAATGTCTCTTCAAACCCGGCATCCTCCAGCCGTGGTCGTCTCCGGCCCTCGCCCTGCCCGTCCCCCTGGAGGACCTGAAGGATCCCTCTTCTCGGACCATCTCCCTGCCACTGGGAGGACATGCGGCCCAGATCCTGCGCTGCAAGTTCTACTTTGCAGACCACTGGCTGCTCCTCAGCGAGATATCGTTCCTCTCTGGTAGGTATCTCCATCTCCGTTCATGCCGCAGAAAACTTTTGGGAATTGGGCTCTACCAAAAAATATATACATTAATTCCTCGTTTATGGCTGTTAATTGGTTCCAGACTCGACTGTGATGAGTGAAGATCGGCAAAGTAGGATTCCTTCTTTAGAAGTCACATATTTTTGTAGTTGGTCATAGAAAACCTTTTTACAGCCTTTTTAAATATGTTTTTTTTAACATTATTAGAGCCCTCTAAACATGAACTAATACCCCTATAGCCACCTTTACACTTGTATTACCTGTTATGTTTGACAAAATCAGAGAATATGAAACATTTAAGACATAAAAAAGACATGTGCTCACGCATGTTGCAATAAATGTTTTCCAGTTGTGTGGAGGACAGAAAATGTCGTCAAGAGTTTAGGGTTGAGTTTTAGCTTGGAGCCCGTGTTGTTATTGTTGTTATTATTATTATTATTATTATTATTGTGTTATTGTTATTGTCTTATAGTGGTGACTCTTGTGAGCTAATTCAAACCTGCAATGAAAGCCTGTTGTTCCTACAAACAAGTCTGATGCCTGCGTCACCAAATACAGTAACGTTACTGGCACCTAGTGACCAGTGTAGAATACTACATACCATCACAGCCTTGGATGGATCTTCTGAATATCTTATATTTGTATTTTAGTTCATCTAGCCATTTTTATGCTTGAAAATGGTTAATTTAGGCAAAATAATTGTCAAAAGTGCTCAAATAAGCATATGTTTTGATTTAATAGGCACTATTTAACCACAAAACATGATTTATTAATAGATAGGTTTTTGAAAAAAACGTGGTAGAATGAAGCAATGAAATTTAAACCACAATGTGGCAAGGGATGACAGTACTGTAGTTTCTGCACTTGGAGACCTAAGTAGCCATGACAGAGACTCTTAAACTGGTGTGGCAAGGACACCAAAGATACCAATTTCACATCACTAACATTATGTGGTTGTTTTTTCAATTTTCTCCTTCCACTGCTTCTATTACTATTGCAATTTTTTTTTGTATCAAATGCATGTTAGGTTAATTGGTGACTCTAAATTGTTCAAAGATATGAATGTGAGTTGAGTGCTTGGTTGTCTGACCCGCGATTGGGTGGCGACCAGTCCAGAGTGTACCCCGCCTCGCGCTCGAAGTCAGCTAGGATAGGCTCCAGCATACTCGCGACCCTAAAAGGTATACGCGCCATAGAAAATGGATGGATGTTCTTTCTTTATTCCTATTGATTTTATTTAATTTTATAACTCGTCACGTTTCTTATTTTGGCTACTTTATTTGTTTAGCTTCTTTTTTTTTTTAGCATGTAGCATGAACCACTTCAAATTGACTTTGTACTACTACTACTACTACTCCTCAAGCTAATTTAGACTTTTTTTAAATTTATTGTATCAAATGTGTGTTCTTGTTACATGTTTCTTAGTTTGGCTATTTAATTTAATTTATCATTTTATTTTCTTCATCTGTATAGCATTAACGTTTTTTTTTTAAATGTGCTTTAAAAATTGACCTTGTAGTACTACTACTACTACTACTACTACAATAACTGTAACTAGTACCACAACTGTGTCAAACTTGTGCAATGAAGGGCCGCAACACTGCAGTTTTCTTTACCAACCAGGTGATTTAATTGATGAGCTCCTTCCCTCAAATTGAAGGAGGTGTTGATCATTAAAATCACCTGCTTGAGTGACCATCTGGAAAGAAAACCTGCAGGGTCTCGGCCCCTTATGACATGAGTTCGACACTCCTGTATTACTATAGATTTTTTTTTCTTTTACATTTTTTACTGCACACAAGAATTATGTCCCCTGTTTGATACATTTATGTATTTTTTATTATTATATATAATTACATATTTTTATGTAATATTTGCTGTAATGTAATAATACTTTTATTCTGTTTAAATTTTTTTGTATTTATTTTGATTGTCCTTTTTTGTTGTATTTTATTTATTTGTGATCCATACCTCTAATTTTTTTGTCAGTTATTTGAACATGTTTTTGCTTCCTTTTTCAGTATTTCTAAGCATTATTTATAATTACAGTATAATAATAAAATGCCAGCATAATATACTCATATTGCCATAGAATGGAAAATACACAATTGACTGCAGTTTTCAACAAAATTCTGTGACATATTAAAAGAATAAATATTATTTAGCAATAAGATTAAATGTATTGGTTGTATTACCTTATATTAAGGAGCATGGCAACCATTAGGGAGGAAATTTAAGTCTACAGCTAAGTCTAAATACTGTATACAGTAATTACTTGGCCAAACTGAATCCTACATTGACAGCTTTCCAAAAATTTCCTTGTCCTTGTAGCGTGATTCCAAGTGTTATGCCTTATTGCTCTTGTCCACGCATTTCTAATCTGCCTTGTAGTGCTGCAAAAGATCATTTGTATGGCTAGGAAAGTGAACATAATTATGGACTGGCAATGTCACGGGCAGCCGAGCTAGCATGGAACTTGTTCTGCAGTTTTTAGGGCTGATTGCCTTATGTTGGCAAAAAAACAAAACATATAAAACCTGCACATTGAAGGTGTATTGCTCTGGCCCGGAGGCTCCCCACAATAAAGTTACTAATGAAATCATGCTCCCTGTAAAAAAAATGCTGTCAAGAATCAACAAAGTAACCCAGGATGCTGAAATACCTTCATATTCTTGCACTGCTTGTGATAAATGATACATTGTTTGAATTCCGGGCAGGAAACCAGCAAGGTTGGAAAAACTGTTACTTAATGTACACCTGCACATTCTAATGGGATCAATAAGAGATTTAGCATACATTTTACCTTTACCAAGATAATATTCCACTTTTGCTAAGTGAGGTAAGCAAAATGCACTGCAAACTACACCCACATGAATAAATATTCAAAATAAATATCGTCTTTGAGCTCTTGGAACTCAAGTGTGCCTAATGAAGTGTCTGCAGAGTGTTGGTGTTCAGCCTTGACTAGATCTTATTGCTCTCCCATGCAGAGCCTTTTGAAAAGGACGTCACACAGACGAATTCCATCCTTCCCAACACAAGTTCCTCTCCTTTCCTCAACCGCACCTCCTCTTCCTCCCCAGCACCGAGTCGCAGCGCCTCCAACACCACCGCTGGTGAGTCCTGCTCCTGCTTTCAGCCTCTTCCTGTCATTACCCATAATCCTTCACTTCTCTTCACACTCTCGTTATCGCCTATGCCAAGGAGGTTGTGTTTTTGGCAGCGTTTACCTGTTTGTATTGGAAAAAAACGTAAAGCTCTGAATGGATTAGGATTCAATTTTAGTGTTGAAAATGGGATATGGAAGAAGTGATTACATTTTGGGGGTGTTTCGGATCACTTCTTGGATCCAGGAATTTTTTAAAGGAATCATTAACATTGCAAGTTAGGACCGTTTTCGGCATTTGTGCATATAACTAAAAAAAAAAAACGGTCGGAGCACAAATACAGCACAAGTTTCCAACAGGTTTTACAAACTATCAAAAACTGATCCAGCCAGATAATGGAATATTTTTGGATAGCATGATCCATAATATGAAAAAATAGGAGGCCTTTTTTCAAAAGATTTTTCTTCAATTATTATTTTGGTGTGAATAAATCCTGTCCTAAACAGGATGTCTGAAAGAGGATTAAAATGGCTGACTCTCATATCCAATCATGCATTGAGGATCATGTTATCTTCACCTTCAATAATCTACTCCACATGGGCGGATCTCATCCTCCTCCTTGTATACTCTCCTCCTTTCACCATCTCTCCGCTAATTCCCACCCTCCTTTGTTCATCCTCCCTGCTCCGCCTCTTCCTCTAGCCCCTCCCACCATTGCCACCTCCACCTTCATGATGGACAACACTGCTAACTGGACGCTGTCAGGTGAGACAAAGGGAAGACAAACCTTCTCCTCCTCTACTGGCAGCTTTAAATAAACATTACTCGGGAGTCTCATTTGAAAGGGGGTTGCGTACTAATACAGTGGAGCCTCCAGGGTTGGATTTTCCTATAGAAAATAATCCATTCCAAGGTCAAACTGTTGCTGTCATTAAACCTTCATATACTGTATTCAGTTCAAATATGTTACCTTTAGTGCATTTTGCTCTTCAGCCTAGAATTTGATACTATGTTTGAAAGTTGGGGTTGGTCTAAAAGTGATAATACATAAACTATTGAGTTGTTTTTAAACTAATACATAATGTGTTTAGAAAAGTCACAAAAGCATCTTACCAATATTCATTAATTCATTCATTTTTTATGCCACTTATCCTCATTAGGGTCACGGGTATGCTGGAGCCTATCCCAGCTGGCTTTGGGCGAGAGACGGGTACACCCTGGACTGGTCGCCAGTGAATCGCAGGGCACTTACCAATATTAGTCATATTTACTCGTTATTACAAAGCTTTATCTGCAGCCACTGCGTATTTGCAAACAGGTCAGCACTTAACATAAAAAAAAAAAGTGTGTGTGGGGGGGTGGGGGATTGACTACAAAATATGAAATAATCAAAACGGGCATCGCGTTAATAGACCTATACAAGAGACTATGCTACATTTTATGTAACAATATAGCTGCTTTTGAAACATGTAAACATGTTTTCGACACTTTTCAGCAACAAACAAAAAAGTTGATATTGGCTATATTTTCACCGATTGCGATTAATGGGTGGTACGTCATAATCGGTCGGGCTCTGCTCTCCCATGATGCCTGACAGATATACATGTGTCTGGGCGGTGAGTCTCTTCACAAGTGCACTGAACACATTCTTCTCCACTTTCCACACCTTCGTTATCAGTTTTAGGTCATATTAGACGTGATGTAAAACACACATGCATAGGTCATCCACTGAGCTGCTGAAAATGATGGCTTAAAGGTCATCCCAAATTCTTACACGCAGAAAGTGAGGAAATAGCAGACATATTTTTGCATAAAATACATATACATTTTGTGGAAGTCGATTAGTTTTCAAGATAATAAACCTTAAAGACCTTAAGATATACCCTGTCAGCGTATTGTTTTCTGAGTAATTGCATGTAAACATCAGAAGAGTTTTAAGCACAGTTCTGGAAGTTTTGAGAGAGTTTGCCCAGACTTTGTGTCGCAGGAGGGTGCAGTAATGGCAGGCTCACCGTGTCCGTCTTTTTAACTGGCCTAAAACCAAAAGTTTCCAATAGCTGGACCAAAAAAGGGGCCATCAAAGCGGTGGTTGTTTTGCTCGCCGCATTTCAACGATGCTTGCTTTGAGGAAGTTAGTTGCGTTGCCGTAGAGCTGGGATGCGAGGCAGCTGTGCCCGGCATAAAATTTTCCTTCATGACCATCAAAAGCGGCCACTTCCTCCAAACAGGTCTAGAGTAAGTAAAACGGTGTCATTTTGTTTCAAAATGTGAAATGTCGGCTAAATGAATTGTGTAACTATCCATCCATTTTCTATGCCGCTTATCCTCATTAGGGTCACGGGGATGCTGGAGCCTATACCAGCAGACTTTAGGCGAGAGGCGGGATACACCCTGGACTGGTCGCCAGTCAATCGCAGGGCACATATAGACAAACAACCATTCATACTCTAATGGACAATTTAGAGTCGCCAATTAACCTAACATGCATGTTTTTGGAATGTGGGAGGAAACCGGAATACCTGGAGAAAACCCACACACGCACGGGGAGAACATGCAAACTCCATACAGAGATGCCCAATGGAGATTTGAACCCAGGTCTTCCAGATCTCCTGACGGTGTAGCCAATGTGCTAACCACTCATCCACTGTGTGGCCCCCTGTGTAACTAGTCCCTGAAAAAAGTACCTCTAACTCATTCACTCGAAAAAAAACATTTAAATTAAAAATGATATCAAGCATGGCACAAAACAGAATAAATCTGTCACAAGGCAGCAACAGAAGCAGCCCTAATCCTCGGATGTGTCACGGCTCTACACCGAGTCGGGTGCGTGTACAACCTTTTCTACACACACCCCTTATGCGTTTTAAAGAAGAAAATCCTGTTTGGTATAACCTTTAATTCAACTTTAGGTGTTCCACTGCACAAAGAATACTAACAACATATTTATAACATGGCTGAGGTGGCACAAAGTGCATGTTTTGCAGGGCTTTTTGGACACTCAGTCCTTTTCTGTGGCATGTTTTTTTTTTTTGTTGGGGTTTGTTACCACCGTGGTCGTGTGTGTCTCTCGTCTATAAACCAACATGTGTGTTGGTACATACCTGCATGTCACGTTTGACCTTGCAAGATGATCAAACAGCCTCACTGTGAGATTCATGGTCAAGTTGTTGAAGAGCCATGCACTTTTCACATTCTTTACTCCGAACACCAGCCCCACGAGAGGCCCCAGAGATATTGGGTGATGAAACTATGCCGGAGTGACCTCAAAGAGTGTGCGTGTGTAAGATAAGACAGTAATAACTCATCTTCCAGCATAGATCCACACTGACTGGTGTACTAAACAACAAGCATCACAGGTCTGAAGAAAAAAAAAATTTCAGGATTTCAGTTGAGGTCAACCTCTTCTTCTATATCGCAGGCTCGGACTTTGCCGCCGTGTCTCCGAAGGCGGGACTTCCGGTGGCCAAGGACGACAGCAGCAACACGGCCATTCTGATTGGCTGCCTGGTGGGCATCATCCTGCTTCTGCTGGCTGTCATTGCCGTCATCCTGTGGAGGCAGTACTGGAAAAAGCTACTGGGGAAGGTGCGGACAGCTCGTGTAGTTATACAGTATTAATGTCACTGGACACTTTATTAAGCACGCCTGCACAAAGTATTGGCAAAAATATCAGGGGGGTAAGAAAAACGTCCATGCTCGTGTCGCCCACGGCAGGCCCAGAACAGCCTCTCAAGTGACGAGCTGCGCGTCCACCTGTCCGTCCCCTCGGACAACGTGGTCATCAACAACACGCACAGCTACTCCAGCCGCTACCAGCGCATACACACCTTCCCAGACGACCCCGAGCGGGAGGGCGAGTGCGAGTACCAGGAGCCCAGCGCCTTGCTCCGCCCACGGGACCACCGTGACAGCACGGGTAGGTGAAGACAAGCGTCCTTCAGCGATTTACAGCATGACTTGCTGAGAGCTACTTGAACACAACATGCTGCATATGGGCTGATGGAGGTTGTTTACTATTGAAGCTCACACACGCACCAAAGCTTTACATTTCAAGCATGGACAAAAGTACCTGGCCCATTATTTCCTACAGGAAGTGAACACTGAAGAAATTTTTTTAAAAGGCTCTTTTTTATTTTTTTGGCCTTTTTGTCAAGTTTCTGTTGCAAAATTGTGTTGTTTTTTTAGAGTTGTCACGGCCTCTGTTTTGGGCTAGCAGAAAACATCCCAACTGCTCATTAGAGATCCCAAACAGTGATAGTCCCAGTTGGACTATGAATGGCCTAAAATGTCAGTTTTGCAAATGGTTGCTTTTTTCACTCTTTTGTACTGATTTCTTTTCTTTATTTTTTTATTTTTTTTTTTTACATTTTTTCAAGTTGCTTGCCCAGCGCTGTCTCTGGGGCAGGTGGTCTGCAAACCATCATTAGCTGGACCAAAAATGTCTTCAAATGGGTCAATTTTTCACTCTTTTGTCCTGTTGCCCTATTGTGCAAAATTGTTGAATTTTTCAGGTTTTTGGTCTACAAAGTATGTGGAAAAACCTCCCTTCCCTCATGAAGAATTGTGGCTGAACATTAGCCAAATGCCAGTTTTCAATAGAGATCTGTTTATTTGGATGGTAAAATTGTGTAAAACTGTGGAAAATATCATTGGGGGTTATTTTTTGCATTTTATTATATATTGTTTTATCTCTCTGGCCCCATTTTGGGTCAGGAGTGCTTGGAAACCACCCAAACCCTAATTAGGGATCCCATCTAATCTAAGACGGTGAGATTTTGATCATTGATGTTGGAAAGATGACTCCTTTTTGGGGAAGGGGTGTAGAAAAACTTCCAACATCTTATTGGGGGTCCTCCGTGGACCAAACAAGGGCCTAAAACACCACCTTTCCAAATGTTTGAACTCATCCAAATATTCCTTGCTTTCCGTGCACTGGGAAAAAAGGGCCTCCATCCCTGTGCTGTTCCCAACTGGGAAGCTTAGAATTGTAGAAAATGTCAACCTCGATCTTATTGAGGTGATGAAGAGGAAGGTCCCAATACTCTTGTGTATTGAGAGAAGCGTGTTGTTTTTAGTGTTATCTAAGATCCACGTGGAGGATTGCCTTTGTGAAGACGTGCTGCTCTGAGGCCCACAAGGGAGCTTTTGTTGGAGGGGGAAAGAGAAGGATGGCTGAGGAAAGCGAGGGCATGCGTGCAGTCGTATTGCAGCGCACGAGACTGGCATGCTGTCTCGTGTGAGGCCAAAGTTTGAAATAACACCATTTCATCTACGTTTGGTTTTCTTTTAACATGACTTAATTGTTCTTGCTGTGCCATTGCATCCCATCCTCCCCCTTTATTGATTGGTTGACATGCTAACAGTACCGTATCTTGTTTTGTTGTTTGTCCACTTGATGTTGTATTGCGGTGTCCCACCTCGTCTTGTGTGGGCGTGCGTCTGTGTGTGTGTGTGTGTATATGTTGTGGTCTCTCAGCCTTGCTGTTAAACAACCCGGCCTATCACCTGCTCCTGTCAGATCACAGGAAAGGCTCCAGGCCCTGTCAGGCTCAGGAAAAGAACCTCAATGTGCCCCATGGTAAGAGACCTTAGTCTGGGCAAATGCAGCTAAAGAAGCCCCGCCCCCTCCTAGCCGACTTAGCTGCCTGTCAGGGTTGGCCTTTCATCTTGTGGCGCAAGCCTCTTTTCTGTAAGTCCTAACATAAGTCCCTTATTTCACCCTTTGTACTAATATTCTCACCCTCTCTGAGAATCACACACCTTTTCTAGCCTCCTTCTTTGGACTCTGGAAGCGCGATCTGTCCATCAATGAAGGAAATCAATTTCGTCTTCTTATGGGTTCTTTTATTAGTTATGTGATGCAATATAAAGTAATATTGCTTTTCATCTTCTTCTTGGACTGTTTAAATACTGTACTGTTTCCTCATAGTGGTCAGGGGTGTCTGTTGACTCAAGCGCAGAGAATACCAGGCATCTCTAAGGTCTTCATCATTAGAGAGACCACTTTATCTCTGTAATAATTTTAGAAATCCAAGAAAAAATACACATAAGTTTAATTAATTAGAGCATCTTCTGAAAAGTATATTCATTTCAGTTGTTCAATTTAAAAAGTCAAACTCTAATATTTGTATACACTGTCATTTCCGGTGTTTAGGCCGCACCCACTATATTTTTGAGAGAAAAACAAGTTTTTACATATACATCATAAAGTAGCATAATTGTGGAACGCACGGGTCAGTGAAGAAAAGCTTAGCTCTTTGTCAGGAGCCAATCATGAGCTATGAGAAAACTCACATTGAGCTTATCAACCCATCGGAAATCTCCGGAAGTCATTCCTCAATAGAACATCTTAGGAATAGTGTCATCTTAGGAAGAACACTAAAATTACCACACAGCAACTTAACACTCAAAAGGTAGGTAAGGAATATACAAGACAAGTACCAATAGAGGTTTCCCAGCAAAGCAGTTCAAGATTCGTGGTTGCCAAATCAATTTCTTTTTTTTTTTTTTAAAGTAACTTTTTAACCAAAAATGGAACCAGTCTGACATACCTCGATACTGGACAGTGCAGGTGAAGTTTCCTAGATTTCCGTTGCTTTTTGTAAGGGGATCAGGTATACAATAATCATGATTATAAACAAACAATTCATAGCAAATGCATCCACATTTTATTTGATTGAATGAATTAACAGTTTAAATCTGTGATAAAGTCTATCTGCTAAAACACAAACTTAAATTTTATATTTTATAATTGAATATTTAGTTTTCTTTCCAGCCAGTGTGGAAATGATTTGAAGCACTTTTCTTTTTAAACTCCTCTGTAAAAAAAACCCAGCAACAATAAAAAAGGTAAGCTTCACCAAGGCCATGTCTGCTCTCCAAGCTGAAACATTGACACACAGTATATATATAAATATATATATCCTCCCTGCTATTATATTATGATTTATAAGGCCTTACCCCTAAGAGACGCCACTCTCTGCAGTTAAGTGAAAAAATGGACAACCATATGAGGAAATACAGTATAGAGGAGTATTTTAATGATGGTGTTGGTTTCTTTTAAAAAAAAAATAAAAACAAATTAAAAACAAAAAAAATTTTTTTTTTGTGTAACGTGCACTCTCACCTCTTGTGCTTAGCCTGTGGACTGGATTTGGACCTGGAGAAGAGTTTCCCCCTGTCGCAGGACGAGCCGCCCCCATACCCCGGGTCGCCACCTTACCCTGCCCTGTCCCCACCTGTGTCCCCCCCGCTACCCCCCAGCGTGCCGCATTACGCTGAGGCCGACATCGTGAGCCTGCAGGGCGTTAGTGGCAACAACACCTACGCCGTGCCCGCCCTGGCCACGTCCAGCCCTGGCGGGGCAGATGCCACCCCCTTACCGGAGCTGCCCCGTCAATGTCTCATCTTCAAGGAGAAACTGGGAGAGGGACAGTTTGGAGAGGTATGAGTAGGACATGCAGTGAAAAGAAGGTATGTGCATGCAGGTGTGAAGGTGGTTAAACAGAGTTGCCATTGTTGTGTTGGAAGGTGCACCTGTGTGAAATAGAAAACCCTCAAGATCTCCCCAACCTGGAGTTCCCCTTCAACGTGAGGAAAGGTCGCCCTCTGCTGGTGGCTGTAAAGATACTGCGGCCTGATGCATCCAAAAATGCCAGGTACATCTCTCACTCTCTGTATGTCTTTTTTAGACACCTACTAAATAGCCTGAGAACATGTGTCCAAACTTTTGACTAGTTCTTTACATAGATAAGAGATTAAAATCAGAATATTGTGAACATTTAGTGATGCTTGCATGTGTAGTGGATCAATGAGGGGATTAAAGAACCATAACTTAGCAGCCTTACATTTTAAAAGCACTGTATCATACATGCTTTTTACCTTCCTCTGGCATGCATCAGTCATAAAAAATTAAATGATGGCTATTTATGTAATGTACATACCAAACATTGTTTTCAGTAGTCTACGGTTTATGTGTCTCTGTGGTCAAGCATACATTATATCTGGTGTATACAGTATTTCGTAACCAAAGATGAAGCACAATTTGTTTTTTACTCTTCCAGATGGTTTATTTTAGCAATTATTTGCACCTTAATGTTTACAATCATGATCATCTGAATTCTATTATATAAAGGTACATTTATATTAAAAATGAGCAATAATATAAAATAATGATATATTGTCTGCAACAAAATTTGTTGCATCTGAATTGGGTAAGAAAATATTAGATATTTGTAATTGAGTAACAAATAAGTCATTAAAATGATGATTCGGAAGTAAATAAGGTATTTACATAAAATTGAAATGGTAATTTTTTACCAAATAGTGTGTGTGTACATTTATATACAATGCCAGTGTGTGCGTGTTTACAGTGCCCTCTAGTGGTCACTTGGTGGTAAGCTCAGATGTTAGTCTTTTTTTTTTTGCTTGTTTGTTGTTTGAGATATGTATTTTTCTAAGGATGCACCTATTAGATGACCATTTAAAAACTTGCACATTTTTTTTTTTAAATCTAGATGTTGCTTTGTCATGCTATTAACAAGTAAGGTGAGCTTTTTTTGTCCAGTCTCACCTCCTAAAAGTTTTTTTTACTTATTTATATTTTGTGTAATTTCTTCAGGAATGACTTCCTGAAGGAGGTGAAGATCCTCTCCCGCCTTAAAGACCCCAACATCATCCGTCTACTGGGGGTGTGTGTAAGCAGCGACCCCCTTTGCATGGTCACAGAGTACATGGAGTGTGGGGACCTCAACCAGTATCTCTCCCATCGAGTGATGCTGGACAAGACCGGGCCTTCACACAACACTCCAACCATCAGGTGTCAGAAGGGTTTGATGGTAAACAATGCAGTATTGTCAGTTATATTCTTACCGGACGTCTTTGTTGCCAGCTACCCGGCTCTTATCTCCATGGCCAGCCAGATCGCCTCTGGCATGAAGTTCCTCTCCTCGCTCAACTTTGTGCACCGCGATCTGGCCACGCGCAACTGCCTCGTGGGCGGCGAGAGGGGCGAGAGCGGAGGCGACCCGAGCGGTGAGCGCCACATCAAGATCGCCGACTTTGGCATGAGCAGGAATCTGTATGCGGGAGACTACTACAGGATCCAAGGCCGAGCTGTGCTGCCCATCCGCTGGATGGCCTGGGAGTGCATCCTCATGGTGAGCATAAAGCCAATATTCTCCACAAATTTAAAAGACAGTGCATGATATGCTGTTTGCTGCTATGCCTCACTAGCGTGGTGCACAACACGCATAGACATGTGAACACGAGTACTGTGGGGTTGTTACTGCGACGTAAATAAGATTTCTATAGTAACACCAGTGCATGATATGCTGTTGGGTTTCGCTGTGTTCACAGGGTAAGTTCACCACTGCCAGCGACGTGTGGGCTTTCGGGGTCACATTGTGGGAGATGCTGAGCGTCTGTCAGGAGCAGCCCTACTCCAACCTGACGGACGAACAAGTCATCGACAACGCTGGCGAGTTCTTCAGAGACCAGGGCAGACAGGTATGACGCCAACCCGGGTTCTTTTTCAAACTAGATACTCTCATGTTCCTCTCATTGTCCCCTGCTGTCCAGGTGTATCTAGGCAAGCCCGCCGTGTGCCCTCAGGGTCTCCATGAACTCATGTTGAGCTGCTGGAACAGAGACTGCAAGCTCCGCCCATCCTTTGGCTACATCCACTCCTTCCTCACAGAGGATGCCATGAACATGGTCTAAGATGCCTTGGTGGAGTCCACTGGTGGGGTTTAAAAAACACATTTTGTACTTTTTGGGAGGAGGGGGCTGCTGGAGACACTGCTGGTTCAGTTTTATCCCACACCAGACCCCCAAGAAACAGCAGTAACCTAGCTTGACAAGTGTAGAGCTGAGGCTGAGCTACATGATGTAGTGTAGGGTGGTGGGTGCATTCTGCATTAGGAGCCTTTTCTTCTTCTTGTGACTTTTTTCAGAAGGGGGCAGACTGGAAATGAGGTCACTGAAAGTATCTTGTGAATTTTGGAAAATGGTTAGGTGTAGTGGTTCACACAGCGCAATACACACTCCAAGCTCCAATTAGAAATCCTGTGATTGACAGGTTTCACCCTTCAGGGTAGGTTCCAGCTCCCCTCCTGCAATCGTGAATTGGGTAAGAGGTGAAGAGCTAACTAACTATAGCCTCTTGTCCAAGGTCAGCTGGGACTCCGCCTCCTCCACTTGCCATCATTAAAATGGATGTCATGAGATGACAGCTGTTGATGTTATAGTGGTTCACATAACTGCAGAGTTCAATTCCTGGCCAGTCCGTTCAGGACGACCTCCACCTGCAGCCCCGAATAAGATGAGATGGGGGGTAATTTAGTGGTTTACGTTGCTGCCTTGGGTTTCGTTCTTGGCACCCAAAGGCAAAAATAGACTAAGCACTATAGAAATTGATGTTGGGAAATGAGATCCATTGGTGGTGTAATGGTTCACATAGCTGACTTGGGATGAATGCTCGGCCAATAACTTCCTGGGTTTAATTGGCATCACACCCCCAAAGCATTTCCCCTGGCAGCCCTGAACAGGATACGGTCTGTTGGCCGCATAGTGCTTCACATAGCAGACCAGTGGCAATGAGGCCTGTAGAGTTCCCTGATGAACCACTTCCACAGTGTACTGAAACAGGACTATGTGACTCAATGCAAACCAGATTAGCGGAAGTATACTTGCAGCCCCAACAGCATTTTAAAAGGAAAATGTCCCCTGATGACAATGTGACCGTCCCTCCCCAGAAATGTCACTTGAAATTTGGGCAAAAAATAATAAAATTCCACAACCTCCTGCACTTTACCTCCATCACACAAGTGGCTGATGAACTGTTGTTATGATTCCTGTTTGTGTGGACTGAAGAGCCGTGATTGGACGACTAGAAGGACATTGTTGGATGTGAAATGTCATTTTAAAATGACGGACGTTTGAGGATCTGTCATAGAAATTCTACGTTAGGTTACACATTGTACAGCACCGTCAATCAGTCCTCTACATCCGTGGTTCTCAACTGGTTAGGCTGTGAGACACACCATCACCCTTCAATGACGAGCAGCGTTCCAAATTGCCAAATTTCTCAAAAATGTTATTTGATACATTTATTTAAATTTTGAATGTAACTTTTGAACTTGTTGCAAGCATTACAGTATATCTTCCTAACACACACATGCGCAACGGCCTTTGCTAAATGCTGGCCGTGTCATTTTGAACCAGTTTCAAACTGTCCCTTTAATGAAAAGTGCAGTTTTAATTTGAGGTAGTGGAAAACATGTTGTGCTAGCACAAAACATATTAATGACTAGTTAAACAGTTTTTCTCCACAAATTCCCAAATTATTTGAAAAAAAGTCTATAAAGGTTTTCAGTACATGTTATACAGTGAGGGGAAAAAACTACTTCAACCCCTGCTGATTTGTAAGTTGCCCACTAACAAAGAAATGATTAGTCTAAAATTTCAATGGTAGGTTTATTTGTACACGGAGACAACAATGGCAAAAAAATCCAGAAAAATGCTTTTCAAAAAGAGTTATAAATTACTTTAATTAATTTAAGTATTTGATCCCTTTGAAAAACGTGCTTCAGTACTTGGTGGCAAAATGTTTGTTGGCAATCAGAGGTCAGCCGTTTTTTGTAGTTGGCCACAAGGTTTGCACACATCTCAGGGGGGATTTTGGCCCACTCTTCTTTGCAGATCCTCTCCAAGTCATTAATGTTTCATTCCTGATGTTTGGCAACTCTAACCTTCAGCTTCCTCCATAGATTTTCTATGGGATTAAGGTCTGGAGACTGACTACGCCACTCCATGACCTTAATATGCTTCTTCTTGAGCCAATCTTTTGTTGCCTTGGTTGTGTGTTTTGGATCATTGTCATGCTGGAATACCCAATCATGACCAATTTTCAATGCCCTGACTGAGGGAAGGAGGTTCCCACCCAACACNCTGCCTTGAGATCATTGACAAGTTCTTCCCGAGTGGTTCTGGGCTGCTTCCTCACCATTCTCATTATCTTTGAAACTCCACGATGTGAGATCTTGCATGGAGCTCCAGACCAAGGAGATTGGCAGTTAATTTATGTTTCTTCCATTTGCGAATAATTGCACCAACTGTTGTTACCTTCTCACCCAGCTGCTTGGGGATGGTCTTGTAGCCCATTCCAGCCTTGTGTAGGTCCACAATCTTGTCCCTGACATCCTTGGAAAGCTTTTTGGTCTTGGCCATGGTGCTGAGTTTGGCATCTGGATTGATTGATTGCTTCTGTGGACAGGTCTCTTTGATACAGGTAACGAGCTGAGAGGGCTGCCAATGTCAGCTCGTTACCTGTATAAGATCTACCTGGGAGCTAGAGATCTTGCTGACATATAGGGGATCAAATACTTATTTCCTTCATGGAAATGCAAATTAATTTAACTCTTTTTGTGTAACAAAATGTGAGCTTTCATTCTGTGCCACACTCTTCTCCAGTAGAAAACTCCTTAAGGCACCTTAAGTTCACACTTTGTCTTGCCCGCCCGCTTAAACCATTCCAGAATTTTTTGTCTTGTCCAGCATTATAGCACAGGGGTCTTAAATTTGTACCATGGAGGGCCGAGACACTGCGGGTTTTCTTTCCAACCCATCACTACAGCAGGTGCTTTTGATGATCAACAACTCCTTCAATTTGAGGGAAGGAGCTCATCAATTGAAGCTCCTGCTTCAGTGACCAGCTGGAAAGAAAACCTGCAGTGTCTCAGCCCTCCATGGCACAAGTTTGAGACCCCTGTCATAGCACCCGAATGGTACTCAAACTGCCTTTTGGGGCTGAACACATTTGCTTTGCCAAGGGAAACTTTACAATCTATGAGGGTATCCTTGAAATTCTACTGTGTTTGTTCTGATTTTTGTTAAACCACTTTTTGTAGCCGGACCCAACATGAAAGAAAGACCATGAAGGGGAAAGTGCTGAAAAACCTCACAAAAATATTTCATCGCCCTTGAACAATTACAGTATTTTTTTTGTTTGTGGCAGCAAACCCACTGAAAGCAGCTCTGCCAACCACTTTTGGGTCGTGACCCACCAGTTGAGAATCACTGCTCTACATGATCAATTGATAGTTTACGGATCACAAATGCTTGCAGTGCCATTTGAGCCCATTTAAAAAAAAATACACTGTAGTACAACTCAACAGTTTTTATAGATACTGTACATGCTTTGTCCGTTGTTACATGAATAGTTTGTACATATTTTGAATACAGATCTGTATTTTCCTGTACTAATATGGAAATTTCTCTTGTGGGAGTCTTCTGTATTTTCTGTAGACACGCTTGCTACTTTGATGCCGCTATCATCCATTGTGCTGTTAATTTTTGTAGATGTTAATAAAGTTGCATCTTTTCAAAAATAAAACTGTACCACTCATCACTAATTATACAGCGCACATAAATGCTAACAATTTCATACTAACTGTTGTGGCTAGTCATGCAGCAATACTTTTGACGTGACAGGATTAGTTAAAGGGTTAAAATTCCAAATAACATGGCCGCATTATGGTTTATACCAGTTTGAAATTAGGTGATATATTCCCTGACAAGCTGAACACAAGAGGTCTGAGATTGTTTGTTTTCTGAGGAGTTCATCTTGACCAGGCACTTCACGGTGACGAGATGCATTACAGCTTTGGATTGTTAGTAAAGTATTATAAACTTTCTTTTTGATTACAAAAAAGACAGACATGCAGCCTTACAAGTTCCTAACTATGTAACAGGACCTCAGTGTTAGTCAGCATCCTTACAAAGGTGGCAAATTAGTCAAAGCTAACAAACATACACGAAAATTTAATCTGTAGTAAGCAATGGTGACGTCCAGCAACACTTCCCACTTGGTAAGACCTCCCGATCCCGTCTCGCGCTAGCAGCCACAAAAAACACTTTCTCTTCACAATTTGAGACACCAGACAGAAACCCAAATTGCAATTACAGCCACACTGATAAGGTTGGAATTTTACAAGAAAAAATATTCATCCATCCATTTTCTATATTCTAAATATGTGGCTACGCAAACAAAAATGGACTAAGGTATTCAATTTATTGGGAAGATAGTTGCGTGTAATTCTTGTCTGAATCATTCATTCATTTTCTATGCCGCTTATCCTCATTAGGGTCCGCGGGTATGCTGGAGCCTATCCCAGCTGGCTTTGGGCGAGAGGCGGGGTATACCCTGGATTGGTTACCAGTAAATCGCAGGGCACATATAGACAAAGACATACAACCATTCACACTCATTCATACTTATGGACAATTTAGAGTCGCCAATTAACCTAACATGAATGTCATGCGACTAAAATCTCAACATTTTAATAAGTGTTCAATATGAATGCAGTAGTCAGTGATGTTTCTCTAAATATGCTTCCTCCCTTTTATTTAAATCTTTTTTTTCCTCACAAAATTGCAGTTTGAATTTTGCAATATAACAATTAAATTTTTTTTCGGGAGGCAGAAATGGGGATTTTAGTCTATTACCCCAGTTATTAAAAAGAAAAAAGTGACCATTCTTGTAATATTATGCAGAATATTCTTATAGTATTCCCATTATAATGCAACAATTTTGCATATGTAAAAAATACATTATCGTAGTATTAAGACTTTTTTTCTCGTGGAATATGTCTTAGGCTATATTTTTGTAGTAACAAAAAGGATAGCATTGTTCTGGTAGTTTTATTCTTTCAGTACTTTTTCATAAAATTGAATTCTTATTACATTTACTTGTTAAAGTACGAGATCTTTCTTGCAATATTAAGTCCTCACAATGTTTTTAGTTTTTTACCCTCTCATAAATATGATTATTAATATTATGCATTATGCTGTCCTTGCAATATTCCAACCTTTCCCCATGTCAAATTGTGACAATATTCTCATATTACCATATTATTTTTTGTCGTATAATTCTGACTTTCATTCCATTTTCAAATGTTGTCATACTTGGGTTGTTTTTTTTAAGTGTGGTAGTAATACTCTGTGTAAGTCTGGCGCTCAGTTAATGTGTAGTACATAAGATAACCTTTGGATCTATTTGACAGACAACCAGTGCACATGAAGCACACAAGAACACACATTGTTGACCAAAAAGGCACACAAGTGCTTTTTTGGTGCAACAACGCAAACACTAAATTTCTAGCTAAAGTCATCTTCTCTGGACAAAACAGAAACACCAGCATTTTTAACAAGAGATATAAAATGATGGCGGAAGAAGAGAGGACAGAGACACAGTAGAGGCACACCTGCATGCGCTTTGATGGCATAAGAGTCATCAGAGTGGTTGAGGCACAGAGAGGGGAGAAGGCGTGATGCTCCACATAGTCTTAGTGCACACGCAGGGACTGTCCTGTAACCTGCAATAAAGCAAGATGTCAACACGGGCTCACATAGAGTCCATACTACACACAGACACAGATGGATACCCGGGAGATGTCCACTCCAGTGAGTTTCTCCACAGCTGAGGGCACCCGGGTCATGATCTCCAGGACCTCGCCGGCCAGCTTGGCAGCTCCCACATCGGAGCCGCCACTGGACACCATGGTGACCTTCTGGGCTGATGACAGAGGCTTGCTGATCTCCTCTGCCATCTAAGGGCACAAAAAGACAGGACGCATGATGTTAACGCTACAAAAAATACAGCAACGATGGTCATCCCATGCAACAAACCAGTGGCAGTTTCTCCAGGAGCATGTCAACCATGGCACCGTCTCCGTACTGCTTGAAGGCCTCCGCCTTCTTGGCCATCTGCTCTGCCTCGGCACGGCCCTTTGCTTCTAGGGCGAACGCCTCAGCCTCACCCTTCATCTACACAAGCAAAGTGAAGCGTAAAGGATGGATAAGTTAAAGGTGGAGCCCTGTAAAGAGCAAAAGACTCACTCTGATGGACTCGGCCTCTGCTTCGGCCTCCATGATGAGCTGCAGGCTGCCAGGTAAAAAAAAAAAAAACGCTTACAAACTGTTACAGATTGGGACGCAAACGAGCTAAACGAGGCTAAGAGTTATGAATATAAAACTAAGATGAAAAGAATCAACTAAAATGTATCGGACATTTTCTGATCAAAGGCAAGATTATGGACAAATGTGGAAATTATGCCGTGGCATAGCCTAAAGCGCTCCCTAAGATTAAAGACAAGATTTGGACAAGAAAAGCAATGATGGTTTTGCACACCTGCCAACCTTGAATTTCTATGAGTACTTCAATATTTTTTGGTATTATTTTTGCTCACAATGTGAATCAATGGAATACCACACATCACAAAACTATTCGTGCATTCACGCCTTTCTTTTTTCGAAGTGTAGTCTGGTTGCCAGTATTCATTTCAATGGCTTTATTAAATGTGTGTAAATATGCATGCGTCTGTACAGCAACCCCTTGTTTATTGCTATAAATTGGTTCCAACTCGGCCCCGAATCAGTGGTAATAAATCGAATATCATTGTACAGGGTGACCCAAAAAAAAGAGAATTTTTGAAGCGCATATTGGCAGACATGAGCAAGTGAGCACTGAGGGACAGTGACCTTGAGCAAGAGAACACCCCCATCTTAGTAACCATGGATCAGTGGAACGGTCAACAGCGTGCATTAGCCATAAAATTGTTTTATAAAAACGGTGATATTTTGACAGCTGAGCAGAGCGAGTTCCGACGTTTTTACAGGAAGTAATTTTAATTTTTAAATTTTTAAGAAAAAAAAAATTACATCATTTTCTTAAATAGCATGTTTTAAGGTTTCAATTACTATGAATAAAATATTTTTCTTCCATCACTCTTGGTTTTATTGGATTGTTAAAGTTCTCATTTTTTGTGTCACCCTGTACTTGGAGCATAGAAAACATTTTTTTAAACCTAAGTACTTGAAATAATCACTTAACAATTAATTTAACAATTTTTATGCTTAAATGTATACATGTGTGTATAAATGTGTGTGTGTTTGTGTAGTTGTTTGTATCAACATTTCATCTTTTTCCTCTTTGCCTTTTTGTTTTATTTTAGCAGGGTTTTTTTGAGTAATGAGACGGCCAGGTGTACACTGGCACCTCCACACAGGAAATTAATCCACGCTTCAGAGACTGAACTCTTTTCTAAAACTGTCAAAATGTGCAACATGGGAGCAGCGAAGCTACAAGTGCATTCAAAGGTCAAAATGTGTGCGTGTTGGCAGGTCTGGTTTAGCCTAATAGCAGTAGACTGCAGGGAAATAGGAAATATCCCACATCAAGGTTTCGATGTTTGACCTTTTTAAAATGTTCCAAACATATATATATTAAATTTTTAAAAAAGGCTGACGACCTCATTAAGTTAGTACTCGTTTGTCTGAGTTTCCTGGTCTGACGTCTGACAGTTCCACCTTTGGAATGCACCAAGAGTTACCAAGAGTTGTTGAGTTGGAACACTAAACTTTGATCGGCATTCAAAACACTCTAACCTAGTCGGAGGTTTATCTGAATTCAAAGTTGTCCTTATCCAGTGTTTGTTGCAATCATACTGTTTGTTTCAATGGACAACTCATCTGAGCATCTCTCAGCGTTCACACACCACATCTTGGACCATTTCCAATTAATGAGTAATTTGCTATGTCCAATATCAGTAGTTCTTAATTGTTTTTACCGCTGAGCCTCAGCCAACCTCTCCAGACGATACTTCTCGGCCTCAGCAGGCTTCTTGACTTTGGCCTCCAGCTCCTTCTCCTTGCGGACAATCTCCTGCTCCTGCAGCATGATCTGCTGGGAGCGCTCCACCACCTGAACCTGCATCTTCTCCTCCTCGATGCGCTGCTTGGTCTTGGCCACCTGTGACGGGCATTTAGAGAGACTCAAGAGATGGTTCCCCGGGAGCATGAGTAGATCAAGAAGACTGCATTAGTACCTGAAGCTGATAGGCCATTTCTGACTCAGCCTTCTTGGTGTTGACCTCAACATCATAGGCGGACTTCTTGAGCTCGTAGTCCCTCTGGGATTTGGCCATTTCAATCTCGTTCTTGTACTGAGCGGACACTTTCTCTTGCATGGCTTGGGCCTCCTGCATAGTGAAATCAAACAGTGATTTCCTCACAAGATTTACACGTGAAACTAAACTAAAGATGCCATTTTTACCCTAATGACTGCATCTCGCTTGTACTGAGCCTCTCCAATCCTGGCATCCTTCTGCACCTGGGCTGTCCGGGCCTTACCCAGAGAGTGGAGGTAGTCCTAGAAGACAGTGACCATGAAACATGAGAAAACGTGCACTCACCAGCCAGAAAATGAAGTACAAATGAGATTTGTTTTGAACCAAATGTGCATTAGTATGATTGTAGTGCACTTCTACACTACTGTGCAAAAGATGCACATCAGACTAACGGCACACGGTTGCCATAGTAGCACTTAGCTCTAATGAATCACTAATGTACTGTACAGAGCAGTTGCAGGATGGAATAGAAGAAAAGAGGGGGGGGGGGGGTTGCAAACACTTGATATAGGTCACTTAAGTGTATAAGTGGTAAAAGACGTCAATTACTAAAAGGTTCATGAAAAAAGAAGATGCAGTTACAGTCCAGAACTACACAGTATCCTCTCCATCAGGACACTGAAGGCACTGGAGGCAAATCATAGCCCGCTAAGGCTGCCATAAATTAAACGTAGCCCAAACATGCTGCCTTCTGTTCAGGTTTTTCCCACCATGGGTTGAAAACCTTTTAGGTACATGCATATACTGTAGTTTAGGGATTTATTTTAATCTAGTTGTAATTGGGTCTTGAACACAGGGTGTGCTTATTATTTTCATTATTAAATTATTCTCACAGATTTTTAAATAATGTAAAAAGGCAATTCATATTTGCAAAAAAACTGTCACCATCATAAAGGTGTTCGTAACAGTAGAGGCAAAGTAACATTTGAACATTCTTAGCTGTCATCCAAGTGTAAAGACAAATTACATACTTATTTCATTTACATTTATTTAGTAATTTATGTATGTATTTGATACTTAATTTATTTGCATTTCTTATATAGTACAGTCCCGCGACCCTAATGAGGATAAGCAGTATAGAAAATGAATGTATGAATGAATAAATAAATATTGTACAGTACAGGCAGACTCTTTCCCATGGCCGCAGTAAGTTCCAATTCTATGGTTATCATTACATTTGTCCTATTTGTTATTACTAGTACCCTTTTGTACTGGCATCACACAAAGCCACACAAACTTGTGGTGTGAGATTCTCACTGAGCTAATGTCTCATGATTATAACTTAAATTTTATGGCACATATTTCTCAAAGCACCCTACCGTCTGGTTTTGGGGCCATTTTGACTTACAAAAAAGGTGAATACCACAACACAATGCAATCATGGGCCAGTATTAAATGCTTCCTTTGCTGAATCCCTTTGTTGAACCCCTTCCTGTGAATTACCTGGTCATCATGGACATCTTTGAGGGTGTAGCTGACCACCCCGATCCCCATGTTGACCAGGTCAGAGGAGGCCACCTTGAAGACCTGCTCGGAGAACTTCTTGCGGTCCTGGTAGATCTCCTGCGAGAGGTGAGAAATAAAAACACACACAAAGTGGGCAGTGAGTGATTCTCCTTTCATCTCAACGTCATTACAGTACATCACCTCCACAGTCAGGTGGGCGATGATGGCCCTCTGGTGGCCCTCCAGGGTCTCCAGAGCGATTTGGGCAATCTCAGCCTCTGATTTTCCCATGAACATCTGGCAGGCAGTGGCCAGCATCTCCTTATTCTGGCCCTGGATCTTCACCTGGGAGAGAAACACATTAGGATGAAACAGCGCTGAGATCATTGTTATTAAAGGTGCCAAACATTAAATGTCAAGGCATGGGACACAGATATTCGTGTGGGAAGTTCTCTACCATTGTTTGGATTTTGGTTAATGACAATTAGGAAAATAAACAAGTATAATATATATGGTATAGAAAAATAGTATAATACTATAGAATAATGTATAAACTGTTTAATCATGTTAATCACAACTGAGCATTTTTATTAATATAATCTCTGGTACTGGATCTCATTAGGGTGTGTCCTGTGTGTGTGTGCAGAATAGTCTGTATAAGAAACAGCTGGGACTCTGCAATAGGATCTCTCCTGCCATTGTTGAGAGTGTTGACATTGAAGACCTGCATCCTCTGAGCTGTGATTGGTGAGAGGCAAGGTCACTTTAACACAAGGTTTAAAGTGTGCCCTCCTACTAACCTTCTTGCCTGCCTACTATCACCCATGCAGATTAAACTAATCCTTATTATGGCATTTTAAAATCCCCATCCCACCCACAAAATGTTACCTGAGCAATGCCGGTGACAGAGATGGGGACGCCGTGACGGGTGTAAACTTTGTCACTCTTCACATTTAGAGTCAGTGTGTTCAGAGCGATTCTATAACAACAAGAAACATGGATCAGCACCTAAGATACTTTCTACTTAGATACTAAGTGTGATAATAACCATAGAACTTTAAACGTTTTTTAGCTACCATACAGTGGTTGACTTGTTTTTACGCTTGTGTGACAGTGAAGAATGTTAAAATGTGACTTAACACATTGAATGGGGTTGATAAAGGTTTTATGATCATAACAATTTCAACAGACTATTCAATTTCCATTACTTCCTATGGGAACATTGGTGGATTGTGGACAACATTATAAGTTGCATTGCAGTCACACAACAGAAACACAAATGTCGTAATAAGATTGTGCTCTGCTCTGATGAGAGGATATGAGACAGAGCCAGAGATAGGAAAGTCAATTATCAACCACTGCCTTGTGCTTGGGTGGACCAGCAATAACAGAAACAGCACATTTCTTGTCCTATACAACAATTCAATCTATGTTTCAAGACAAACACACAAAGACGTAGAATAGAGCTATCACCTCTGGATCTTCTGAATACATGGGACGACAAATACTCGTCCTCCAGCGATCATTAGTGGAGGAGAGCGGCCGAAGCCTGCGAGGCAAAAAGAAGAGGCAGTAGCATGTAAACATGGCATTTACTAATATATATCTAACTGCATTCATTATGTGCCAACCTTTAATGCAAAACAACTAAGACTGTCAAAATGGTTTAAAAATGTCAAATTAATCTGTCAAATGAATTATTAATCACCATTTGCAACAATGTCATAAATGTGTCCATTTTACTGTATTTTATTTAAAGAAAGACAAAATACACGATTATATATATATATTTGTATCTATTAACAGTGCCACATTAATTAAAAATATTAATAAAGGTCAAATATAATATAACAATTTGCCTAACACTAGTTTCTTTAATAGTAGCAGAACATTTCAATCACACATTAACTTATGAGCAATGAGGGATTGTATTCAAAGACACAACGTAACTTAAGTTGAAGTCACATGTTCTGAGTTTGTTTTCTGGGATTTCTGAGCATACTTAAATGCAGCAAATTATACTTTTGCATTAATAGTTATGATAGTGAATGATAAGAATATCAACTTATTGTTTTGCCGTCTAGTGACAATGAGGAAGTGACTCTCTGGTCAGGGCAAACTTCTTTCCGCTTCATCTGTTGACCAAAGCAAAACCATTTCTCAACCGCAGTGATCTTGAAAAAGCAATTTTTGCCTTTATCAGTTCTCACTTGGACTACTGCAACAGCCTTTATGTTGGAGTAAACCAGGCCTCTCTGCATCGGCTGCAACTTGTGTAGAATGGCGCCGACCCCCTACTCACAAACACCCCTTCACTGGTTCCCGATTCGGTTCAGAATTCAGTTCAAAATGTTAGTGTACTGCGCTATCCATCGCCTTGCACCTCCTTAATTGTGTGACCTGCTGACCCTACATCAGCCCAGCAGAGCCCTGCGCTCCTCCCAACAATCCACGGTCCAGGTGCAGACAGTGGGGTGATTTTGCATTTGCAGTGGTGGGACCCAGACTCTGGAACGCTCGGCCTCTGAAGTTACGCTTCATCACAGACCTACCTCTCTGTTCAAAGCCAGGCTGAAGACCTTCCTTTTTAGATCCGCCATTTTAAATTAACTGGTTAATTTTAATTTTTATGTGCGTTTTTAATCATGTTTTTATTATCATTGTCCAGCACTTTGATCAACTGCCGTTGTTGTAAAACACTTCACAAATAAAACTTGATTGATTGTTCCAAGGCTGCCGCTGTTAAAAAAAAATAAAGCGGAACACAACACAGCATGACACCAAGCCAATCTCACTTCCGTGAAATCAAACTGTCCACTTAGTAAGCAATACTGATTGACAATTTCACATGCAAATGGAATAGACGACAGGTAAATATTATGGGCAATTAGGAAGACACACCCAATAAAGGTGTGGTTCTGCAGGTGGTGACCACAGGCCACTTCTGTTTTTACTCTAGTGTTAGTATGATACGCAGTCTACAACCCACAGTAGTGGCTCAGGTAGTGCAGCTTCTGTGGACTGTGGCAAGAAGGTTTGTTGTGTCTGTCAGCGTTGTGTCCAGAGCATGGAGGCGCCACCAGGAGACAGGCCAGTACATCAGGAGACATGGAGGAGGCTGTAGGAGGGCAACAACCCAGCACCAGAGCTGCTACCCTCACCTTTGTGCAAAGAGGAACAGGAGGAGCTTTGCCAGATCCCTGCAAAATGACCGCCAGCAGGCCACAAATGTGCATGTGTCTGCTCAAATGGTCAGAAACGGACTCCATGAGGGTGGTACGAGGGCCCGACGTCCACAGGTGGAGATTGTGCTTAGAGCCCAACACTGCAGGACAATGGGCATTTGCCAGAAAACACTAAGATTGGTAACTTCTCCACTGGCGCCCTGTGCTCTTCACAGATGAAATCTGGTTCACACTGAACACATGTGACAGACGTGACAGTCTGGAGACACCATGGAGAATGTTCTTCTGCCTAAAGCATCCTCCAGCATGACCGGTTTGGCAGTGGGTCAGTAATGGTGTGGGGTGCCATTTTGGGGGGGAGAAACAGCCCTCCATTTGCTCACCAGAGATACCGAGATGAGATCCTCAGACCGCTTGTGAGACCATATGCTGGTGCAGTCGGCCCTGGGTTCCTCCTAATGCAAGACAATGCTACACCTCATGTGGCTGGAGTGTGTCAGCAGTTCCTGCAAGACGAGGGCATTGATGCTATGGACGCCCGTTCCCCAGACCTGAATCCAATTGAGCACATCTGGAACACCTTGTCTCGCTCCATCCACCAATACCATGTTGCACTACAGACTGTCCAGGAGTTGGGGGATACTTTAGTCCAGGTCTGGGAGGAGATCTCTCAGGAGACCATTCGCCACTTCATCAGGAGCATGCCAGGGTATTGTAGGGAGGTCATACAGGCATGTGGAGGCCAAACACACTACTAAGCCTCATTTTGACTTCAAAGTTGGCTCAGCCTATAGTGTTTTTCCATTTTAATTTTGAGTGTGACTCCAAATCCAGACCTCCGTGGGACCTCCATTTGATTTCCATTCATAATTTTTGCGTGATTTTTATGTCAGCACATTCAACTATGTAACGAACAAAGCAATTAATACAAATATTTTATTCATTCAGATCTAGGATGTGTTATATTAGTATTCCCTTTATTTTTTGGAGCAGTGTTTATGGTGATTGAATTCTACTGCTGTTGATGCTTTCAGGTCAGAATAAAGTGTTTAAAGATTGTCAAACTCTGTGAGGAGAAACACTGCCGCCACCAGTCATCATAACAGGGAGGCATGGCTTGCTATGATGCTTATGTGCTAATTGCACAAAACAATATACGTAATTATTGAAATTAATTAGTTACCGCCGTTGACACACTAATTTTGACAACCCTAAAAAAACACTCTTGTTACTCCATGATCACACAGGATTTCTCCCACCAATCCTGTATCTGTGGGCTGTATTTAGTGGTAGTCAATATTTTCCAACCATCCATCCATTCTCTAAGCCGCTTATCCTCACTAGGGTGGGGAGAGTATGCTGGAGCCTATCCCAGCTGACTTCGAGTGAGAGGCGTGGTGCACTCTGGACTGGACGCCAGTCAATCACAGGGCACACACAAACAACCATTCATGCTCACATTCATACCCACGGCCAATTTAGAGTCACCAGTTAATCTAACATGCATGTTTTTGGAATGTGGGGGGGAAAGCTGGAGTAACCGGCGAAAACCCACACACACGGGGAGAACATGTAAACTCCACACAAACATTTCCAGTGGAGATTCGAACACAAATCTCCTGTGTGGCCAACATGCTAACCACCAGGCCACGGGGAATACGATTTATTAAGACATATGTAATAATTGCACCGATACAGATTTGAACGCAGGATTAACTAAAACTGACATAACATTTGATTTTCCTTTGTTGCAATATTGGAAGCTGGAATGTAACTGTAAGCGGCAGGTTTCAAAAATGAGTATACAATTAAGTTATCAAGCCTCTTATGTCACATGACATGATGATGTTTGTAATCGCAAGTATTGTTATTTTTCAAGCTCCAATCTGATGTTATGGTGAAAACTTGAAAAGAGTTTTGTAATTTTCCATTGCCGGCTATCTTTTATGCAGTGTTCAATTTTGGGGGCAATATTGCTACAAAAGGAGTTTATCTAGGTACAACCCCTGGAAATGCCCAAAGTTATCACCTGCGTGAGGAACCTGAACGCCTATCATGAATGTCACAATCAGATTAAGTGTGGTGCTTAAGGTAAAACTAAAAATAATCTTACCTGAGACCACCATGGCTTCATTGGGTCCACATGTGTAGAACATCTTTGCTCCTTTTGAGGCTAACACAGAAGCAATACTTAGTCAAAGACAAACATGACATGCCAATGTGGAAAATACTGTTGAAGTAGGAAACCTAATAACTTGACCCCCCCTGTGCCTTTTAATTGAATCGATGCGCTGCACTGACGTAACCACGCCCCCACATCGAACGAGCCCCATTAAGCGCCACATAGACTAACGTAGCATCTACATACATATACCCAAACATATTAGGTTCATGTAATAGTCAAAAGGAATTACTGAAGATAATGTCACTTGTTTTTATACCGAACCTCCCCCTTCTCGTCCTCCGCCCGAATCACCCAAGCTTCCGAGAAGTCATAACGGTTACATTGCGACAACTCTCTTAGATAAAACAAGAAATAGGGGCAATTATTCATCGTGGGCATGTACATTTGACTCACCGATGGTCGTTTGACAAGCTCTATTGTCGTAACTCCGACTCCGGCAGGGTTGCTGTTTTCCGTCAGTCCCTCGAAACGACAAAAATGTCTGCCAGCACCGGAAGTGCACTGTGACCACGCCCCGTAGTTTCTGGCGCCATCTAGCGCTCAAACGTGGCCAACACGTGTGTACGGCCTATGTCTTCGTCTTCTTCGTCTTCTTCGTCTTCTTCGTCTTCTTCGTCTTCTTCGTCTTCTTCGTCTTCTTCGTCTTCTTCGTCTTCTTCTTCTTCTTCTTCTTCTTCTTTATTGGCGGTTGGCAAACAACTTATGGTGTGCATTACCGTAGGAGTGTGGATCGAGATGCTAAAAAAGTACTCAAATCCCCCCCCAAAATACATATATATATATTATACTAAATATATATAAATAACATAAATTAAAAAAAAATAATAATAAAATAAAATTGTAAAAAAATTAATAAATACAATTAAATCAATTTCATTACTTCATTTTTCCCTACAGAAAATCTTATACCCCACTCCCTTGCCCATTTTGTATCTTAAATAATACTACTACTATTGAATAAACTACACTCTTACACTCTCACTATCTAAACCTGTTTTCCTTAAGAATTTGTGTATGCTTTGAATCTACCCTTAATATATCCTCTAGTAATAGTCACACAAACCCGTACTGTGTTTACCTATTAGTTTTAGAGAGCTATTTAGATATGTGTGCCCAAACCGTATTCTTGTGATAATATCTTCTTCTTTCCTATTTCTACTAGCTTCCCTTCTTACTCTTGTAGACCTCGGAATCTTATAACATTGTTTACGGGCTATGTCAGAAAAAGTGACCAGTCAAGAGTTCTCATGAAAACTCACACATTTGACGCAACCGATCACAAAATTCAGCCTCCCAAAAACTGCAGTGAAAATAGGATATGTTCATGTCTTTTTTTTTAAACTTCAGCCAGACATTACATATCAAGTTTTAATTTTACTCATGGGATTCCAACCCCTTAAAGGCCATTGTGTTTAATAATACACCGTTTATTTTCACAAAATAAATCTATTGTTAGTATTATTGTTGTTATTATTATCATGATTATTATCATTATTATTCCTAAGATGGCCCAATGATTAGGAGCAGCCTTGATTTTCATGTATTGTTAGCTTTTGTCAAAAATGTCAGGTGAATTTGTCTTGAAGATGAATAAAGTATCTATCTGTCTATCAGTTTAAAATTGGTACATCACAAGAAAGTACATAACAAAAAAAATTAGGCCCTAATATAAATTAATGACCAGCAGGAACATTGATTTTGAAGCATTTTAATCTTTTTGCAGTCACACACTTGAGGTACTAAAAAGACAGAAGCAGTCAGGTTCCCTACAACTTCTCTAAAAACATCACATATTAAAGGTGAGTGAAGTGTGTTCTAAGCACAAAAAAAGCTGTATTCAGAGAAAAATTAATGGAAAAATGCATACACCAGTCCAAACATCAATAGCGGCGCATATATATTATTTTAGTAGCAAGGCACCTGTACAGTATACCTGCAAAAGGTGAAAAATGTAGCATGCTCTGAATGTGGAGAAAGTAGCTTCATCTGATGGACAAAAAGAAAACATTGGACCAATGCATCCTGAAGGTGCTTTTTAATGACTTTGCTAGGAAAAAAGCAGCTCTAACTGAAAAATCAAATGCATTCAAGATGTCTTTTATGTTTTGCTGAATGAATGGATGAATTTGACTGCCAAGATGGAGGATTATATACCCCAACTCACCAGGAGGCGATTACACTTTCAAAATCAGAACATTTCGTGAAGAGGCAAAGGCTGTGTGTACTTCATATGCCGATAAAAAGTAAGATCATACAATTTTCACACCTAACAAATGGGGCATATTAGAAAACAGACATTGAAGACATTTAAATGAAAAGAATTGTGTTATTCTCTTCTTTTTTGGTTATCCTATTATGAACCTCACCGCTTGTCACTGCTAAGAAGTTACTATATATTTTTAAAGAAAAACAGTCTGCTTGTCAATCTGCTTAATAGATGACAGAACTTGTTTGACACAAATTGTTATTAGTTTTATTAGTTTTTTTTTAAATATATCATGCCTTATTGTTCTTTTTGCAACTTTTGCTGTTTTGGCTGAGAGGTTAACCTTACGTGTATTAAGCAGACTGAAACTATATTATAAAATATCTTATCAATGTGGTCACAGCTGCACTGCTATAGGAAATGGGTGGGGCATTGTCAGCTGCAGACTTTGGTCACTTAAAAAAAAAAATCAGTGCGTCTGTGCTTAACAGCTGTTGAAGACCCTCTGCTCAATCTAATCACCCCCATCACTCCCTGCTCTGCAGCAAGTAAGCATGCATGCGTAGCCCCTCCTGGTGGCCCCGAATCCGCAGCAATCCCAGCCAATCCACACCCACCTCGCCCGGCTCTTGCCTCTTTAAACCCCGCCTGCTCCTCCTCCTTCCTCCTTCCCCAGCCTGCCTCCCTGCTCTGGAGCCCCTCCAGCATTATAAAGCCATTGTCCGGCCAGCTCACGTCGTCTCGTCTCGCCGTTGCTGTCACTCTCAGCTCTCCCCCTATTATACAGCCTTCTTTTTTTTTAAAGCATCCACAATGAGGGAGATCGTGCACATCCAGGCCGGCCAGTGCGGTAACCAGATCGGCGCTAAGGTAGGAAAATGTTGGTTTTTTTTAGGTCAGAATAATTTCACTAATAAGTTTTGTGAATAGTGGGTCTGGTGATTCCATTGTGCAGGTGGTTGGTTCGTCGGGTGGACAAAGGAACTAACAAAAAATGAATAATATGCATATACACATAGATAAGCTATATATAAGCTATATATGGGGTAAATGGTGTGTGGGTGTGGAGAATAACGGTAAGCTTGTGCTGTGCTGTGCTGTCTGTCTGCCTGCTTCTGTCCACGCCGGGCGTGTCTGTCTCCACATTCATTCACCCTCTTTTGTCTGTGGCTCTCTCCATGTGTGTGTGTGTGCGTGCGTGTGTGTGTGTGTGTGTGTGTGCAAATGAGAGAAGAACAGAAAAGAAATAAAAGAAATATTGTCAAAAGGAACCTCTCACACAGAATCCATCCATTTATTTTGAGTCCTTTGTCCTCTGTTTCATGGGTATTTTTAAATAGTCCAGACAAAGGGAGAAGAAGAAGGTCTACAGTGAGTTTTTTTTAAATCTTCTTTTTCCTCAAAAGACTGATGGATCAATAACTGCCATTGATGAGATTTTTATTTCCAGGGGCTGCAGCAGATGGTTCAGCTGCTGTATAGCAAGGGTGTGGCATGGTTAATTGGTGAAGCTGTAAACAAATATTTAGAAGAAAATACAATTCATAGGTTGATAATGTGGATTTCTGGGAGTTGCCCCTATGAACTTTTAATGAAAAACTTAAAAATGATAATTTAAAGCAGCTTTTCTCTGCACAATAGAGTAGCATATGACATCATACTGCTCCAAGGCCAAACATCTGCTTCACGAGCAATGCTACAAATGTTGAAAATCACCTCTCACACAGTAATTACAATCTGCTGATTTTCCTTCATTAGCATTCACATTTTTCTAAATCTATTTTGCATGCATTTGTCTCTTATGGGGCTTTAAATATACTGTAGTCGGAGTCCAATTAAAAATAATACAATAATGCATTATGAAGATATTAATTTTCTTAAAATGTAAATGATACTGTATATATAATTAGAAAAATGAACACAAACGGAAATAATAAATAAAAAATGCATATGGCTTTAACTATAATTATAAAGTGGCTTATAAAGTGGCTTTAAACATAGTTGGAAGTTGGATTAAAAAAAAAAACATTTTAAATGTGTTTATTTATATTTTATTTTATATATAAAATAAATGTAGTTAAATATAGTTGGACTCCTATTAAAAAATCATTTATGTATGTTATATTTTAAGTATTCATGTTATATACTGTACATAATGAAAACTATAAAGAAAAATGTATTTAGGTCTTGCATGACTTGAGTGGAATTTAATCTAGTTTGAGTCCTTTTTAAAGTTAAAATAAATCCATAAGAATGAATTTAATTAACTATTCTATGTGATATGACGGAATAATTAAAACATTCAAATACTTCAATAAATCTGCATCACACATGACTACAATGCTGTGTGGGTTTGTTTGAAATGTAAGTTTGTTTGTTTTTTAGTAAAGGGTGTGTGTGTGTCATCTTTGTGATCCATGGCTTCTTATTCCCCTAACCATATTAAATTGTCTAGGGAGGGGGAAGGAATGGAGGAAACAGCTGATGCTCCCTGGGTGAAGTCACTGCAGGCTCCCAAATTGAATTTCATTCCATGCTAATGTGGTCATACCTGAGTGATAGACAATATTTTAAACAGCATAGGTTACATGCTTACATTTGAATTTATTAACATAAAGTCGAAGATTATCATTAACATATTCCTTTTTTTATATAGTATTTGTTTTCCCTGTGGACTCTGATTGAATGTCCAGCGGGTTTGATTGACACAATCGCTGAGCGGGCATCATTGTGGTGAAGTGGGTCAGGGTGTGGCATCGCTTTGCCGTTTATTGTCCTCATTCTTTCACCGTGAATATTTTGCTGATAGCCGTCCATTGTGTCTCTCACAAGTGTCTCACTGCCTGTGATGCTCCTCTTTGTCTGTCCCCATATTAAGGTCACTTTGTTTTATTTTGCCAGTCAGTCCACAGATGACTCTCCCCAATCTCTTAAGTACTGATCTCCAATGCCGCCTCGCTTATCCAGATTACTGTAAATCCTGCTATTGCTGCTCTTGGCAAAAAAGAAAAAAAAAAGTGAGGCTGCATGACAGGAAAAAAAGTTGGAGCATTTGTTCTTGCAAATAGTTACTTGCTTGCATCAACAGTTCCACTGGCTTGTAGGGATTTAAAGCACAGACACAAGTAAGATATTTTAAAGTGGGGGTAGCAAGCAGATCTGAAAACAATCAGCGTCTTTAGTGAGGCGTTTATTTTTAGTTTTGGCCCCAAAAAGGCTTCAGTGGCTTCTTTGTGCTTCTTCTTTGCACGTTTTATATGTGAAAGAAGTGGCGAGTCATCAGTTAGTCACTCACAGCTGTATCAGTGAAAGGAGGGATAATCCACTGCTTTTTCACCACGCAAACACTCCTGTTTTCGCATTCTCTAACTCCCCAGTCGCTTGAATAGCATTTGCATTGAGGCAACAGTCATGCGATACTGTGTGTGTTTGTGCAGTTCTGGGAAGTGATCAGTGATGAACACGGCATCGACCCAACAGGGACCTACCATGGAGACAGCGACCTGCAGCTGGACAGGATCAGTGTCTACTACAATGAGGCCACAGGTTAGACACACAAAACAATGCACTTTTGTTGTATTATATTTTATTTTTATCAAAAAGACCAGAGCGTCCCAAACAGGCTCAGTGGCTGACATGTTTGACGAGTATGGTGGAGAAGAACTGGGTCCTTGCAACAGGGTGCTGTGCATTATTATGCTGCAACATGAGGTGATGCTCGTGGAAGAATGAGACAATAATTGGCCTCAGGATCACATCATATTTCTGTGTATTCAAAATGCCATCAATACAATGCACCTGTGTTGCGGATTGATGGTGGCTGTGGTGGAGTTCTTGTATGGACACGCCTTATGTTATGGATACAAACACAGGTGCATTTTATTGATGGCATTTTGAATGCCACCAATGGATGGTATTTTTTTCCTACAAAAAAAGTTGAAAAAAGACAAGTCATCTTTTATTTAGGGTCTAGAGATTTATACATGCCAACTTCTCCCCATTATCAGAGCTTTTCTTCCTGTCATTCACACACGCTCACATCAGTGAATGCAGTATCTTGACCTGACAATTCAGTGTTTTTTTTCTTCTTTGTTCTCATGTTTGTTGTGCTTTTCTGTCTGTGTATGCTGTCTTTCTGGTGAAGGAGGTAAATATGTTCCCCGCGCCATCCTGGTGGACTTGGAGCCAGGCACCATGGACTCCGTGAGGTCTGGACCTTTCGGCCAGATCTTCAGACCTGACAATTTTGTCTTTGGTGGGTGTTATAAGTTGTGTTTGTTACCGGCATAGTCCTCCATGAACAGAAAGCCCTAACACTCATCATCTGTAGGTCAGAGCGGTGCTGGAAACAACTGGGCCAAAGGTCACTACACCGAGGGCGCGGAGCTAGTGGACTCGGTCCTGGATGTCGTGCGCAAAGAATCCGAGAGCTGCGACTGCCTCCAGGGCTTCCAGCTCACACACTCTCTGGGTGGAGGAACCGGGTCGGGAATGGGAACGCTCCTCATTAGCAAGATCAGGGAGGAGTACCCCGACAGGATCATGAACACCTTTAGTGTGGTGCCTTCCCCCAAGGTAAGTTAGCCTTGTTCAATTCATTAATAGCATAAAGTCTGTTACTTGTAAAAATGTACTTTATGACATACAAACCTACATTTGACAAGTATTATTGCCAAAGATGCCATTGTTTTTGGCCAAAAATGCCAACATAATTTATACAGCCAAAAACATAAGCATGTTTGGCCATGACTGTACATAATATAGCCATCTTTTAACCCATCTATATACACTAAACAGAATTGTGTATAAAAATGTGTAATTTGGGTACATCGTCAACAATGGTCTGAACATTATCCGTTCCACGAGCCCATGGATTTGTTCACGAGTTTCCCCATAGTGATAATGGTAATTGAATTAATCTGTTCCAGTGTCAAACTGTGGCCACCATGAAACCTGGATTAGCTATACAAGTCATACTTCATACAACAATTAACAAATGAGGAGGGCACAATACAATTTTTTTAAGTGTAAAAAGAAGTTAACATCTGTTCCAGAAATACAGAAAACATCTGTTAATATAAAACGTAACATTACTAAAACTATTAGCTTTTGACAATATATTACGACAAGCATGTTTAGGAGCTAGATAGTAGGCGGCTAAATGTTTATGTTCTCTGGTATACGAGTCTGCTTACTTCCTGTAACTGTCTATGTATAATCTTGTTCTTATGGAATTAGAATCATAACATCATTCTAGAAGTGTTTTAAAAAATCAAAAGAAAAAGCAAAACCTTTTGAACTAAAATCTGTCATGTTTTGATGAAGTCTTGTGTCATATGCTAATCTTTCACATGAATTTCATTTCATTTTCCTCAAAAAATTGGAAGCATTCTAAATTGTACAACATTCAGAGCATAGACTTTGGCAATTCAAAGGAAAGAAATGCTCATAATACAATGCATACCACATCATGTGTAAAATATACAGAGTTTTTGCGTGTGTTTTGTGTTCAGGTGTCAGATACAGTGGTGGAACCCTACAATGCCACTCTGTCGGTCCACCAGCTGGTTGAGAACACAGACGAAACTTACTGCATCGACAACGAGGCGCTGTACGACATCTGCTTCCGCACGCTTAAACTGACCACGCCTACCTACGGAGACCTCAACCACCTGGTGTCGGCCACTATGAGCGGCGTCACCACCTGCCTGCGCTTTCCAGGCCAGCTCAACGCCGACCTGCGCAAACTGGCCGTCAACATGGTGCCTTTCCCCCGTCTGCACTTCTTCATGCCCGGCTTCGCTCCCCTGACCAGCAGGGGGAGCCAGCAGTACCGCGCCCTCACTGTCCCCGAGCTCACCCAGCAGGTGTTTGACGCCAAGAACATGATGGCGGCGTGCGACCCGCGCCATGGCCGCTACCTCACAGTGGCCGCCGTCTTCCGTGGGCGCATGTCCATGAAGGAAGTGGACGAGCAAATGCTCAACGTGCAGAACAAGAATAGCAGCTATTTTGTGGAATGGATCCCCAACAACGTCAAGACGGCAGTGTGTGACATTCCACCCCGCGGCCTTAAGATGGCTGTCACCTTCATCGGCAACAGCACGGCCATCCAGGAGCTATTTAAGCGCATCTCCGAGCAGTTCACCGCCATGTTCCGCCGCAAGGCCTTCTTGCACTGGTACACGGGCGAAGGCATGGATGAGATGGAGTTTACCGAGGCCGAGAGCAACATGAACGACCTAGTGTCAGAGTACCAGCAGTACCAGGATGCCACCGCTGAGGAGGAGGGAGAATTCGAGGAAGATGCAGAAGAAGACGCTTAAAGAGAAACAAGGAGACAAGACAACGCAAAACGGTCGAAGAGGTGCAACTACTCACGTAACCAAGGAGCCAACGTAGTATCAGCTCCGCTAGAGTCCACTTTTAGACAAGAAGTTAGCATTCCCATCTCATTCATTTGAAATAAAAGCTGTCAAACTACAAACTGATGTCGGTCCGTTAATGCCGTTTAGCAACCAAAGTATTGTAACGACATCTGCCTTTTACACAGAATCCAACAAAGCAGCATATTATTGCAATTGCGTTCACACAGTGACCTGATATCTCACAATCAGTTAATTGAACATGTAATAATGTCAGCTCCCCTATCCTGTCTTTGCAGTACACACTTGCACATATTTTCTCAAATTTTGTCTTGGTGCAATTTATACGGGTTTCTGACACTAACTCCAAAAGGTAGAAAACTACAGGGTCAACCTCATCTGCCATCTTTTTGTGTAGGCGCCCTTGATATAGAACGGCATGCAAAAAAAAAGTGGAAAAAATACCAAATTTCACAGGCAGCGAAAAATTGCTGGTTCGACTGCTTTGCCCGTTGAGTGTCAGCGCATTATACGGGACAGCGACACAAAAAAAAATGCCAGCTTCTGGCTACCCACAAAGATGGAAAATTGCCAGGTCGACTTTGTCCACCCATTCTGTTGTAGTGCCATATTTTCAAAGGGTAATGCTGAAAAAAGGCAGAGAGTGCCAGTTTTTACAGGCAGTATGGAAGGGCCTTCTGATGCTACCTTCAAAGATGTGCTGTGTCACCGCATTCTGTGTCGGTACCATTTATACAGAACAGCGACTTGGACTTAAAAAAGTCTAATTTTACAGGTATTACAACAGGGGCTGCAGCTGTGAACAGCAGTTTCTTGTCTCAAAGCAATGGTGTATTCATGTGCCCTGAAATTAATCATTTTAACACACAAGAATGCATAGTTTCCTTTAATAGTTCAGGCATGCAGCAGACCAGATAATAGCATACTATTATTAAGTCATGTAATAGCTACATTCTCTGCTTTGCAAGCATTAAGATGGTTAAGGCGAAATAACCAAGAGCAAGAGAGCCAGGCTACCACAAGAATCATTGGCATGAAGCACAAGCCAGACTTAAAATGCATCTTCTGTAACCCATAAATTATGTAGTACTGCTTCTCTTTAACTTATTTACTGATTCTCTTTGCATCTAATCATAAAAGTACAGTGTCCTTAATTATACGCATTGATAATAAGCAAACGTTTGTTTTAATTTTCAGTCAAATAACACATCAATACACTTTATTAAACTTGTTTTTTGTATTAAAAAATGCTGTAGATTCAAAGTATTTAGATTATGACAAAAAATATATTTTCGCAGAAATTGTACTTACCTCTTTAAAACAGACAAGTGCCGCGAAATGTAGGCGTCTGACTCCTGCTGTTGGTCCAATCAGGGACTTGGATAATGCGTACAACGCGTAACCGGCTAATGGCTTTGCAGCTCAGAATGATTTACGGCTTTTTTGACCAATTGTATAGGCCTCTGACCCTCTTTAGGAGGCGGGACCAAGCGTCACCCGGAACAAAAGATATGGATTGTTTATCTTTTCATTGAACTCAGAGGAGCGTGCGAGGTAAGTGGTATAGATACCCCATTTACTTTTATACTAATGACTTACGTGACTTAAAATAGTGCCGTTTCGAGCTTTAATACAAAACACAGCTAAAGATTTTGCTGACTAACCGATCAAATGTACAGTGATGCATTCGTTGCATTGACGTTTGCCTTACCTTAACTTACTTTTTCTTCTGTTGGCTGACGCAAAAAAAGTGACTAGAAGAAATATGCGAGAATGATGTTCTACAACTAATGCTAATTTAATGCTAATGCTAATGCTAATTTAAGTACCCACGTGAATCCAATGGTTGCTATGTTTTAGGAAAAGTGCACGCTATGCTAACGTTTGCCTCACGCAGTTAAGCTGCAATGTTAACTGCTACCCTGAGCGAGGCAGTAAAATGAATACCGTGTTTATTCTCGCAGACGTCCTGCATCTTCGCAAGGTATGGATGCTACTCAGGTCATCAGCGACTCCATCTTGGAGTCGGATGAGGAGGAAAAGAATGAAGAGAAGCCAAACAGTGGGTGCAAACCTTTAGCTAAGCTGTGCATCTTGAAGAATGACCACATCCCTGAAAGAGGTAAGTGGCTAACTTTAGCTTAAACTTCCTGGTCAGTATTGACAAAGCACTCTGTCTCACAGACTTCCCCCTTTTTGTGGGAGATAACGTGCTTGGTCGGGACCCCAGCACCTGTAATCTGCCCTTGCCGGCGCCCTCTGTGTCCAAGCAGCACGCCACCATCTGCATCTCTGTTCACCGTAGACGAAGATCCCACAGTGGAATTGATATAGAGGCTTTGGTTTGGGATCTAGGCAGCATGAACGGCACCCGCAAGGGACGCTTAAAGTTGACTCCCAACGTTCGCTACGCTCTCAGCGAGGGTGACCGCTTGGTGATGGCGGACATCCCGTGTCAGTACGTCAACTGGGAGGATGTCAGGTCTCCTGAGAGCAGGACCACGGATGAGAACGACAGGTTTTCAGATGCTTCCATAGAGAAAGGAGTTGAAGTGAGGGCCAGTGGAAGCACACATGCTTCAGGTGTGCTGTCACTTCTTGGTGAAGCACAGAACAGCTCTCTGTCCTTTGAGACTACTCCAGTCCAGCTGCAAAGGATGCTGGTCCCAGAGTCTGACACGGACTCTGATGGAGAAATTTGGGGGCACACAGAGGGCAGGTGCAAGACTCTAGGTATGTATGATACTGTGTGTAATTGTGCAGGTATGGCTATGGCTATGTATCATTTTATTGATACAATGAATTTATTGCATGTTTATGATTTCCTTGGATCCATACAGGTTCAGACTCAAACTCTTATAAATCCAGGGCCGCCTGTTCAACTCTCCTGAGTCCTACAAACAACATAGTCCTCGAAAGGTATGTCAGCAACATTAATTATCCATTTTTTGGGAGGGACACAAAGTAACTAACTTGTGCAGGTGTGCCAAATGTTGTGGTACTGCGCAAATGTAATGTTGTAATGTTGTTACAAAGAACCGTTAATGCCACAATAAAAAGAAAAATACATTTTTAAAAATAGAGAGGGAAATAGTCCTTTTCATATTATTACTACTGTAATGGAAAATATTTAAATGGAGGTCAAAGTAATATTTCCAGAATAATGTAATATTTTGTTCTAAATTATAGGCACTCTATTACAAGAATACAATTATAAATATTTTTTAGTTATTTTGTAATATTCAGAAAATAAAGTTTCTTGAAGAAAAAATATGTATTTTCCAAAAAAATAAAGGTTGAAAAAACAAGGTTGTAAAATTTTGAATACAATTTGTATTTTGTCAGGGAAAAAAAGTCATATTTAAAGTTTTAATCATCCAAAGAATAGGGATCATTTTAGGGGGGAATAATGTAGTAATAAAGAATATTTTTTTTTTAGGGGAAAAAAGGTTGGTCTAATATAGTTAAGGCCAGTTGAAAAATTGCAATAATTTACATTTTGAACTGATCTTATGGAGATTCTAAGAAGCGCTTCAAAATGGAAAAAGAAGAAACGAGCGTGAGACCAGGTAATTTGCAACCACAGAACTGAAATAAGTTGTTCATCGGCTGATCAAAAGTTTAAGACGATAGCTTAAAAAAACAAAACCTTCTTAAAACAGAAATAAAATTCTCCATAAAGGATTGTTTCTCTGCCCTGTAATTGGCTGGCGACCAGTCCAGAGTGTACCCTTCTTGTCGCCCGAAGTCAGCTGGGATAGGCTCCTAAAAGACACTGTCCTCCTCTTGTTCTGCACGTTCAGATAGATAGAACCTGATAGGATAGAGCAAGGGTCACCAACGTTTTTCTTCTAACCTACTTTTACAAAATGAAAATGGTTTGTATGTCAGAATATATTTATTTCTAGTGTTCCCACATTATTAACTGAAAACCCAATTGAAAAGCAGGCTTGCGGGCACCTCATGTGGCTGTGTTAGTGACCCCTGGGGTATAGGATAAGCGACATAGAAAATGGATGGATGGACTTAGTAATGAGTAGTTGTGCCATTGTTGTTCATCACCTCTTAAATTGGTTTGGGCGTGCTTGATGCCAGTGTTTCCAGGAGGCTAGTGGGATAGTTGCTCCAGGTGGTGAAGAGTCATGGAGATGTCCATTCTCTAAAACTGATGTCCATTTTTGTGAACTTCCCTTGCCATCCATCCCCAAATATTCTCAATTGGATTTAGGTCAGTGGAACATGCAAGATGGTCAAAAAGAGTGAGGTTGTTCCTCTGAAAGAAGTCTATTGTCAGGCAGGAATTATGAACTGCAGCACTGTCCTGTTAAAAAAGCCAGTCATTAGCACACAGACGGGTGTGCTAATCTGCAACATAGCCAACTATTGTTTGACCCCCCTGCACAACCAAATGCTTCCATTGAAGAAAAAGCACCCCAGATAATGGCGTCCCCTGCATTCTACCGTGTGGAAAACATCTCAGGTTGGACCTTCTTGTCATGCCAGTAACGTTGGAAGCCACCAAGACTGTCAATTATATATTTTTTCTCATCCGAGAATTAAACTTTCTTCCTCCTTTTAATGTCCCATGCTTGGTGCTTTTGTGCAAGGTTCAAATAGCAGTTTTGTGGCATTGAAGAGAACAGCCCCTTTAATGACCTTTTTTGTGTTCCTACAACTCTTCTCTTGATGGTTATTGGACCGTAACAACCTTCATTTGGGCCAAGGATCGTCCTATGAATTGATAAACAGCCAATTGTATCCCTAGTCTGAGGAGGTCTTTTGGGAGGTCTACCACTTGACGTTTTTGCTCAATAACCCTAAGGATCTTTTAGGAAGTTTGTCACGGCAAAAAGCATCTGACCACGTTTAAAGAAAGAGAGCTTTTTGCCTTTGCCATCAAGATAGCATGACATACCTGATAGTAAATGACATTGAATGTTTTTTGTTTTCCAAAATTTTGACTTTTAAAAGCGATGGTGATAAACTATTAATCAGGTGATGAAAGGCCTGTTTCACTTTAAATGGTTGTTTGCAATAAATTCAATAAACATTTTGTCTCACTCCCAGTTATTTTTGCATTTTGAAGCTCTACATAAAAACCTCCTTAAGATCCAACAGTGCAAAATGTAAATTCTTGCAATTTTATGTTTAATATTAACAAAAAACAACAACATAGTAGTCATGAAGTCTACATTTTTACAATAAATCTGATGGCCTAATATTTTCAAGAACACTTAAACCTCCCTGTACATCTGCTCTATAATCCTTGTCTCTTACATTGTCCCTTCAGTGAGGATGAAAGCCCCACCCCATCGTCCTCCACCAGACAGAAGCCTTTTAGTCATGTCAGTTTCAGTAAAGAGCCTGACATAGATGCTAGGCCGCAGCAGTTTGAGAAAGAAACCTCGCCTGCAATTGTAGATGACAGTGATGAGGGGGAAGGCGCTGTGGTAAATGGCCAGACACCAGGAGGAACAACACTTCAAGAGAAAAAACATGGCGTGTTGGAGCAGCCACAAAGCAAGGCAAGCTTTAAGGGTGAAGAAAGGCTGCCACACGTGTCCACAAGCACTGTGATCCCTAAATTTGACATGGACAGTGATACTGACATGGAGGCGGAGGACGAAGGAGAGGCAGAAGCAGTCCAGTTTCACATGGACAGTGATACAGATGTGGAGGACGCTGATGAAGCTAGACCCCCTGAGGGGACTGACGGTGATGTGTCACATGATGGTCCAAAAGCAGCTTTAGCTCCTCCGGTGCTGCTGGATGGCTTTCAGCTAGACAGTGACACAGATGTGGACGAGGGGGCTGACAACACCAGCAGAGATGAAATCCCCTCCAAGCTAGACTTAAAGATGGGGGATTTGTCAGAGTCAGATGATGATCAGGGCCCTGTCTTTAATACACATCCTGATGTCAGAGGATCAAACTACAATAATGTGCCTGTTGCAGTCATTCCGCCTGATATCGCCATAGCAGCTTCGGAGTCTGATGCAGACACAGATGTAGATGAGTGCAGTGCGCCCTCTTCTGGAGGAGGCCGTGGTCAGGACAGCAAAACAGAAATGGAGGACCAAATGCCAAGTCTTCCTGGGATAAAACCATCTGGTTTGCATGGTGCACTTCTACAGAAGTGCTCTACCCCCGTCCAAGGTATATAATCCACAACCTCTACATCTAATGACATTTGTTAGAGTTTATCTTCACAACAGTTCTTTAAAAAATCGTTAAGATAACATAATTCACTTGTGATTGACACTGTCAGGGAGATGTTCATTTAACATGTTAATTATTGTTGCTTACTGCTGCATACTGACGAATGTTTCTACTATTTAATTAGTTATCAGACACAACAAAGCAGCTCTCCAGTTTTGTTCTACACCATCAATGATAAACTATAAATTACGATAGTGCCTTGGGGGTGGCACCTTTTATTATCATATACATATGTTATTATTGATCGCATTTGTATCATTTGCACTTTGCGATGTTTTTAGAAAAAGATGCGGAGGAGATAGAGACCCAAGCCTTCTGTGGCCCCCATCAGTGTTCATATAAAGGTACAGTAAGTTACTATTGTCAGTTTTTTATTTAAATCTTGTTTCCACCAAGTGGCTTTAGTCTTGGTTTTTGCTGTCAAAAGTCCCAAAGTATCTGACCTACAGTGTCGCTTGATCGCACCTACACATTCAGTGAAAAGTAAACCTGATAATGTTTTATCAGGTCTCAACTGTTCTGTAGCAAACTGAACTGTACCACATGGTGGGAACATTGTAATATGTGGTAATTTAATGCATGTTTCTGTGACAAAATTGTTGTTTTCCCCAGGTGCTGTGAGACCAACAGCTTTGTCTCCATGCTCAGACAGCCTGGAGGATGAGGACTTTGTCGTAGCTGAGACGCAGCCCTTCAGCATTCAGACTCGGGGGCAGGTCCAAGGTGGCCTCTGTGACACCAGTCAAGCATCAGAACGTAACTCCTCCGGCGAGGACATGGAAGAATTGCCTAGCGGAGTGGCGTCTTTCCAGTTGGGGTTGTCTGACAGCAGCCACCTGCAAAGTCACACCCATACCCTGGTCATGGAGAGCACCCAGGCTTTTGTCTCTGTGAGTGTTGCAGATACACAAGTATATGGAACTCCAGATAGGACTTCTCATGGCCATGATTTAAAGATGGAGGCCACGCAAGCCTATGAAGAGCCTGCCAAGAGTCCAGTTTGTCAGGTGGAGCTGGCTTTACAAGAAACACAGGCCTATATTTCAGAACCTTACAATGATTCTGAAGATGACCTAGATGAAAAGACCCAACCTTTGGACTTGCCCACCTCTTCTACCCTAGCTGTGGCTGAAACCCAACCTGCCTTATGTGAAGAGCCAACTTCAAACAACAAGGTCGCATCTTTGCAAACACAAGGCCCGATACCAAAAGAAGTGGACTTGAGGGAAGAACACAAGGAGGAGGTTGGAGACACTCGTGATGAGGCTCGGCCCATCCCTGAACCTCAACTTGTCTGTGCAAGTGAGGATGAAGGCAAAATTCCAATCTTGCTGAAAATAAAAACCAAGCCCCTTCAGCTCAAAGAAGAGATGCAACCGTTAATGAGTGGTGACTCTTTTGCAGCAGAGACCCAGTCCATGAACACAGGTCAGACTCAGCCAATACCCACAAGTCTGACTGATGGTGAGGGCTCAAGTCCTGTCTTAGTCCAGCTTCAAAAAGAGAAGCAATCCACTACAAGTTTGGCTATTGATACCCAGCCTGTGAACGTAGCTGTGACCCAGCTTGCAGCGACAAGCGATGATGATGAAAGCGATGGGGAGGACTCGATTCCAGTTTTACGCAATAAAAGAAAAGCAAGGCCGCTTGAAGAGACCCAACCTTTGTCTAGTTGCGATTTTTCTGTAACTGAGACCCAGCCCATAGCTACAAGTCACACTGAGGAAAGTGATGTCGAGGACCACATTCCTACCTCACATGAAAGGAAAGCACACAAAGTATCACAACCTGTTACAAGTGTTAACCATGTGGCTGTAGAAGTACAGCCTATGACTATAGCTGCAACCCAGCCTATGGCTACAAGTGACAACGATGAAAGCGACGATGAGAACTTGATTCCAGTCTCGTATAATGAAAAAGCAAAGCCGCTACATCTTCATGAGACACAACCCTTGAGTGGCGACTTTTCTGGAGCTGAGTCGCAGCCCATGGACATAGATCAGACTCAACCTATACCCACAAGTCTAACCCAGGAGAGTGACAGTGAGGCTCCAATTCCTGGCTTAGTAGAGCCTCAGAAAGTGAAGCAGTTCATTACAAGTTTGGCTGTTGATACTATGCCTATGACTGTAGCTGCAACCCAGCCTATGGCTACAAGTGATAATGATGATAGTGATGATGACTTGACTCCAGTTTTACGCAATAAAAGAAAAGCAAGGCCGCTTGAAGAGACCCAACCTTTGTCTAGTTGCGATTTTTCTGTAACTGAGACTCAGCCCATAGCTGCAAGTTACACTGAGAAAAGTGATGTCAAGGACCTCATTCCTGCCTCACATGAAAGGAAAGCACAACTTCAAAAAGTATCACAACCTGTTACATGTTCCAACCGTGCGGCTGTAGAAGTACAGCCTATGACTGTAGCTGCAACCCAGCCTGTGGCTACAAGTGATGATGATGAAAGCGACAGTGAGGAATCGATTCCAGTTTGGCATAATAAAAGAAAAGCAAAGTCGCTACAGCTTGAAAAAGAGACACGAGCTTTGAGTGGTTGCCACTTACCTGTAACAGAGACTCCTCTCATACCTACAAGTCACACTGAGCAGAGTGATACCAAGGGTCTGATTTCGGTCTCAGTACAACTTCAAAAAGAGACGCAATCTGTTATGTGTTCTAATGGTTTGGCTGTAGAAGTGAATGCTGTGACTGTAGATGCACCCCAACCTATGCCTTTAAGTGAAACTGAGGATTCAGATGACAAGGACTCAATTCCAGTTTCACATAAGAAAGCAAATGAAAGACAGCTGCAACTTGAAGATAACATCCAACCCTTGATTAGTTGTCACATTCCTGTAGCTGAGACCCAGCCCACAGCTACGAGTCAAACTGAGGGTAGTGATGGCGAGGACCTTATTGCTGCCTTGCCTAAAAGAGAAGTCCAGCTTCAAGAAGAGACGGGACCCACATCGAGTTTGAATGTAGTTGTGACCCAGGCTATGGCTACTTGTGAAAATGAGGATAATGATGATGAGGACTCAAATCCAGTCTTAAGCAATAATAGACAAGCAAAGCGGCTGCAGGAAGAGACTCAGTGCCTCAGCAGCACTGTTGAACTCCAGCCAGACATTTTGAACTCAAAAAGTCAGCTGGAAGATGGCGATAAAGGACAAATCAGCAGTGATGAGGACACTTTGATAGCTCCAAGAAAACCAGAAGAAGAAGATCCCCAGCCACTTGATATATCTGCTCTTGGGGATGGTTTAGGTTCAGGTCGAGAGGAGGAAGAGCCTGTAGATTCCAAAGCACCTGCAACTCACCTCATCGAGACATCTGATGATGAGGAACTAAACAGCAAGAATTTGATTCTGGGCTCACGGAGAAGAAAAGTCAAGCCACTGCAATTTGAAGATGAGACGCAGTCACTCAGGAGTTCTCCAAGTCAGTCAACCAAAAATGAACTAAGTCTGGAGCTTCAGAAAGGAACTAAAGATGATGCTGGAACTAGCAGCACAGTTGCTGAATCCTTAAAAGGAACAGAACAAGAGGAAGAGACTGACAAACGACCAACAAGAAGCAGTAAAGCTATAGGAAAGACTGTGAATTTCAGGCCAGGGAAGGAAAGTGAGGAAAAGCCAATGAGACAGGAAACCAAGGACCAACAACAGAACAATAGAGAGCATCAGAGCATCCAAGTAGAAATATTTGAAAGCAAGAGGAATGAAGACAAGATACAGGAAACTGAGAGCAAGGAGAAGGAGGAGCTGGAAAGACTACACAAAGAAATTGCAGACTGTGGAAAAAAGAAAAAAAAACATTTGGAAGCGGCCATGGAACAAGAAAGATGTGAGAGAACAGAGATGGAGATGGAAGCCAAAGAAAGCCCGACACATAGTGAGGGAGAAGAAAAACCCAAAGCAGAGACCTTCCTTCCAAGAGGCAGAAGAGCAACCAGACGAACCATTGCTGCTCTCACAACAGCAGAACAGGATCTAGATGTCCCGGCGAAGAGGACCAGATCACACTCCAACTCCTCCAACTCTATTAGCTCCGAAGTGTCTACTGCAAGCACGCAGGGGAGTCGGGGGAGGCGTCGAGGGGAGAAGAGGTCAAATGGTCCTGCTCAGCCGTCCACCACCAGGAGGCGGACTGTGGCTGTGGAGCCTTCTGGTCTTAGAAAATCACCAGAGAAGGACATTGGTGGCATTTCTCCCATGGGAGTACTTTCAAGGTCCAGTTCTTCCACTTCACTTGCTTCTGAGATGTCCTGCAGCAGCCTCTGCTCCCGGGGTAGAGGCAGAGGGGGCAGGCAGCAAGGAAGAGGAGGCAAATCAAAACCAGGACCCAGCTTGGTGCAGCCTGGCTTAAGTCAGAGCTCTTCTCCAAAGCCTACATTAAGAGGCAGAAGGGGCAGGAATGCGGACATGTCCCTTAGTGAAGATGATGGAGAGAAGCCAGAAGTAAAACCAGCATCTGCCGCCAGAGGACGCAGGCGAGCCAGTGTCAAAGAGCTCACAGCTGCAGATCGGTCAAATCAGGGGGACCTTTCTGCTGGTGAAGGCTGTTCTCCGCCTGAAAGAAGTTTCAAGGGCCGAACGGTCAAAAGTGAAATTGCTGAGGCGCCGGTAGTTGCCTTGAGCAACGATCAAGAGGAGGACAAAGAAGACAAGAAGAAAGGAAGAAAGAGAGCGTTGGAGGCAGCAAAGGAAGAAGCCAAAGACGACACTCTAGCTCCAGTCCGAGCCAAAAGAAGGGGCAGGATAGCAAAACAATCCCCCCCTGACACGTCCAGCGAGGATGGAAGTGTGCCATCTGCCAGAGTTGCTGAAGTTGCAGAGGTAAGTAACATCATCATGATCCCATACAACAGCCGTATCCAAAATTCTGACTTTATTGCAGTCCTTGTAGTTAAGATTATCAAAGATGTATAGAGTAACATATGCTCTGCACAGAACTCAACAAAGGTAGGATATTGCAGTAGCCGGATTATTAGAGTTGTGATGATTTGTCGGACAGCTACACTTCCTTTCAATACAGCAGGGTTGTAGAAATTAGTGTTAGTTGTCCTTGCATTGCACACAACCCTTTTACACGTGGCATTACGCCTCTGTTACGGCTCTGATTCCATTTCCAGTGCTGTTTTATGCAGTACAGTAAAGACAGCGTTAACAGGCTGTCTAAAATATGTTTATTCTAGTAGTTTTTACATGCACTGCATAATACTGAGATTTTCATAATGTATTGTTACATGGACTTAATACTTAATACTTAAGTAAACGGAACATTTTGAAATACAGCTCAGTATGATATTGTGATGGCAGGGGTGGGCAAACTACACCCCAGGAGCCACATCGGGCCCGCCATGCTTTTAACACACAGTCAAGGAAGTAAAAAGGGATAGTGTATATCCCACTTTCTGAATTCATGTACATTGCGGGTGTCTTATTTAGTAAAAAAAGAAAGTGCTTCTATAATAGGTTGTATGACACTTTCATACAATAAGTAAGACAAATAATTCAAGGTGGACTGTTAGAATTATAAGCCTAAATGGTGTACATGTATAAATTATGTAGTCAGTCCCCTGGCCAATTTTGTTAAGTCAATGTACCCCGCCTCTCGCCCAAAGCCAGCTGGGATAGGCTCCAGCATACCTGCGACCTTAACGAGGATAAGCGGCATAGAAAATGAATCAATGAATGAACAATGCGGCCGGGAGACAAAAAGTTTTTCCACGTTGGCGTGTGTGGTACTAAAGGCTGCCCTCCACAGGACGGAAGTGGAACAGCATGAAAGGTTTGCACCCTTCTAATTGTACCCCGCCTCTCGCCCAAAGCCAGCTGGGATAGGCTCCAGCATACCAGGGACCCCAATGAGGATAAGCGGCATAGAAAATGAATGAATGAATAATTGCCTTTTGTAGTTATTTGTATAAAGGTATGATGCGGCTGTCATTCTTTTGCGTAAGTGTACAGTATTGTGGTTAGTGGTCATACAGCAGTCTAAACTGGATGTTAAGTAGTCGATACTTAAACATCATCTTGATCTAGAAAACTTTGCAGCTGTGGTCCAAGCTAGTGTTTTTGTCTCCGTTATGAGTTCTCCCTTTTTAACTAATGTGCTATTTTTCTTCTGACTAACCCATCAATGTACCCTAACCCACCACTAACAGCGCTTTTGATGCACTCATGAATGAAGTGCTAAATTCATTCATTCATTCATTTTCTATGCCGCTTATCCTCATTAGGGTCGCGGGGAAGTGCTAAATTGATGGGCGCAAATCTGCCATGTAAGCTACAAGTTGATTCTCCATCTTTCTTCAGCCGCAGACCCCAATCAGTAGCAAAACCCGTAAGAGAAAAGCTTCTGTGGAATCCTCTCCCGGGACTCCTCGCACCTCTTCCCCAACGCTGAGTCGTCGACCACGAACTGCCGGACAGTTTTATAAGGTTTGTGTTTGATGCCGATGTCAATCTGTCTCCATTCTTGGTTCATTCTCTTGCGTTACACTGCACACTACATTAAGTACACGTGTGCAATCTAAAGAGGTACAGTGCAGAAAATCTGGCTAGTAACAATATGTTGGAGTTTGTGGTTGGTGTATAGAGTGGTGCAGAACTCTACTGCAGAACTGTTTTTAATATTAAGGTTGCCTTATTTAACAAAATACAGCGCAGTTCTACACTACTGTAAATTATAATTGTACTATACTGTGTCACAAGGCACAGAATCCTCCATCAATAATAAATAGAACTCTTTTTTGATCAGCACATTCATATATAATTATTAGTTGCCATACTTCTAACAGACATCATGCCCAAATTAGTTGTCATGCAAGACAAAACTGTAACATTTAAACTGTAACAAGCTTAATTAGTAGACACATGTTTAAAAAGAGACATTAAAACTTACCTACTGAGGCCATATGGTAACCAAAACAGCAGCACCTACTAATGGACTGTCAGAGGAACTTAAGTATGCGGTCTTGGCGCATGTTGTAAACATTCCTTTTTGTAACTTCCAATGATTATGAATCATTAGGATTAATTTTATGTGTGCATAATGTTTATGTTGCCCCTATCTTTTTATTAAAATTTTCTTGACAAAAATGACATAACCAATAACTGGTTTGGCCGTGTTTAATAAACCTCTTAGGTGCTGTTCACGGGGGTGGTGGATGAGGCCGGTGAGAAAGTACTGGCCCGTTTAGGAGGCGCTCTGGCTAACGGCGCCGCAGACATGAACTGCCTGGTGACTGACAAGGTGCGCAGGACCGTCAAGTTCTTGTGCGCTGTGGCCAAAGGAGTTCCCATCGTCACAACGGAGTGGCTGGAGATGGTTAGTATGGTTTTAAAAGCGAAAGATTGCGTAATGTTAAAGTCAGACAGTCTTCTTTATTGTTTCAGAGCGGCAAAGCCGGTAGCCTCCTGCCTCCTGAAGCCTTCATTGTGCAGGATCCAGAACAGGAGAAGAAGTTCAGTTTCTGCCTGCAGGAGTCCCTCAGGCTCGCTAGCAGTCAGCCTCTCCTTCAGGTACTCTCACTCACTCTTTCCACTTGTAGGATGTCACAGAAAAAGTAATACATTGTAGTTAATGGAAAACCAAATGAACTTACCCCCGCACTACAGGAAAGTATGGCAAAATCTAGCTTTGTTTTGGTAAAATGTCCACGTGAGATGGTATGCAAAAGATTAAAAGTAGAAAAGAGAAAAAAAACAATTTTATCCTTATTGACTCTCAAATGTTGACAAAATGGGTGCAAATTTACCATCCAATCATCCATCCATCCATCCATTTTCTATGCCGCTTATCCTCATTAGGGTCACGGGGATGCTGGAGCCTATCCCAGCAGACTTTGGGCGAGAGGCGGGGTACACCCTGGACTGGTCGCCAGTCAATCGCAGGGCAAACAACCAGTCACACTCACATTCATACCGATGGACAATTTAGAGTCGCCAATTAACCTAACATGCATGTTTTTGGAATGTGGGAGGAAACCGGAGTACCCGGAGAAAACCCACACACGCACAGGGAGAACATGCAAACTCCACACAGAGATGCCCAACGGAGATTTGAACCCAGGTCTTCCAGATCTCCTGACTGTGTAGCCAATGTGCTAACCACTCAACCACCGTGCGGCCCCCATCCAATCATATAACATGATTTTCACATATACCTTAAATTTGTTAGTATTTTGTGCTCCTATTATGGATATAAAAATTTTAAATAATGTTTAAAAATTAATAATGTAAACTATTCTGTAACTTTAACCCCATTTGTGACTTAATATTTTGGCAATATGGACTAAGAGGGAAGAGAATTTCTTTCAAGTTGATTGCTTTGACATTTTTAACCTATTTGTGGCAAAATATCATTTTCATCACATCATTCCCACCATGGTTGCAGAAAAGTGCAGAAAACCTGTTAAAACGCAATTTACTGCAATGTTTTCCTGATGCTGTGACAATAGCTTTAGCAAGGAGTCTTTGGTTTTAGCTTGCTGCATTTGAGTCAGCCAAAAAGGCCCTCCAGTGCATACAATTACATTAGCATGCATTTGTCCTTACATAGCTCATTTATCCAGTCGCAGCCAGTATGCTAACATAAAAAATAAACCGAGTCCTCCACAGCCATGTGTCGCGTCATCTAAAAGAGTTGTTCAAAATACAGGCTAAAAATAGAAAGCGTGTATTGATCTTTTGTGCAGACATTTCAAAAGATCCTCATGCCACATTTGTTGCCTTTTGTCCTCCAGGGATATGAGGTCCACATCACCAAGTCAGTGAAGCCCGAGCCAGTCCACATGAAAGACATCATTTCCTGCAGTGGAGCCACCTTTCTTCCCAAGATGCCGTCTTCCCATAAGGTAAAAATGAACCCTAAAAATGCACAGTTTACAGTATACTGTAGTGACACATCCCCATACAGTCAGTGGAACCTCTAAAGTCCAACACTCATGAGGTTTTACAATTAAAGACAAACCTCTTCAAACCTCTTTTTTTCATCGTGTGTCTGCACGTGATGCTTTTTCTTTGGCTTATTTTTTGCGAGCGTCACTTTACGAAATCAAGAGAGTTTGTTGTGATACTTTTATGTTGTATAATGGTTAACTTTTTTACGCTTCAGAAATCATTAGAATTGTTATTCTAAAAACATCATGCTGTCAGTAAGCACTTGTTACATCATCATGTTTTACCACTTTCATGTAAGGAGCGTTTTACAATGCCTGATGACAACGTGCAAGTTGTGAGCGAAAAAAGGCTAAAGGCTTTTTGTCTTGCACCCAGCTCGTCTTAGACATTCAACAGACGTTCGTTAATTGACATTCTCAACATAGAGAACACACTTCCAGCCTTCAAAATAAGAGTACCGTTTGTCCGATGTCATTTAACTGTGTAAACAAAATAGGCTTGTCATAAAAAATATCTTGCATATGCAGTTGGAATTGCACAGGTGACTACATTTTCCTTAATCACAAGCACGGGCATTATAGTTTGTTGAAGATTTTGCAGCAATGTGTGCAGAGGCTCACATACCCTTAGAAAAGTTAGCCAGGCTGCATCCATTTCTCAATTCCCGAGCTAAATTGTCCATTGATGTATTGTATCAGTAAATGTAAGGATATTTGCATTTAATTAACTTAAATAAAAACAGAAAAAATGGAATTTGGGGGGAACAAAAACCCTGATTTCATAAGACCCTAAATAATATCAAGATAAATTCATAATTTAATGGGGAAATAAACAAGAAAGTTGTACAATTTGAAAATCATGAAATCGTACAAAAAGAGTTGCCAATTTTGAAAACATTATGAGAAATTGTCTCACAAAATGACATTGTAAATTGCTATTGCATGTTTTTGTTGTTTTTTTTTTTACAAGAAAAGCTATAACTTACGGGAAAAAAACTGTTAATCTTGCACAAACTATGACATATATACTCAACATGAGACTCAAATTGTTCTCCTTTTTCCATGCTAGCCATTTTAGTAGTGTACTCCAATTTGCTTTCACTGCTTCAAGACACTTGTGTTATTACTATTATTGTCGTGTCCTTACCTACTTAAAACATGGCCTGTCCAGTTATTATACAAGTTGAGTAACTTGTGTCCACCCTTAGGGCTCCACTGTAGTTCTAAATGGGTTGTCCAAAATAGCTTATTTTTGTGTCACTCCGCAGCCTAAGACTGTCGTGATCTCCTGCGAGGAGGACTGGCCGCTGTGTCGCGGCGCCGTCTCGGCATCGCTCCCAGTGGTCTCGGCGGAGTTCATCCTCTCTGGGATCCTGCAGCACAAACTGGACTTCGACACCCACAAACTGTCTGGCCCGCTGGATAACCTGCAGCCTGCTACAAGCGGAAGAGGGCGGGGCAGGAAGAAGACATAGCATTCCAGGTCAGGACGTGACTCTGCTGGAGTGACAGCCTCCCAATCGAGCATCCTTTTTACTTTCAACCCACCATCACCTCCATCCTGTTGCCACGTACTTACAACAAGTACTTTTTAAACAAGCGTTATTTGTACTGTGCCAGATGGGACTAACGACCTGTTCATTACCCCTGTCCTCCCCCTCTGCACCACCTCAAACGTTCAAAGCAGGAATTAACAATGCTTACCGTCCGCTCCTCTGGGGGCTCGTTGTAATCACACATGTTAAAGCGTGAGAGTGTAAATCATGTTTACCAAAGAATGGATGGATTTCGGCAAGCTCTCGACGTAAGAAGTGCCTTTTTATACACCAAGATCATGATGATGATGATGAACATAGTAGAGTGTCTTCCGTCTTCATGCACCACCACCAAGCTCCATTAAGACCCCATGCAATCCTATTAGCCACGTACGGAAGAGGCGCAACCAGCGCTGACGCTGCATCTTCATCAATATCTTATGTGGTTTCTCTTTGCTTTTCCGACTGCGTAAGTCACTCGTGTGTGCGGATGTGGCAAGAACTGCACTCTTACATGTATCATCATCATCTGCCTTTTAAATAAAAATGTGTGAAACTTCCAAACATGCATCTACTGTATACCTCACAATGACACTGAAATCATTAAATATTTTCTGTTCTGTTTTCTGTTGCGCTGTGGAATATGTAAACATGAGGAAAATATAGGAAGATCTACCGGGCATTTCATTAGGTAGACCGGATTTATATAAACAAGTATACGTGCCTCTTTTATTCAGATGTAATCTATTTTTTTTTAAAGAATTTTGAAAAAAACCAAAACATTCTCTTAAGATGTTATTTATTTTACTTGTACATAATGTTAGGCTGTTATATATGTTTTTAAAATTATGATTATTAGATGTTTTAAAAAAAAACATTTTTAGATATAGTTGTATTATAGTATTACTTGTATATAAACATTTTAATATAAATCTATTTTAAACAAGATATAAATATTAATAAAATCTAAACTGCAAGTTTTAGTTTTTATTATTTTTAAACATGTACTTTTGAAATATTTTTAAATTTGTGATACAACACAATTTTTTTCTATGCAAGTGCTGTAGCATATAAAAAGAAGCTTTTTATCTTGTATGTTATAATTATTTCCTAGTATTTTAATATATGTAATTTTATTTAAATATAATTTAGAAATTGTTTTAACATATGTGTATACAGTGTATACTTTTCATTTGTAGAATTTATAGTTCTTGTTTATTAGTTATGTTTGTTAGCTGATTTGTTTTAGAAATATATAAAGCAAAAACAAAATATATTGTATGTACTATTGCACATTAATTAATTGAAACTTTATATATTATAAGCGGCATAGAAAATGGATGGATGGATATTATATATTTATTTCTAGTATACACCTAGAATTTGATATTTGATATATATTTAGTATTTGATATTTGTATAAAAAAAATGTAAAATCATGAATGGGATATTCAGTTGACCCATTGATTTTTAACACATTTTGCTTCTTCCACTTTCATTTGTGAACATCTTTCCATAAAGACCCCACAATCAATACGAGCTGGTTTTTGTGACTCGCGTTCACGTCGGGTCGGTTTTCGGGTCGTGTCACACAAACGTGGGTGTCGTGAAACGAGCAAGGAGGGAGAATGGGGATTGGTTTGTTGGTGTCCGATCTTTCCCGACAGTAGTCGAGTGTTTCCGAGTGCTCGACATATTTTGAACGGCTTCCAAATGTTGAGTCCAGAGTCGCCGAGTGCAGCCGCAGCAGCAGCACTAGAAGCAGTAGTATCTCTTGAGGAGGGCGAGCGGTGAAGTGCAGGGAGAGAGTGGGAGACCCACGCAGATCCACGCAGCAGCAGTAAGCAGCACTGCAGGAGTTCTTCTGCAGCCTCCGCCAGCATCCTGCATCGTCATCATCACCCAGGCTGCCTTAACGAGGTATGAACCGGTTTTCCCCCGCTCACAGGTGCTCATAATGGGCTGACTTGTCCTCAAATGTAGCCGGTGTGTGACGGGTTAAATTCTGCAGCTTTTTCACGCCTTATGCTTGTGTCTGCTGTCCCGGGCCCCGGAGGGTGGGAGGACGGGACGGATGGGACTTTTCTAGCAGATATCGTTTAAGTCATGGTATATCATGTATTATGTTAGGTGTTGTATGTTTTGCCGGGTTGTTCAGTCCTTAGCCCCTGATTTGCTTTCAAAGCATAAATTCAAATTTAAAAAAAATGTAATTGTTAATTGCAATTATGTCCAATTACGTACATTGTGGGGAAGAGAAATAATGCTTACTTGTGATTGACACTGTCAAAACATGTACATTGTTACGATACATTATTTGTGTAGTGTTTCTAATATTTTGCAGACCCTATTTAGCTACATAATAGGGTCGTATATATAATATAATATATAATTTAAAAAATCTTTGAGCTACTCCCAGGTGTACCTAAAGGGTGGTGTCGGTCAGAAGATAAACACGTTTAGAAGAAAGCTCATACAATATGTTTCTAAGCAGCCGTGACCCCCTATAGTGTTAGTGTATGTTCTGCAAAGTCTTGAAAGGCTTAACAGCCTCCATTAGCTGAGAGAACGCTCCATCATCCTGCCTCACCGCCCCCCCCTGCCGCCGCCTGTGTCGCCACCACTGCAGCCACTGCCTGCAACACTAACCTCACAGCACTATAGGCTATATTTGCAGCACCTTTATAACACGCCGGAGTGTGTGTGTCACCCCGCTTCATTTTGGTCAATAAGAATAGATATGGTGTTTTAATGACCCTATATTGTCTTATTCCTCCTTCTCCTCCTCCAAGTGGCTGATTTGACAGAATGTGACAGGTGCAAGGAGCCTGTCTCATCCTTTAGTTCATCACTTTCACAGCCAAATTGCTCGTGTGGTTTCTAAAAATCAACTGTTTTGCTTGCTTTATGTTGATTAGCCCAACACTGTTCTCTGCTGCTGCATTCTACACTTTGGACCCTAAGTACGGCCTACAAGTGGCCTACAAGACTCAGGTCCTTCATCCATTAAAAAAGAACATTTACAAAGGAGAATTACAGCCACATTGAAAAGAAAAGAATGATACAGTGTGAAAAAAATATACATATATTATGAGAATAGAGCTTGTAAAGAAAGATGCGAGAAAAGTCAAGTAGGTTTGACAAGGGATTGATCGAACACACTGGTATCAATTGGCGTAGCTAATCATTAGTCAATATTTTACAACAGTTACGTTTTGATGTTACAGCAAAAACTTGAAGATTTTACAAAAACAAAGTTTAAATCACAGGAGAGAGAGAAATCTCAATTTTACAATTATAGTGTCATACATTATGAAAACATTTGAATAATATTAAATGTAAGAATTTTTTTTACTATTGTCATAAAGCAAGAGAATATAGAAATATGTTGTAAAAAATATGCATGTTGTAAAAAAATCAATATGTTCATATTGACAGAAAAAATACAAGTCATAATTTCTTGTAACAAAATCTTAAAAACACGCAAAAAAGTTTTACACAATTTTGACATTTTCCATTTTCCACCGCTTATCCGGGTCCGGGTCGCGGAGGCAGCAGCTTCAGTAGGGAAGTCCAGACTTCCCGGTCCCCAGCGACCTCTTCCAGCTCCATCGGGAGGACACCAAGGCGTTCCCAGGCCAGCTATGAGACATAGTCCCTCCAGCGTGTCCTAGGTCTTCCCGGGGCCCGAAACACCTCACCAGGGAGGCGCCCGGGAGGCATCCGGACTAGATGCCCGAGCCACCTCAACTGGCTCCTCTCGATGTGAAGGAGCAGCGCCTCTACTCTGAGCTCCTCCCGGATGGCCGAGCTCCTCACCCTATCTCTTAGGGTGAGTCCAGCCACCCTACAAAGGAAACTCATTTCCGGAGATTGTATCCGCGATCTCATTCTTTCGGTCATGACCCATAACTCATGACCATAGGTGAGGGTGGGAACGTAAATCGATCGGTAACAAAACAGAGAGCTTTGCCTTCCGGCTCAGCTCTCTCTTCACCACGACGGACCGGTACAGCGCCCGCATTACTGCAGATGCTGCACCGATCTGTCTGTCGGTCTCACGCTCCAACCTTCCCTCACTCGTGAACAAGAACCCGAGATACTTGAACTCCTCCACCTGAGGCAAGACCTCACTCCCAACCCGGAGGGTAGAGTCCACCCGTTTCCGACTGAGAACCATGGCCTCGGATTTGGAGGTGCTGAGTCTCATCCCAGAAGCTTCACACTCAGCTGCAAACCGCTCCAGTAAACGCTGAAGGTCACAGCCTGATGAGGCCATAAGGACCACATCGTCTGCAAATAGCAGAGACGAGATCCTAAGGTCACCAAGCTGGACTCCCTCAACACCTTGACTGCGCCTAGAAATTTTGTCCATGAAGATTATGAACAGAATTGGTGACAAAAGGCAGCCTTGGCGGAGGCCAACGTTCACCGGAAACAAGCTCGAATTACTGCTGGCAATGCCAACCAGGCTCGGTTGGCATTGGCAATTTAGAAATAAAGTACTCCTTCTTGATCCTAGAAGCTAAGTTGTCGGGGGCTTTCATGCCCCTGGTAGTGGCGAAACATGTTTGAGGGGAGGGATCAGACAAAGAGTATCTCAATAGACCCCAATGATGAATACAAATAAATGGACTGAGTTTTCCCTCACCTGGATGCGAGAGGTGCCCCCCTCTGGAACCAGGCCTGGAGGTGGGGCATGATGACGAGAACCCATGGGGCCTGGTTGGGCACAGCCTGAAGAAGTAACGTGAGTCCAGGCTTCCATGAGCTCACCACTCGTGGAAGGGGCCAAGGAGGTCAGGTGCGGAGTGAGCTGGGTGGCGGCCAAAGGCCTTAACCTTGGCGGTCTGATCCTCAGCTACAGAAACTAGCTCTTGGTATGTGGAATGTCACCTCTCTGGTGGGTAATGAGCCTTCAGGCACGTGAGGTGTTGCGCTTTTGATGCATTACAAGTCCTCTCGAGACGGGATGGACTCCACTCTGGTGAGTGGCAAAGCTGTCAATTTGCTGGCCAATCTACTTTACTACCCTCACCTATGGTCATGAGATTTGGGTGGTGATCGAAAGGTCAAGATCGTGTGTACAATGAGCTGAGAAGCACTGTCATCCAGGAGAGACCGGGTGAGGAGTAGAACCGGTGCTCCTCCACGTTGACAGGAGCCAGGTGAGGTGTCTCGGGCATCTGGTTATGATGCCTCACGGACGCCTCCTCGGGGAGTTGTTCAGGGAACGTCCGATTGGTAGGAGGCCTCGGGGAAGATCCAGGACGCGTTGGAGAGACTAAGTCTCTCAACTGGCCTGGGAATGCCTTGGGATCCGCTGGGAGGAGCTGGATAAAGTAGCCGGGGAGAGGGAAGTCTACCTCGGATAAACGGGAGAAAATGGATGCCCAGATGGAAGTAATATACTCAAAATATGACATTAAAATTCTGATGTTATAAGAAAGAGCACATTTACAGAAAAATTGCAACATCTTTTGTGTGATATTTCGACTTTATTGTCTTTTCTTCTTTCCAGTGTGGCCCTTATATTCTTTTGTAAAAAAGAACGATTAGTTAATCAATTTAATGATTATTTTTAATATTTTGGGAAAATGACGCTCCGAAAGTTCTGAATTCCTGTTTCCATGCCAGTGTAGTATTAAGCAGAATAAAGGAGTTGTGGCATAGATGTGGTCACTCAATTATCTGTGATGCTGATGTCATGTTCCTCGTCTTTAGATGAATCAGTGAATCAATTAATTATTATGACCCTAATGACCATGATTATCATGACCATTATGACCATCATGTGAATGTGACTGTGAATGTTTGAATATCTGACATGCGATAGACTGGCAACCAGTCCAGGGTGTACCCCGCCTCCCGTCCGAAGTCAGCTGGGATAGGCTCCAGCATACCTGCGACCCTAATGAGGATAAGCGGCATAGAAAATGGATGGATGGAGTCCTTTTTGTCGTTGTGAAACAGGAAGTGAAAGACACAGACGTAGCTTTGTACACACACACACATCTGCAGTCACTAAAGACATTTCCGCCTCTTTAAAGCAACAGACAAAGATCTGCCTGTGCTTGTAGACTTTTTGAAGGAACCCAGGCGACGTCTCTGATTTTCTGAGTGGGGATGCGGTGGATGGCGTTATATAAAACACAAAAGGAAGGGAGAGCGATAAAAATAATAATGGAGTAGAGGTGATAGGGAACACACACTGTCTGGCCATGGTGGTGCCTTAGAAGATGTGAGGAGGCTGACACAAGTGGGAGGAAGAAGAATGATGGAGGCCAAAGGAGGGCATGCATGCAGTGAGGGAGGCAGGGAGGGAAAAATGGCAGATGGCACTTTTGTTGTGTTTTGTGTGTGTGATGTGCAGCTTCACGGCCCAAGGGACGGCTGCGGTGGGCACATCAGTGTGGGCACTGCGTGTGCTTTTGCATGTTCACTGAGGTGGACCCCTTGTGGTGTTGATGCACACTCAGCATCATCACAAAGCAGTCACTCCGTTGCCGCCGCACTGCTTTAATGAAACGCTTATGGCTGCAGGCGACAATTGTTTTGTTTGATAATATTTGCATGCAAGATTTATGACGACCCTGGCGCTCGCAAGTGCACAAGTCATGTGTTTTTCTTTCCCATAGCTAATTACATTTGATAAATGATGTGGTATGCTTTGGAGTCCAGCTTTTGTTTGCATAGATATTTGTTTGACACATGATGTGGTGTGCCTTGGATTATAAACATTTCCTTTCAATAGCTATCGTAGATAGACAGTTCCTTAACATGAACGACGCGAACCGAGTCACAGCTGGGAACCGTTCTTTTTTGTCCCAGTTACATTATTGCAGCCTGCTTTGTTTTTGAATGTTTATACGTGTTCGAGTAATAGTTATACACGCATACACGAAACTTGGTGATTCAAAATAGTGAGGTCACTGTCAAAGTAGAGTTATATCACGCCACCCTGTGGCGTATTTACAATGAATGTAGATCAGACTTAACCCACGCATGTCAAATAAGGTTAGCGTCAATTTTACAGACTACTTCAAACTCATATTGGTGGGATATCTAAATTCTTTACCTCCTAGTGATTATTTCCCAGATAAACCGTGTTCAAAGGCCAGGGTGTCTTCTTAAAACGTATAATATAATATTAATATGAGCCAAATGAGCTTGCTTTTGAACGGCTTTTTGAAAGGAACACCTCATCAAGACCCATCTCCAGTTTGGCATATGAAGTGGTATGCTTTGGATCATAAGCTTTTCCATTCAACAAATGCTGCGGTATAACTTGGATCATGGACTGTCCATGTTTGACACCTGATGTGTTTTGTTTTGTATCATGGGCCGTATGTTCTGTATTTGAGCAATGATGTGGTAAAGCATTGACAGATGTTTGACACATGATGTTGTATGCTTAGGATCATGAGCTTTTTCTGTTTGACACATGATGTCACTCTTTTGTGGCGTTTTCCCAAGTTGCTGTTATGTGCTCTTATTTTGTACATCAGTTTCCTGTTTTGGGCTGTTTTGAATTGTCTTTATTTCTTTCTGAGGAAGCTGCCAGTCATAGCTGGTCCTCGACGGTAATTATTAGGTTTCTTATTGGGAAGTGTTTGGATTTTTCTGGTTCATTGTGTGTGATTGGGATGTGTTTCTTGTGTGAGAAGGTCATTCGTTAAACCTAGCTTTTGATGCATTCCGAAGCATCTCTTAACGCTATGCCTGTGTAGCTCCTCTCCCCACAGTGCTTCTGCTACTACTTTTTTATGCACCGTCGCTTTGTCAGTTTTCGTCGCCTCCACACCACCCGCTGAAGCATTAAAGACTCTTTTTTTACCTGCTCTTTGCCTTCTTCACCAAACCCTGACACGTGATGTGGCATGCTTTGGTTTACTGTATGACCTTCTCCATGTTCTGAAGTACATATTTGACCCTTGAGGTTGTGTGATGAGCATTTCAATTCCATAGATAATAGATAAAGATCAATATATTACAGTACAAACACTTATTGGAAATAAGGTATAATAAACCAAGGATAATGTATGGAACATGTATACTATTGGTACACTGTTGGTATTGGTGTATGTGTGTGTACTAGCGGTGTAATTATTTACTTTCATTACCTGAATAAGCTCTGACACTCAATCTCGGGCATTTGTTCCCACCAGGTGGATTTAACACTGCAGTAGATCATAGCTCTGCTGCCTGAACGTAAGGATATCAAATCTCCTGTTGTTGACCTTTCTTCTTCACTTAGAATCTATGTCCCTTTTTAGAGTACACGGCCATATTTGAACAATGGCTCAGGACATCAGAAGTGATATTTAATATTAAGGCTAGGCTTTATATGATCTCTCCTGCTTTCCATTTCTCTTCATTTGTGACACTGCACAATGTAATAAGGCACTTTCAATGCGGTTCAGTGTCACAGTGCACGGGTGCACTATCATCCTCATCAGGTGATGTCATCCATCAATTTTGCCATGAATAAGCATGAGGCGTATGTTTGGCTTCTGCGTATGGTCTTCGCATGTTTATAATATTTAATCTACCTTTTTTATCTACATGATAACCAGTATTTTTGGCACCTTATAATACCTGAACTAAAAACACTCTCATGCCTTTACTTATCAGTGACTTCAACTTTTTACTCAGGGTTCTATGTTTAGTTAGTGTTAGTTCTATGTCTATTTAATGCTCTATGTTTACTTAGAATTCTACGTTGTACTGAGTCGCCAAAGAAAGTTCCTAGTTCGTGAATTGTTCACCTACAATGGCAATAAAGTTTTTCTGATTCTGATTCTGATGAGAGTGGAAAAATATTTGAAACAGCACTTAGTACGATGCAGTACAGTTCAACACACTACTGTAATAATATTGTCCTGGTTTTATCTGTAGGTACTACAGAGAACCAGGATGAGGACAGCCAGTGTGGTCACACTCACTCTTCTGCTTGCCACAGGTAGGAAAGAAAGAGATTTTAAACACTGGCAATACAGTAGAAGTCACCTGTTTTGATAAATGCCGCCATCATAACCCCTTTATTCTGCATTACAACATTCTTAACTGTCAAAAAAATGTATAAAATATGTTAAGTACTGTTATTATGAGAATGTAAAAACAATAAAATACCCGGTTTTAACTTTTTAATATTCTTCAATATTCTTCTTGTTTCACACGTGTAAAAAAAAGTTCACCACTGTAAAAACAACAAATTAGTCTACATTCACCTGCCTAATTGCTGATTTGAATGTGAGTTTTATTTCACATAAATAGTTTCTTATTTAGTTAACACCTCTTTTATCTACCGTACATTTATCAATATTTATGGCCACACAGGTTTAATTGGCGACTACACATTGTCCATAGTTATGAACGTGAGTTTGATGGTTGTTTGTCTATATGTGCTCTGCCATTGGCTGGCGACCAGTCCAGGGTACCCCGCCTCCCGCCCAAAGTCAGCTGGGATAGGCACCAGCAAACCCCTGTCACCCTAGTGAGGATAAGCAGCATAGAAAATGGATGGATAGTAATAACAAAAAGAAGAAGAAGAATAGAAACAATTTTGGCCGCACGGTGACATAGTGGTTAGAACGTTGGCCACACAGATAGGAGACCTGGAAGATCTGGGTTCGTATCTCCGTTAGACATCAATGTGCGGAGTTTGCATCTACTCCCCGTGTGTGTATGGGTTTTTTCCCCACATTCCAAAAATATGCATGCAAGGTTAATTGGCAACTCTAAATGTTTGTTTGTCTATATGTGCCCTGCGATTGGCTGGTGACCAATCCAGGGTGTACCCCGCCTCTTGCCAAAAGTCAGCTGGGATAGGCTCCAGCATACCTCCGCAACCCTAGCACGGATTAAGTAGCATAGAAAATGAGGGAATGAATGAATGAAACAATTAAAAATTAATTCTAACAGCCATTTGGCATTAAAATAATAGTGGTAAGAGTGACCGCGCCACTAATGCCAGCGTTATTTAACTGTAACAGAAAAGCTAATTATCTTATCGGAATCTCTCCGCCTCTTCCACAAGGGGCGTGGTTGGGAGGAACGGCCTCCCTGACCTGAACCGGTGCGGTGTGTTGTTGCTGGACTTCTGTGCGAATTACAGTTTGTTCATAACAAACACCATGTTCGAACATAAGGATGTCCATAAGTGCACTTGGCACCAGGACACCCTAGGTCGCAGGTCTATGATCGACTTTGTGGTCGTATCATCAGACCTGCGTCTGCATGTTCTGGACACACGGGTGAAGAGAGGGGCTGAGCTGTCAACTGACCACCACCTGGTGATGAGTTGGATTAGATGGCGGGGAAGGATGCCGGACAGACCTGGCAGACCCAAACGCGTAGTGAGGGGGTGCTGGGAATGTCTGGCAGAGTCTCCCGTTCGTCGAGTCTTCAACTCTCATCTCCGGCAGAGCTTCGCCTGCATCTCGACGGAGGACCGGGATATTGAGTCCGAATGGGCCGTATTCCGTGCCTCTATTGCTGAGGCCGCCAGTTGTGGTTGCGGCTGCAAGGTGGTCGCTGCCAGTCGTGGTGGCAAGCCCCGAACCCGATGGTGGACACCGGGGGTTAGGGCTGCTGTCAAGCTGAAAAAGGAGTCCTATCAAGCATTGATGGCTTGCGGGACTCCCGAAGCAGCTGACAGGCCAAGCGGGACGCGGCTTCAGCGGTGGTCAAGGCAAAAACCCAGGTGTTGGAGGAGTTTGGTGAGGCTATGGAGCACGACTTTCGGTTGGCCTCGAAGAGGTTCTGGCAAACCGTCCGACACCTCAGAAAGGGGAAGCAGCCCCCAGTTCACACTGTTTACAGTGGGGACGGGGGCTTGCTGACCTCGACTGTGGATATAGTTGGTCGGTGGAAGGAATACTTCGAGGCCCTTCTCAATCCCACTGACATGCCTTCCGTAGAGGAAGCAGAGTCTGAGGATATGTACGTGGACAGTTCTATCACCATGGCTGAGGTAATTGGGGTAGTTAAATCACTCCCCAGTGGCAAGGCTCGGGGGGTAGACGAGTTCCGCTCGGAATTCCTCAAGACTCTGGATGTTGAGGGACTGTGTTGGTTGACACGCCTCTACAACATTGCATGGAAGTCGCGAACAGTACCTCTGGACTGGCAGACCGCGGTGGTGGTCCCCATTTTTAAAAAGGGTGACCGGAGGGTGTGTTCCAACTATAGGGGGATCACACTCCTCAGCCTTCCTGGGAAAGTCTACTCCAGGGTGCTGGAGAGAAGGGTACGACCGTTAGTCGAACCTCGGTTAGAGGAGCTGCAATGTGGTTTTCGTCCCGGTCGCGGAACACTGGACCAGCTCTACACCCTTGCAAGGGTACTCGAGGGTATGTGGGAGTTTGCCCAACCAGTCTACATGTGCTTTGTGGACCTGGAAAAGGCATTCGACCGTGTCCCTCGTGGTGTCCTGTGGGGGGTGCTCCGGGAGTACGGGATTGATGGTCCGCTTCTACGTGCCATTCGGTCCTTGTACAATCGAAGCAGGAGCCTGGTTCGCATTGCCAGCAGTAAGTCGAGCTTGTTTCCGGTGAACGTTGGCCTCCGCCAAGGCTGCCCTTTGTCACCGATTCTGTTCATAATCTTCATGGACAGAATTTCTAGGCGCAGTCAAGGTGTTGAGGGAGTCCAGCTTGGTGACCTTAGGATCTCGTCTCTGCTATTTGCAGACGATGTGGTCCTTATGGCCTCATCAGGCTGTGACCTTCAGCGTTTACTGGAGCGGTTTGCAGCTGAGTGTGAAGCTTCTGGGATGAGACTCAGCACCTCCAAATCCGAGGCCATGGTTCTCAGTCGGAAACGGGTGGACTGTACCCTCCGGGTTGGGAGTGAGGTCTTGCCTCAGGTGGAGGAGTTCAAGTATCTCGGGTTCTTGTTCACGAGTGAGGGAAGGTTGGAGCGTGAGATCGACAGACGGATCGGTGCAGCATCTGCAGTAATGCGGTCGCTGTACCGGACCGTCGTGGTGAAGAGAGAGCTGAGCCGGAAGGCAAAGCTCTCTGTTTACCGATCGATCTACGTTCCCACCCTCACCTATGGTCATGAGTTATGGGTCATGACCGAAAGAATGAGATCGCGGATACAAGCGGCGGAAATGAGTTTCCTTCGTAGGGTGGCTGGACTCACCCTAAGAGATAGGGTGAGGAGCTCGGCCATCCGGGAGGAGCTCAGAGTAGAGCCGCTGCTCCTTCACATCGAGAGGAGCCAGTTGAGGTGGCTCGGGCATCTAGTCCGGATGCCTCCCGGGCGCCTCCCTGGTGAGGTGTTTCGGGCATGCCCAGTCGGGAGAAGGCCCCCGGGAAGACCTAGGACACGCTGGAGGGACTATGTCTCACAGCTGGCCTGGGAACGCCTTGGTGTCCTCCCGATGGAGCTGGAAGAGGTCGCTGGGGACCGGGAAGTCTGGACTTCCCTACTGAAGCTGCTGCCCCCGCGACCCAGACCCGGATAAGCGGAGGAAAATGGATGGATGGATGGAGAAAAGCTAATTAATTACTATCTGAAAGTGAAACGTTATTAAGCACCAATATCTACAGTATATCAGTGATCTGGGTGTCGCTTCAGTCCCCATTGTCCACTACTACTACGCACAAAACTAAATAATCAGCTGGGATAGGCTCCAGCATCCCCCCACCCTAGTGAGGATTAGTGGCACAGAAAAGGGATGGATAGTTAACCAGAATTGCACTCTCAACGGCACACCCACTACAAAGCTAAATCCAAATGATTTGATGGATTTTCAAAAAAGTAACTCAATTACTTTTCCTGGTAGCTAACTTATTTATGAAGGGGTAATTCTATTACCAATGAAATTACATTTTGGGGGAAAGTAGCTAGTAACAATAACTAGATCATTTTTTTAAAGTAATTTGCCCAACACTAATAAATACATAATAATAAATTAATTAAACAATACAAAACAGTTCACTTTCTTCTGTTAACCTACCTATTTTGTTTTTTTGAAAGTCATGAAATTCACTCGTGCTAAACACCCCTTTTATAAATATGTTTTCAGAATATTTTTGTACAATCTCCATGGAGTTACACGCTCCACTGTACTTACTCATTGCATGTTATTTCTGTCCCCAGTACTGTCAGTCTCCGGAAAAGGTAAGTGCGACTAGCACCTTCCCTTGTTCTTTACAACGCAGTGTCTTGTGTTGACAGCTATGTAGACAATAATAGTCCTAGCTAGTACATCTATACAATCGATAGAAACAGGACTATGACTACTAAGTGTACTTTCTACAGTATACAGTATTGCCCTTGGAGAAGATATACTTTTATAGAAATGCTTGCTTAAATGTGAAGGGTGGGATTGTTTGATTCGAATAAGATTCCTTCAACCTTCCTTGTAACCAGTCAAGGAGGAATTCATGAAGTTGTTCCACGGTGAGGATTTCCACATCATGCTCCACGCTCGCGACCTGGAGGTGATTTTTCGCAACAGGTCGGCTCCGCGTTCCCCTGATGTAGTCCTGATGCGGGGCGGCCAGTTGGTCAACAGCAGGGCCAAATTTAACACCCCGAGGTACCTTATCATCGACTCTGTGGGCGAAGGAGACGAGGGAGTGTACACCGTGAAGAACCCAGAGGACCCGGAGGACGTCAGACGCATAACTCTTATAGTTCGAGGTAAGGTCTATGAAATGTTTTTTTTTTTTTGGCTAAATACAGTGTAGTGGAGTTGTGCTGTCTAAAATCAAGCCTTGATGCTGAATTTAAACAGTTAAAACGGGCTTTTAGTCAGTCCTACTGGCACACGCCGTTTTCTGTGCCTGTAGTTTAAATGCAAATGTGCTGTGTTTGTCCAAGCCTGCAGAGCACATGATTATGGTGTCAGAAATGGAGAGAGGCACAATAAATACTTCCACTTTTTGCCTATAAACTGAAACTACATGACACTACTGTAACTGTAGATTGAACGTTATTCCTCTACAAGTATCAGTAATAATATGTAAAATATATACACAAACAGTGCATACATTTGTAAATTGGACAATGTGCATAATATCCCTCAGATATTTTTCTGTATTTGTATTCTTACTTTATTATTGTTTTTACTTATACATGTGTCTCCCATGGCTACTGATGTCAAGTATACTGCATACGGTGTTGCTGCTATTGCTACCTTAAGGTCCACAAAGGGATCTATAAAGTTTTGTCTAAGATAATCTAAGATGATCTAATCTAAGACAACTCTGCACTTGTGGGTGCTCATAGAGAGGCCCTAGACACGTATCGCTGTTAGCGTAAAAGAAGACATAAAAATGAGTAAAAGGAGAAATGAATTCAAGCATGGCAGGGCAGCAGTGGGATGAAACGAAGCGTGGATAAAGACGACCGCAGTGCAGTAATATGTGGATGCTGTGCCATATGGAGTGTGTGGTGTGTTGCCAGCTGACGAGGGGGTGTGTATGTTTGTTGTGATCGTGTGTCTTCTTTCCGCAGAGCTGCCAGCCAGCAATTATGCAGCTCTTTAAGCAACAGCCCACTCTTCTTCCTTCCCCGCTGTCTTTACTTCCCCCTAATTCTAGCCCCGACGTTTCTGGATCAGTGCTCCTCACTTTTTGACAATCTCTTTCCTTTTTTTGGTGCTACATCTGTCAAGCTTTTCCACTCCTCTTCATTCCGCTGCTCAGACTGCACTAGTGATGACTTCCTCCGTCACTTGTTAATAGCCAGCCACTTTGCTTTCCACTGTAATTTTACATCCTGCTTCCTTTCACGTAAGTGCCAAACACTCTGCTTTTTCCTCCTAGATTGTACTAACGAGCAAACCATAAAATATTGGGAAAATTACCGTATTCCGCTGTTGGGGGTGACGACGCCCATCACCTTGGAGTACAGGCCCAGCGCTGTGGAGGCCAACCTGACAGCAAGGTATGCTAACTGATGATGCGTTTTCCTAAAATGAATCACTCCTGACAATCTAATGACAACCAATACAAGAGCTGTATTAACACTTACAGAACATCAGGAGTGCCCAAATCAAAAACCAGGTGGCTTTTGCAACCTGCACGGCCTTTTTTCTTGGCTTGTGGTATGATCTAAGGATTGTTATGGCCAACACTGAAAGAGAGAAGAAACATAAATGGTTGGGAGAAAAAACACTTTTGAATAACTAGTCAAAGATCCACTATGTTACAGGAGCGCTGCTGTTTTTTAATGAACTTAATGTAAAAATGCTAGTCACAGATCCTCTACATGACAGGAGCACTCAAGTGGTTTTATAACCCGACACAAAAATTGTAGTCCGAGATCCTCTATTTGACAAAAACGCTCTGCTGTTTTTTAGGACTTACTGCAACATTGCTCATCAACGACCTTCTGACAGGAGCACTGCTGTTTTCAATAATTGATCGGCTGCAAAAAGGCTAGTCATGGATTGTCTATGTGTTCGGGAGCCTTTCAGTTGTTTTAAGGACCTCCAACAAAAATGCATGATGAAAGATGTTTTTAAGGATCTACTCCAAAAATGCTAGTCTAAGGTCCTCTATGCCACGAGAGTTCTGTTCTGTTTTAAAGGACCTGCTACGAAAATACGAATCAAGTATCCACAATATGACAGATGCACCCTGCTGTTAACTGCTGATATATGACAGGAGCCAATCAACCTTATTTTTGCAGACCAGCCCTGGTGCTGCTGACCAGCACGGGCGTGGCCAGAGAGGGCTACCAGGGCCGAATCAGCGTCAATGATCACCATGTTGTCCTAAAGACAGCGACAGGGGCTGACGAGGGCAGCTACACCATCAGGGACGCTCGAGGCATTATTAAGAGGAAAGTTTGTCTCCACGTCATCGGTGAGTGCAAAAAAACACATCACATTGGTACCATTACCTTTATGCTGTTGTGTTGTCGTTCTCCTTGCTAATCACTCTCGGCTTGCGGTAATGCCTTCTGGAAGCGATGATGGTCTCTAACAGCATCACAACAGATTCACAATTATGGGCCTCCTGGCTGAACTGTGTAATACATGGCTTCATTTCTTTCTTCATCCCATGTCCTCTGTGTTTTTTCTCAGCGCACCAGAACTTTGAGAAACTGCTTCATGGGGAAAAACTGAAAATCAACCTGATGTTCAACAACTCCTTGGTGCACTTGTACTACAGCCCTGACACTGACCACATACCCCGCCTGCTGATGGATAAGGGGGAATTTACACATGTAATTTCTAATTTATTCATTTATTTAGTTATTATCATTCATTATGGTATAAAGTGTAGGAAAAAACATGTGACCATTTAAATATTACAATAAAAACATGAATATGGTCATATTTGTTTAAAGGAAAAGGTGTACAAAAATAAAGCCATAGTTTTATGAGGAAAATATTTTTTTAAAGCGAGAGAATAATTGTGAGAATAATGTCTAATTTTGCCCTACGATTGACTGGCGACCAGTCCAGGGTGTACCCCGCCTCTCGCCCAAAGTCAGCTGGGATAGGGTCCAGCATGACCCTAATGAGGATAAGCGGTATAAAAAGAAATGAATGAATGAATGAATGTCTAATTTTTTTTAAAGAAAAGTCGCATTACAACAGTGACATGATATGCCGGATATTGTAGTTTTATGAGGAAAAAAACTATATAATATTACAAAAATAAAGTTGTAAAACTGGGGAAATAAAGTTGCACTTTTATTTTTCTATTCTTCTTTAAAATGTCCTAATAGTACATTAAAGAAGTGGAAAAAATATTAATATCAAGGGAATAAACTGTAATATCATGAGAACATAGTAAGAGCGTAACTAAAAATGTTACCAGAAAAAAAAATTGTGCTATTAGAGGAATAAGGTTGTGAAACGTAATGTTTATATTTCAAGAAATTTTTTTATTTTAAACAATAATTGTCATTGTAACGCAGGAATAAAGATGTCATTAAGTTAGTGTTCAGGAATACAGTTGTGAACTTACACGAATAAAACCTGAATATCAGAACTTCATTTCCTTTTTTTAGAATACTCTTGTGTTAGCTTTCAATAGAGTAAAATACCTGGTAGTCATCAGTGAGCATATATACTACACTGTATAGTGTATAAGGCATACATGCACTTTGATCGTAGGTCCAAACAGAGCTTGGCTTTGAGGGCCGCCTGTCCATGGAAGGGTCACAGGTCATCTTGGATAAGGTCAAGCGTTCTGATGAAGGTCTGTTCAAAATTACTGACATCCTGGGATTCCCTGTGTCCAGTGTCCACTTGGAACTAAAACGTAAGAGTGGAATTATTTTGAAAGGAAGCCAGAATGTCCAAGAAAGTTCCGTTGGCTCATTGATTTTCTTCGCAGCCTACAAGCTGGAGTCTCTCTATGTGGCCATCGTCGCCCTGCTGGGCCTGCTGGTCTTCCTCCTGCTGGCTTGCCTGCTGTCCTGCCTGATCAAAGTCAAGAAGAGGGCCAAGAGGGCCGCTGCCCTGGAGAAGATTGCCCAGAATGCTGGCAAAGAAGACGAGGGAGAAGCCTTTAGACAGGTTGGACTGACAGTTTACATGTGGGGTAATATTCATCTTGGTCTAAACAAGGAGAACAACAAGAATATAGCAGCGATGTTATGACATTAAAGTCATTATAAACAACAAAGTCAACTGAATTTTATTATAGATGTTGCAAATAAAACATTTTACAACTGAAGTTGTGACTAGCGATATTATCAGCCCAATATTGGCTTAAAAATTTAGTATCCGCAGATATTGGTGTCGGGTTTTTCCATCCATCCATCTCTTTTTCTTCTGCTTACGATACCGTACGATGATGTACAGTACAGTACAGTACAGTACAGTACAATCGTTTCTTGCCACATCACGGTTTGAATTTGCATCTTCCCTCCTTTAATGCGGTTGATTGGTTCCAAACTTGACTGTGTGAAGTGAATTTCCACAAGGTAAGAGTCAATATTAATAAACAAAATATTTTAGTAGTTTGAGCATAGAAAACCAGTTTATGACATTCTTAGTACTGATTTAATACCACAATCCTGTAGACATGAAATAACAGCCCAATAGTCACTTTTACACTCCTATTATTCTTTGTTTACATCAAATTACGCAGGCTACGGGATCCTGCAGGTACATAAGAGATGGCCTCCGCTAGCATAGCAAGCTACCAACCTAACTAGAAAGTGTTTCAAATGAAATGGGGAAAATGGAAGCCAAAAGCCAAAAACTTACCACTTCCACACGGCATGAGAGAAGAACCTTTTTTTCACGCAGCCAGGGCATAAGTGGCACGGAAGCTAGTCCCCATGCAGTGTATTGTTGCTGATGCCTAGGGACAAGAATACTAATATAACATATATTGAGGAAATACTTTTACAAGAATGAAAAGTGTGAGTGTATGGGTTTCATTTTCATTTTAAAGGTAGTAAAGAACATCACCAAGCTCAGTGAGGAGTCCAAGCATTCCCAGGCAGACAACACAGAGAAATCTCAAAGCACTGAGGTGGACATTAAAGTAAGACATTGATACGTTTGTCAGGATTTCTTTATGTTTTCCAAGAATTCTCACCATATTGATTTTGTGGACATAGGGCCTGGAGGTGTCCTCTAAAGAGGTTGGCATTGGTAACCTTGACACCAGTGACTCCGGTGTTGGCTTTAATACGGCTCTCCCCCTGGACACTGACACTGATGCCGCCGACCAAATCCCTGACTCTGAGGCTGTGAGCATCGCTGTTGCCCCGGAAACCAAGTCACCAGCAGCTATGGAAGTAAAACCAAGCCAACTAGCTGAAACCAAAGCAGTGCCTGAGACCAAGAAGACACCTGATCATTCATCAGTCAACTTGGACGTGCCCAAACCAGCAGACGTAAAGCCCAGTCCAGCCTCAAGTCCGGAACCTATGAATGCCGTCAGTCCAGCTGATTTGAAACCTGCCGCCACCCTAAAAGCCACCAGCCCGGCAGCACCAGAATCCAATAACATTCCTTTTGCACCTGATTCAACCGAGAACTCCATGCCGACACCACCAAGACCCATCCCTAATTGTATGTTGTGGCATTAAGGCCCACGAAACAATCATAATCATCCTTTTTCTACAGTTAATAACCACATTTCTAATTTACCAACACAGGCACACCCGAGCCAGGCCCGGAACAAGCGGATCTTATTGGAGGCACCTCCTAAAAAAAGTGAAGTGAATCCGGGATAAACCAAAGTGGGCAAATACGAAGATCCCGCCACCACCACCACCACAGAACTGTCCCTACAAATACCCAAAGGGGAACCCAACCCTGAAAATCCTCGTTTTAGACAAACACCTCTCCTCAAAAAGTGGGACGTTGTTTGACCTTGTCTAATACCTGAGCATCGTGTAAACGTACATTATTTTATCTCACAGAAACCTTTGGATTGTTACTCATCTAAAGTGGGGTACACACGCATACAGTATAACCGATGTTTTGAAGATGTAGTACCTGGGCTGACCTACAAGTGGCAGTAATGTGCGGCACACTGCCGGAAAATAAAAACAAGAAGCCAGGCTAGCTGTTCGTGTCCCTGCTAAATCCATCCAGGCGGTGTATCTTCTCAACATTTCTATTGTGATAAAACTTGTATGACACATTACGTAAACGCTCACGTTCGCCACACTGCAATGCGTTTAGCCTCCATTAGTGAACTTTGTCTAACCCTGACCTGCCGGTTTTTGCCGATCGCCGTGTTTCATTTGATTCAGGCTTCAACCTCGGCATGGTAAATGTTGAACGTATTGTAGACCTGGAACATGCTTCTTAACATATATTTTGGTCAGTTTGTTAGCAGATAAGGAAGTGTAAAAGCATTCTTAACACACCAGAGGATAATATTGAAAAAGCCACCAGATAATTGTCCATATTATATTTTTGTGTGTACCCCGCTTCAGCTGCACATTTCTTGCAGCCTTTTAACATGTTTAAAATTTGAAAAAAAGTGCCAGACTGCAAATGAAAACCTTTGCAGAGTTTACTATTAGAAAGCTCACATAAGGTATCTTCTAAAATTTCACTAAAACATCCAGAATTTGGCCTCACCGTAACACTGAACGCCTATTATCTATTTACTTAATAGCCTGCAAAATATGCCAAAAAACAACAAAACAACAAAAAAAGCATTTCTTTTTTTGATGTCAACCCACATTAACTTGATATGCAATCACATTTAGATAAAAACGCATAACCATGTAGGTTATGCATAACTATTGCATACAACATCATTTCCACTATTAGTTAAATGCTGCATTCGAGGTTGCTAGGAAATTGGAAACATTCTGATAGAATTTTAAAGTCGAATTTAAGCAAAAAACATCACTGACGATTGTGGTAATGCTAATATTTGTTTTATTTATGAACTTAGTATGGAAAAACAGACTGGATTGGTTGCAGTAAATTGTCATATCTAGTAAAACCAGTAGCGATGGGACAAAATTAGTTCTCTCTCACAATACAGCATATATACCGACAACAAAAATTGCTTTATGACAGTTAATGCCAAGTTTTCCGCTTAACTATGTCAATCATTTAATTACATTGAGTATCACTTATTGCGTATCCTCACTTATTGGTTTTCTGTGATTTATTGCAGAAAAAAATGATGCACTGAGATAATATCGATATCATTGGCAAAATATTGCAATAGTATCTTGCGTTACTATACAAAGCCTAGCCCTACAATTAGGGATGTCCAGTAATATCACCCCACCAGTATAAGGTCTTGAGGTTCTTTATCAGCGGAGTCAGCTCGTCGATCTTGTTCGTTACTTGTTAGAACGTGTTCTTTGAGCATGTTGGGGAATTAATGTTTCCCATGATAATAGAAGGTACCGAAGGCTTGAATCTCCACTTCCTTGCTAGCTGCTTGGCTTTGATTTTAGGCCCCGCTGTGCTGCCTCGATACGGCTTCTTTACTCACTGGGTCAACAGGGAATGACACCGGTGTGGGAACTCGCTCCCATGGCACATAAAAATGTCTCGACGTGGCCGAGTCCATAACCTTAGAATAGAATATGTTATTTAAAAGATGATATTAGTAGGAGAACAAACAGATCTGCTTGAAAGGTAGCCACTTTAAAAAAGTATCTATTAGACACAAATTGAGAGTTGGACAATATCGGCATATCGGCAAAAAAGCCAATATCAGACATCCCTACCTACAAAAAAAGTAGTTTATGAAGAATTTTTTTGGTGGGTTCTTTGGGCGACACCATCCTTGTGTAATGTCACATTATGGCATCTCAGTCAAATAATTTTGCATTTACGAGAAGGTAAATTAATGACTCCCCAGTTTTCTAGAACACAACAAACCACTGAAGTGTGTTTAGCAATTGAAATGAAATGCGTGTGCTGACACGGAAAGGGCAACACAGTTTGAAGGTGATCGCCAAGCCATGTTGTCCCGTTCGGATAAACTTGCAGCCATCGCAGTCATGCTAGGGCTCAATTGTTTACAAACCTGCACTTTTACCCATATTTAAACCTCGCCCCTTTACCAACACCCCTCTAAAGATGCTAATTAGTCCGTTTTATTGTGGAAAATTTTTAACAATATTTGCTTTTTTCTTGTAACATTTTGTTCCTCCCTTTTGCTTGTTTTTGCCTTTTTCAGGCCTTATTTTTCTTCGTATATCAATATGTAGATTTTAAAAAAAGATCAGTCATCCTTTATATTTTAATGATAACAACTTATGTCAAATTAAATGTAGCCGTCTATACATGCGGCCAGGCTCAACCCTTTCCACGGCCCAGTACTGGTCCACGCCTCACTGGTTGGGAACTTCTCCTGTAAATTACTTATTTAATGTATCTAAAATAGACTTTTGTCATTGCTTCATCTATTCAGAAATGTCACACTTGACTTTGTTATTGAGATAACACACTCTTGCTACAGATATGTGTGTGGTCATGTGACTAACACATGCCTCTACCTCATAAAAAACTAACGACAGTCCAATTTGGGTGTGTTGCTATTGACCAAAAAAAAATTGGAAAGCACAGAAAAAAAACCACGGTATGATCAGTGAAATACTTCAAGTAAGAAAGGATTATATTTAAATTTAATAACAGATTTTTTATATCAGACAGTAATTCAGCATTTACATACGAAAGCCATAATATTTACATGACGGTTCGACTTGATGCTAAATATAAACAGATATACCCCAATATAGTATGTAATACAAAACGTGCCTACATGTTAAAGGGCCAACGGTGTTCTATGAATGGACAAAAGCCTGGCATTCTGGCTAAAATTAACACTGAATACATCTGTGGAAAAGAAGGCAGTTTAAACAGACTATTCCGCCTTGTAAATAATGCATGTGAAAACCCTTTTATTAACCCTCTAATTGAATTGTGTGTATGGAATGGTTATTGTGTCATACTAAATAATAAAGAAGAATTTAAATTTCTCACCAATCACAATATTAATAAAAAATATATATACGTATATATATATGTATTACAACTCATGTATATATATGTGTATATATATATATATATATGTTACACTATATCAACTAATACGCACTAATGCATTGAGCTTATTTAAAAGGCAAACAATGAAATGTATGGAGTTTATATACAGTATGCTGTTTTCAGGATCCTTATCTGATATTATTCCAAGCTCTCTCGCAGTATTCCCATGTTGTGTTCAAATGTACCTGATGCCACTGAATGCAGCATGGCCACAGAAAACATGCAGGCTTTTGTCATCTTACACTTTATACAGTATACGGTATATACAGTATGTGTGGGTGTGTTCATCACACGAGTGATAAGACGTGTGTGTTTTGCTTGTAATACATGCTTGTGTGTAGTGCACTTTCATCTCTCCATGTAAGTGTGTGTGCGTGTGAGGTGTCGATGTATGTGATGAAAAGCCAGTGTTGTGTTCCACAAGTTATGAGTGTGAATGTGCTCACAGACCTAAAAAAAACAACAGTATGTGTTGTTGTAACTTTGACTGTTTACTTTTATTTAAGTGTTGTCAGTGTATTGGATCACTGGGCTTCTTTTCTGTTTGTTGTAGACTCATATTACTATATACCCATGAGATAAGACATTAGGTATACCTGCAATTTTTTTTCCATAGTCTACAAACTTGTCTTAAAATATTGCACCGACGGCCACCAAATTTGAGCCACATATACCAGACAGATGGACACTGCCAAATTGTGAAGAATGTGAGTTTTCTTTAAAGCATTTGGGCGTAATAAGACACAATCAAATGACGCTCTAATTTGTCATTGGCGTGCGTGGATGTAGCTCAATTAGCCAAGACCGAATCAACAGCGCCTCTGCTGGTTGCAGCCAAGTACTGTAATCCATCTCGCCCACCATGTCTCTATTTTAAAATTAAAGGTCCCCTATTATGGCATTTTTCACCAATTTTAAATAAATTGTGTGTTGGAAGTGTATTGTTCAAAATCTAGCCTCGATACTGGAATTTAAACATGCTGTTAGTAAGCCTTGCTGGGAACACAAGGTTTTGTGTGTCTGTGGCTTTAATGGTAACGAGCTGTTTGTCCACGCCTGTCTCTTGTGTGTGAAGCGCAACTGTGCACTTAATCCACTTTTTACATATACAGTATATTGTAACTTTGCAATTGTCCACCTTGTAGATGTCATATAGTTAGACACTTTATTAATCTCCAGAGTAGCTGAGAGGTTTATTTTAATATGTGTAGCAAAGCCTTTTTTTATACAAAGCTGTCCCCCATAAAGTGGTGGGCATATACCTTGGCTCTTCTAGCGCAGTGAGAGCCAGAGGTGGTATCATGTCCATGGAGAAGGACTTTTTTCCTTCATTACGTCATGAAAACACGAAGATTCAAAAGCTGCTGGTTAAATGCCTCATCAAGTGAGGGAGATGATATCCTTTGGTGCTCATAAACAGGCTTTGGGGACGCATATAACTGTTAGAACATCATAAAAACATTACTTTTGCATAATAGGGGGCCTTTAATATCAGACCTTGTAGCATGTAGCAGAAGTGAATAGTAGCATGTTTTAAAATATGCTTTTGTCTTTACTTTTCTCAAGCTGCTGCGCCAATTGCTGAGGTCCTCTGGCGCCCCCCCAGAGAAGGTGCTGCTATAAACCATGAGAGAGGCGTGGTCTGTTGTTGTCACACTGTTTTAAGTAGTTGTTGGTTTTTTTTCACTAATACCACACAACCACTGTTGTGTAAGCCAATACAGTATATGTGTGTGTCTGTTTCTGTGTGCTGTGTGAGTGCTGCAATGTCCATATGTTGTAAAAACAAAAAAATATTTATATCTTGAATATTTCATGGCTTCAGAAAGCAACAATAATAAACAGGCAATTATGACCACTGTCTAGTCTTTATTATCATTCTCAGTCCTATGAAGGTCGCTCAATCATGTCACTCAACGCCAGCTTGTCATAAGACCGCCATGCCAATGCCTAACCTTTTGGGCTAGGAGAGCCATAAACGACACATACTTTCAAATGTATTTTTGTGAGAGTCATATCCTGTTTTTTAAAAAGTGAATACAACTAAAAGTGTGCCAACAATTTTAGAAGATAATAAGTCTCTGAATTGGATTAAATTGCTGAGAAGGTTTTATATTTTGAATGTTATTTTTAACACAGTGATACCTGTTATGTCTAACTTTAAAATGTAAGAAAAAATATACACAAACCATTATAAAACAAAAAGAACATATTTAATTGTAACGTTATGAATTTATTCTCACAATATTTAAACTTTATTCCCAAATTCATTTATCCCCAACTTAATATTGCAAAAATATTACATTGTTTTGTTTGCTTCTTAATATTACAACATTTAAAAAATAAAAATGAACTCTGTTACTAAAATTATGTTTTTACTCATAATATTACATGTTTATTCCCATAAAATTGTGACTTTTTCCCTTAATTTTTGACTTTCTACTCGTAAAAAAACAGCATTTTTTTAAATTTCTGCTTTTTAAAAATTTTCCACTTTTTTCAACTTTTGACTTTATTATGACTTTATTCCTGTAATATTTTGACTTTTTTCTCCTAATATTAAAACCTAAATTTTCAAAAATGACCACTTGTTTTGGTTGGATTACAATTTTGTTTTTTGTCTCCTAAAATTTTGACTTTATTTTTTGTAAAATTACTGCTCATTTTTCAGCTTTTGCTGTTTCATTATAGGTTTTGTTAAATTGTATTTTTAGAATGTGCCGCAGGCAAATAAATCACTCGGACTTCGAACACATCTGTTGTAAAGCAAGGTATGTTACATAAATTTTAAGAAAAAACGGAATTAAAGTAAATAAATGTTATGGTGTTTAACGTCTAAGAGCCATATGTGGTCATCCAAAGAGCCACATCTGGCTTCTGAGCCATAGGTTCCCTACTCCTGGCCTAACGCCTCGTTTTGAGCTCCGATAACCTTGACATGGCATTTTTCTGGCAGAGCTTTCAAACGCTCCAAACATCTGCCGTGGACCCTGAAGCTCCCATGTCTTCCGTAGCTTTTGGCGTTTAGTTTTGGTGCTGCTATTTTGCTACAAAAAACTCCTGATGTGTTGTCCTAAGTACTTTGAGGGGAGGTAATCTCTTATACATCTATATATACATACATATATATATATATATATATATATATAAAACTTCATCTTTTGTTCAGAATCAGCTATTTATCACAGGTAACTGACACAACTCTCTTCTCATTCTTTGTCTACTGACTTCGATGAGGAAGCATAGAGTAGGTTCTTACACTGTGTGAAACTGGTCGGTCATTGAATAAATGCTGGGCTTTTTCCCGCCCATCGGACGCTCGGCGTCTCGGGGGGTCTACGGGGCAGTGCGTTGGCCCTGATGCTCGGCTTCTGCATGATGATTGGATGAACTGTCTGAGGCGCAATCTCTTTTTGGTTGACAGTGAAAATAGCGACTTGGCAATCTTTAAGTATTTTGCCTGAGATATAAGACAAAATACTATAAGTTTTTTAATGTAAGTTTTTTATTCCGTTTACAGATCCCCAGCGACTTTGTCTTTGTTAAAAACAACTTGGAACGGAAGGTAGAATTTACATATAAATAAATAAACACATCTATGATGTAGATGAGCTTTCTTTTCTTGAAAGACCATGACGACCAGTCATGACCAGTCACCACTGACTTAAAGGAAAACTTTTTATGGCATTGTGTCAGCTAACCAATGCATGTAATGGGACACGGCTATTCCGCCTACAAAGCCGGCTATTAAAACGCCTCCAAAAACCTCAAATAAGGCTTTATATCCATGCTGTGACTGTGTAGTAACAGTTTTTTTTGCTGTACTTTTATCATTTTACACATTACCAGAACTTCCTTCCTGAGTGCATTGATTTCACATAGCAACGTGGAAACGAACGCTACACCTAGGGCTCTAATTTCGTGGATGGTGCAGTGTGGCGCAGGCTGCGCAGTGGTAATGTCCGTGGCGCGCCGCAATGGGTGTGGCGGCGCAGCAGGGGGAGGTGCCGTCCCTATCGCCGCCCCTTAGGAGGGACGGAGGCGTACTTACGGCAGGTGGCGCCTGGCATGCAATTGCAAAATGCGCCTAAAACACGGCCATTGGCGAGGCGCAGGCGAAGGTGCGCCTGGTTTAGAGCCTATAGTATTACCTCTTCCAAACTCCAAAACACAAACACAGCAGAAGTGGTGGCAGCTCCAATATGTAGCGTTACTTTTGATAGTGGTCTGAGGCGTTATGAGCGAGTGTGTGGTCAACCGTTTTTGGGGAGTTTTGCTATCTTTTGTTGAACTTATGTTCATAAGATAAGTCATGGAATGGTACATTTACATTTTTTTCAAAAATTCAACAAGTCTGAACAATGGAACAATAAAACTGTACCACATGGACAATGTGGGTATCAAAAGAGACCTTTACACACCAATATACATGCATAACAATAAATATTTCATACAAATATATAACGCCCTGCGATTGACTGGCAACCAGTCCAGGGTGTACCCCGCCTCTCGCCCAAAGTCAGCTGGGATAGGCTCCAGCATACCCGCGACCCTAATGAGGATAAGCGGTATAGAAAATGAATGAATGAATGACAAATATATAACACGAATAGCACGCTGCAAAGCCCACACCCACAGTTCCCCAATAGGAAGTTACCCAGTGTACCATGCTGTTTTTTTTGTTTTTTTGTTGTTCGTTGGTGGGCGTGGACGTATGCACAGGGCATGCTCATCTAGTTCGGAACGAGTCAGAGGCGGGCTCATATCCATGAGGAAAGTGGTTATTTGTACAGCTGTGATGCAATGACAACACAACTGAAAACAAAACGCAATTTTTAAATAAAACCTTTTTTGTTAAGGCCTTATGTGGAAAAGTGGAAAAACATAACTCCTTCTCGATTAAATGAGGTCTGTCAGACTGGAAAAATATACAAAACCATTAATAAAGCTTTGGGACTCCTGCGAACCACAGAGAGAGCCATTATCCTCAAATGGGGAAACAGGGAACAGAGATGAACTTTCCTTGCAGTGGTCGGCTAACCAAAATTACTCATCCAAAATGTCACAAAAGAACCAACAAAATCATCTAAAGAACTGCAGGGCTCACATACCTCAGTTAAGGTCAATGTTGAAGATTCCACCATAAGAAAGACACTAGGCAAAAACGTCCTGCAGAGTTCCAAAAGGAAAACCACCTGTGAACAAAAAGAACATTAAGGCTTGTCTCAATTTTGCCAGAAAACATGTTGATGATCCCCTGGACTTTAGGAAAAATACTGTGTGGTCTGATGAGACAAAAGTTGAACTTTTTGGAAGGTGTGTGTCCCATTACATGTGGCATAAAAGTAACACCACGTTTCAGCAAAAGAACACCATAGCAACAATAAGTTATGGTGGTGGTAGTGTGATGGTCTGGAACTGTTTTGCTCCTCCAGGACGTGATAGACTTGCTGTGATAACTGTAACCACGAATTCTGCTGTCTACCAAAAATCCTGAAAGAGAATGTCCGGCCATCTGTTGGTGACCTCAAGCTGAAACCAACTTGCGTTCTGCAGCAGGAAAATGATCCAAACCGCACCAGCAATCCACCTTTGAATGGCTGAAGAAAAACAAGTTGAGGACTTTGGAGTGAGTAGTCAAAACCTATTGAGATGCTGTGAAATGACCTTAATAACCCTCCAATGTGGCTGAATTACAACAATTCTGCAAAGATGAGTGGGCCAAAATTTCTCCACAGCGCTCTGAGAGACTCATTGCAAATGCTAGATTGCAGTTGTTGCTGCTAAGGGTGGCACAACCACCCTTATTAGGTTCAGGGGTCAATCCCTTTTTCAAACAGCACCATGTAGGTCTGGAATTTATGATTTGTTGGATCATCTGAAACATTTAAGTGCAACCAACATGCACTAGAAATTTTTTTTTCACACAACTGTATATGAATTCTTCAGCAGTTACCATTTGAGTGCTCAGATTTAGAGCAAACAACAAATGAGGGCAATTATAGATTTTCTCATGTTTGGTGCCCATAAACAGGCTCTAGGCATTATTATTAATATATTATTTTGCACCATAGAAAACCTTTACATTAATGTGACAATAAAATCTCCGCTGACTTGTACCTCACTACTAACTGCTAAAACATGCAGGTAGAACAAAAGAAAACATAAAAAGGAGCAAAAAGGGAGATTCATTCAAGCATGGCAGGGCAGCAGTGGGATGCAACGAAGCGTGGATAAAGACGACCGCAGTGCAGTAATATGTGGATGCTGTGCCATATGGAGTGTGTGGTGTGTTGCCAGCTGATGACGAGGTGTGTATGTTTGTTGTGATTGTGTGTCTTCCCTGCGAAGCTGCCAGCCAGTAATTATGCAGCTCTTTTAGCAACATCAGTAACAGCCAATTCTTTTTCCGTCCCCGCTGTGTTTACTTCCCTTGAACTCCAGCCCCAACACTTCCGGATTCAGAGAGTCAGACGCTCTGCTGTCCACTGTAATTATTCATCCTTTCACTTAAGTGCCAACCACTCTGCTTTTACCTCCTAGATTGTACTAACGAGCAGACCATTAAATATGGAAGAAACTACCGGATTCCACTGTTGGGTCTGATGGTCCCCATCACTCTGGAGTACAGGAACAATGCTTTGGAGGCCAAGCAGCCATCCGGGTATGCTAACTGATTATACTTTCTCCTAAATGGAGCCAAATCTGGAAATCTAATTACAACCAGTACAGAAACTGTTTTAACATTTATAGGACATCAGGAGTGCCCAAATTGCAACCCAAGGGCATTTTGCGACCTGCTGCACATTCTTTCCTTTTTCATAAATTAAGGCAGTGGTTCCCAAACTTTTTACGGTCGTGCACCTCTTCAAGACATTTGATCTGAAGCCATGAACCCCCTACTTCTGGATACTTATTTTATCTTAATTAACTTGAAATATACCTACCTATGGACAATTTAGAGTCGAGGTATGAATGTGAGTGTGAATGGTTGTTTGTCTATATGTGCCCTGCGATTGACTGGCGACCAGTCCAGGGTGTACCCCGCCTCTCGCCCAAAGCCAGCTGGGATAGGCTCCAGCATCCCCGTGACCCTAATGAGGATAAGCGGTACAGAAAATGAATGAACTTGAAATATTGAACACAATTCATTGGTTAAGTAATTTATAGTACTTCCAAGTCCAAAATGTGTATATCCCATTTTGCTAAAGTTTCACATGAACACTGATAAAACTAATTATCTTACATATTTTTGTTCCAGTATGATATGCTGGCATCCTTCAGTTTGAATGGCTTGAATATGACCTCCACCTTTCCTGTCCACTCATAATGGCTATGGTTTAAGGCTGCATTTTTATTTAATATCAAACAGAAAGGGAAAGTTTAGCAATCACATAGTACACAAAGAACAAAAATACATCCTAATACAGCCTAATTTTTGGGAGAATCCCTACTCACAGTGACAGGTGTTTACCACTACGCTGTAGTGGAATTGGAACACCGATATAAATTAAAAAAATAAGGCCGCACGGTGGATGAGTGGGTAGCACATTGGCCTCACAGTCAGGGGTTTCAGGGTTCGAATCTCCATTAGGCATCTCTGTGTGGAGGTTGCATGTTCTCCCTGTGCGTGTGTAAGTTTTCTACGGGTATTCCGGTTTCCTCCCACATTCCAAAAACATGCATGTTAGGTTAATTGGCAACTCTAAATTGTCCATAGGTGTGAATGTTTGTTTGTCTGCCCTGCGACTGTTTGTCTATATGTGCTCTGCGATTGACTGGCGACCAGTCCAGTCCAGGTGTACCCCGCCTCCCGCCCAAAGTCAGCTGATAGAGAGGCTCCAGCATCCCCGCGACCCTAATGAGGATAAGCTGTATAGAAAATGAATGAATGAAGATTAAACAGTCTTACTTCACAAAATAAACATCAAACATACTTATTTGTTCATATGATGCACACAGAGCAATGAACAACTGCGTGCTCAGTCTCCTTTCTGCTCTGATCTTCTTGCTCTGTGAGGCTTTCAGGCGCACTCGCAAATAGCGTAATCCTGGCAGTACACTTACCACACTTTGAGATCCAAGGCTTTAAGGGTTATTATAGGTAGAGGCATCCATTTAGCCAAATATAGTTTCACTCTTTTGGGATGCAAAACGACATTCGTTATAATACAGTAGCACTAGACCTCTGTCAGCCAACCTCAACAGATGTCATTTGTGCATAATCACCCTGGTTATTATTCCATTTGTTTTCAATAATGCTCATTAACAACTCTCGTTTTTCATCCCAAAAGAGTGAAACTATTGTTGGTTGCAGTGTGCCTCTTCCTCCATCCATCCATTTTCTATACCGCTTATCCTCATTAGGGTATGCTGGAGTCTATGCCATCTGGCTTCGGGCGGGAGTGCCTCTACCTTTCAGAATAAGTACTTGATTCCACACCATCCACTCAGACTACAGCTGTCCTATCTAGTCTTTCAGTATTAACACTATGAGGGGTGCATTCTGCTGTTTTTTTTTTTTTTTACCACAAATGCACTTGCCAAAGATCCTCTATATGACAGGCAAAGACAAACTTGTTTTTGCAGACCTGCCATGTTACTTACATTGACAGCCATGGGCAGAGAGGGCTACCAGGGTCGCATCAGCATCAGTGACCAGCATGTCATCTTAAAGAGCAGCGACAGGGGTGGACGAGGGCATTTACACCATCAGGAGGCATCATTAAGATGCATTGTTAAAAGGAAAGTGTGTCTTCACGTCATTGGTGAGTGCAAAGCAAAAGTGATGACACATCAAATTGGTACCGCTACAGTCTTGTTGTGTTGTCGTCCTGCCTGCTAATCACTCTCGGTTAGCCGTAATGGCTTCTGGATGCGATGATGGTCTCTAACAGCATAATGTGATTCACAACCACGGGCCTCCTGGCTGAACTGTGTAACTGATGGCTTCATTTCTTGTCATTTCATGTTCTCCATGTTTTGTCTCAGAGCACCAGAACTTTGAGAAACTGCTTCTTGGGGAAAAACTGAAAATCAACCTGATGCGCAACAGCTCTTGGTGCACTTGTACTACAGCCCTGACACTGACCACACACCCCACCTGCTGATGAATAAGGGGGAATTTACACATGTAATTACTATTTTATTCCTTTTTTATTAAAAGTTTTTTTTCATTGTAGTCTGTCAAAATAATGGCAGGATAAATTAGTACTGTAGGTAATTATTAGGATAAACTATAGAGGTTGTAGTGCCACACCTAGAGGATGTTTTTTTAAAAATAAAAAAAAAACATAATATTCTGGAAGTAAAGTCTAAATATTACAAGAATACTTTACAGTGGGATTTGTAACACTACACAAATGAGGTCATAGTTGTATGGAAAAAAAGAATAATCTTATGGGAATAAGGCCCTATTTTCACAAGAGCAGTCTCAGTGATGTGATGTCCCCAAAATTTTATTTTTGAGAAAAAAAAACACCATTATGACGACCAAAGTCAGCTGGGATAGTGAGGATAAGCGGCATAGAAGATGGTTGTATAAGTGCGGGGGGGGGAAAAATCCATAGTATTGCAAGAAAGAAGTCATATTTAGCAGTATTTTTTAAGAGGGAAAAAATTGTGATATGTGAACAATGTACAGTACTCCATAGTCCAGCATACCCAACCCAAATGAGGACGAGCAGTACAGAAAAATGGATGGATTAGACTATAAATTGTCCATAGGTGTAAATGTGAGTAATTATTTGTATATACACTACCAGTCAAAGGTTTAGAGCACTCCAAATTCTCAGGAGGAAAAACGTACATTTTTGAAGCAACAAATTATGTTCTCCAGCACGATGCTGTGTAACTGATGTTCACAATGATATAGTACCCAGGGTGTTCCAAACAATGTTTTTATGCAGACAGAGGATGTAGTAAGCATTTCAGAACTTGGAACATGGGTAGGAATTAGTTGCACCAACTGCCAATATTTGATCAACCTCCATTTCTGCAGAACATACTTATACTTTTTGTATAATTCTGAAATATCCATTATTTTTCCGTTTTAGGTAACTTTAATTTATCTGTGTAATGTGTATATTGCTGATCTTTTTTTACTTGATCATTTACCAGGAAGAATCCAGGGATCAACAACGTATTTCCGCAGACACGGTAAGTGTTGAAGTCTAATATTTATTCACTTCTTTCATTGTTCGGCATTGAGACTCAGACTGATGTGATGTGACCGCGTTAGCAACATTTTTCCCACTAAGCTCAGCTGGAAGTCACCTGTGTGCACCGCATCATTTCAGACTGGACATAGTTTATACCACAGCAGATTTTCGCCATACATTATATAACGGTGCGTTTAAACCCCGCAACAGTCTCAGACAAAAGCTGATTAACCCCAAAGACAAACTCCTAAAAAGCAAAGTCTGCTGATTTTGCAGTGCAGTGTAGTGACGAGTGCAATGACCTCTACACTGGAGAGACCAAACAACCTGGTATAAACACTTGGCATAGGAGAGCAGTTTCTTCAGGCCTAGTCAGAAGTTTATTAGTATCTTAAAAAGAAGCCTTCTTTTGTCTTGTTTATTTTAACGACGGAGTTAGAACATCATTAAAATGTCACTTTAGCATAATGGGGGGACCTTTTAAAATCAGGCCGTAAAAGCATGTAGCATTTAAATGTGGCAGTTTTTATTTTTTGTTTTTACTCTCTCAAGCTGTTCCCACTAACAAGGTCCTCTGGCATCCGAGGTGGTGGTGCTACGAACCATGGAAAAATCATTAAGGCAAGTTCACAAAATGTGTGTGCCTAATGTATTTGTAAAAACAAACAAAAACCATTAGATTTTAAGTAGGCAGTCAAACAATTACAAATTTAAGAAATTATTCAGTGAGGGATTCTTACCGACTCATGTTTGCAGAATTGTTGTAATTAAGCCACAATTGAGGGTTTTCCAGCATGAACACCTTTTAAGGTTAAGCCACAGCGTGTCAATACGATTTAGGTCAGGACTTTGATTAGGCAACTCCAAAGTCTTCATTTTGTTTTGTTTTGTCTTCAGCCATTCAGAGGTGTACTTGATAGTGTGGTTTGAACTTGAGTGTATTATTTTCTCAAAGACCTTGGGGAATATTATGATGTTTTCTGACAAAATTGCCTTTATGCCTTTATGTTCTTTTTGTTCAGAGATGGTTTTTGTCTTGGCACTCTGTTTTTGCCCAGTGTCTTTTCTTATGGTGGAGTTATGAACACTGACCTTAACTGAGGCAAGTGAGGCCTGCTGTTCTTTGGATGTGGTTGTGGGGTCTTTGGTGACCTTCTGGATAAGTCATTGCTGTGCACTCGGGGTAGTTTTGGTCGATCTGCCACTCCTTGGAAGGTTCACCCCTGTTCCATGTTTTTGACTTGGCTGTCACTGTAGTTCACTTGAGTCCCAAAGCTTAAGAAATGGCTCTAACCGTTTCCAGACTGGTAGATCTCAATTCATCTCAGCTAAATTCTGTTTTTCACTTTCTCGCATCACTGTATTTGTGTCTATTATTGTATTCCAAATTAACTGAAAATTTAAAACAAGCTTAAAGATACCACACATCTGAAAATAAATTTGTCTAATGCTAGTCTCTTTAATAGTAGCAGATAATTTGGATTGGTTATCATGAGCCATGTGGGGTTGTGTTCAAAGACACCACATAATTTCACTAGTTTTGAGTGCAGTTCTGTTGTGTGGGATTTCCGGGCACATCTAAATGCAGCAAATTGTACTTCCGCAGTAGCAGTTACTGTATGTTAGTATGTATGAGTGACGAGAATATCCATTTACTGTTTGTCTTTGGATTTCTGTTTATTTAGACCGCATATATACGCATAATAAAGATGTTGATTTTTGGAGTGTCCCTGAATCCACCTCACAAACATTTTTTTATTTACTACAGCCCTGACACTGACCACACACCCCGCCTGCTGATGAATAAGGCGGAATTTACACATGTAATTATTATTTCATTTCTTTTTTATTAAAAGTTATTTTTCATTATAGTCTGTCAAAATAATGGCAGGATAAATTAGTACTGTAGTTAATTATTAGGATAAACTATAGAGGTTGTAGTGCCACACCTAGAGGAATTTTTTTTTAAATAAAAAAACATAATATTCTGTAAGTAAAGTCTAAATATTACAAGAATACTGTACAGTCAGATTTGTAACACTATACGAATAAAGTCATAGTTGTATGGAAAAAAAGAATAATGTTATGGGAATAAGGCCCTATTTTCACAAGAGAAGTCACAGAGATTTGATGTCCAAAAAATTTTATTTTTGAGAAAAAACAACATTATAGTATGACGCCCAAAGTCAGCTGGGATAGTGAGGATAAGCGGCATAAAAGATGGTTGTAAAATTGCGGGGGGAAAAAATGCCATAATATTACACAAACATTTATAGTCACAATGAAGAAGTTTCTTTCCGATGACCTAGGGCCAAGAGATGCGTTTGTTTGGAGTTGGAGATAAATATGAGATTTTGGAATTGCACTGCTGTTGATGTGTTCAGACGAGAATAAAGATTCTGTGACTACATGAGGAATGGAGGGGTGGCTTGACATGATGTGCATAGGTTAGTTACGCTAAAGATTTTCACGTAAGTAATAAAATGAATTAGTTACTTTCGCTAATGCAGTACTTCTGATAGCTCTCACCTAAATAGTTCATAGCTTAAGCGAGCTCCAACAAAACATGTTTGTTTTGACCTCTGTGTAGTCATTTTCAGTCCCAGTCAAGGTCAGTCAAACATCACTCAACACTTGCTTGTCATATGAGCACAATGCTTCCCTAACGCCTAACACCTTGTTTTGAGTTTTATTAACCTTGACATGGCATTTTCCTGGCAAAGGTTTCAAACGCTTTAACATCTGCCATGGACCCTGAAGCTTCCATGCCTTCCATAGCCTTTGGTTTCTCCAACAAATACCTTATTTATTGTATCTTGTTTGTCCACTGTCTTTTAGCTAGATAGTGGAAATGTTACAGGTCTAATTTAGGACAGTATGGTAACAGACTACAATTACCGTGAAAAAAAATCCATATTAGACATTTGGTTTTTCCCAAGAAACCTTCCTTACTACAAATCCAAATGATAATCAGCCCATGTTATTAATATTGTGAAAACACAAGCAATTTATTTAGTGGTTCATTTCAGGATTACAAAAACTTTGACCCACAGCAGTGGTGTCCAAATTCCAGCCTGGAAGCAATTTGTGGCCTGCAGCTTGATTTTTATTGGCTAATTCCCAAAAATACATTAAACATGGTTCACATCACAACATTTAAAAGGAGGATTACAACCACACACAGAAGTAGAAATAGAAACATCTGTTAGGCAGATAAGCTGTCATCATACTTTTTACTACTTTAGAACTGTTTTGGTTGATTTATGTCCAATAAATTATGTTTTTCTGTATCTCACCCTCAATGGGAAAAGTTTGAACAGAACTGACCTACAGTAATATTTTTTATTAAACTGTAGGCCTTTTTCTATCGGCCTGCAAAAGCCAGCATTTCTGCTTTTTTTAGATTTGCTATTCTGTCCAAACTACAGCGATAGCAATATCAGAAGAATCTTTTGGGTTTGAATGTAGAATTGTAGGCTTGAGAGTGTGGGTAAGGGAATACCAGAAACCCGACCTGTTGAATTGTGTGTTGAATGCAATTGTCGCTTTCCAACAAGTATTTTATACACCACATCTGATTCTAAAATTATGTAATTTCCAGATGGCGGGTTACTGTGGTCCAAAATTTATACAACAGGCACAAATAATACTGTTCTTGCTCCAATGCAGCCATTTTACAGGATCTCTGCTTAGGGAGGGTTTTTGTGGAGGAGTGAGCAAGAATCAGTTCAATCTTGTCAGAGAGCTACACTCTTCTCAGTGCATGAAACACGACAATGAAGACATTAGCCTCTTTTTACACAATTATCCTGCAAAATTGCTACATCAGAACCGTAACAAGACATTCGGAGTTTATTTGCCTATGCTTTTTTAGATACTTGTAATACTTGTAGTCAAATGCAATAAGTAACTGGGTCAACTTTGGTCCTTAGTTCTGTTTCAGTGTTGTTTATACAAAACACCAACATGGGAAAATGCAGCCTTGTACAGGCGGAGTGAAAGGAGCTACTATTTAGTTTTGGACTGCCCTGCCGTTGTTACAGTTATTCCCTCTGTTGGTGGAATTTTGGGGTCAACTTTGTCACGACATTCTGTCTTCGCTGTCACACAGAACAGCGAAACAAAAAAGGTGAAAAAATGCCGGCTTTAACAAGCAGCGTGTACAGCCAAGTGTTTTGTCATTCTGTCATTTGTCCTTCCATCATCAGCATCACAGGAGTTGAAGGGGAACAAAGGAACCAGAAGTGTTCCTGTTAGGAAGGTGTAGATGTGTGCCATGGTCTCTGCGTTATAGAAAGACACCTCTTGCTTTTCATAGTCTAAGAACACTCCAATGCGAGCAAGGTGGACCGGCATGTTGATCCTGACAGGTTTAGGATTGACGCAAGCCAATACGGCGCCATCCTTCAGGGCCAATGTCCAAAGGCCACTGGAGGTGCCTGTGGTCATAATCTCCCCTCTGGGGAGGTCCCCTCGGGCCACGCCCACCTTCCACGCTGTCTTGTAATCCACTACCAACTCCCAGTAGTGACGCCCTGTAATGAAGCCCTCACGGCCCTGCAAGGAGTAAAAGTAGTGGAAGCGTTTGGGGTTAAGCTTTCAAGCTGTCGTGTCTTGAGCTTTGTCAAACCAAACTGAGATGCAAGATGGAGACACAGACAGTAGAGAATGGGCTGTTTCTGGGTCAAAGGTCGCAAATGTAATATCTGTTAGCAGACGCAGAGACAACATTTTTATTTATGTGTGTTGATTGTACACCAGGGCCTAAAAATATTCATCAAAGACGTTCTATATAACAGGAGTTTTCTACTGTATTCGAGGGTCTACCACAAAAATTTAAAAAATATTTTTTGCTTGACAGTGCGTGCCCTGCTATTGTTAATGATCTACAGCAAAAATGCTTATCAGAAATCCTCTATATGAATATGTATTGTGTTTTAAAATCGACCACAAAAACATGAGACAGAAATCTTTTATTTGACAGGAGTGCTTTGCTGTTTTTTATGATCTAATGGAAAACCGCTTGTCCAAGATCTTCTATTTGAGAGGAGCACACTGACATTTTTAAGAACTTATCACAAAAACCATGATTCAAACATCCTCAATGTGACAGAAGTGCTCTGGTGTTCTTAATGATCTATTGCAAAAATGCCAGTCAAACATTTTCTACAGTATATGACAGGAGGGCTCTGCTGTTTTTCAGGACAGACCACAAAAACGTGAGTCAAAGATCCTCTAAATGACAGTAGCGCTTTTCTGTTTTTAATGATCGACAGCAAAAACACAAGTGAACGAATTTCAAAATGACAGGAGCACTTTTTTTGAGGATTGACCGCAAAAATATTTGTGCCAGAAGCGCACAGGTGGTTTTAAGAACCGACTGCAAAAATGCTTGTCAAAGATCTTCAATGTCACAGGAGCGCTTTTATGTTTTTAAGGACTAATTGCAAAAATGCTTGTCAGAGATACTTTGTTGCAGGAGCATTGTTATGGAATCACAGGAGTGCCAAAACTAAAAGAAAATACATGTGGAAATATATAGAGAATCAATAATAAAAATATATACAAATATAGTCATATTCGTTTTCCAATTTGTCATTGCTTTTTCTGTATTGTCTTTGTTTTTTCCATTTTTGCGATGATTTTCCTGTTTTGTCTGTCTTTTCCATTTGCTTTTTGTCATTCCATTTACCGGATGGCTCAAGCTGGCGAGTAAAAGCAATGACAATACAACGTGGCTGTGGGCGAGTCCTTCTGCCAGGGTGACTAGTCCATACCTGATCACATGATTCCTGCTTGCAGTCACTATGTAGTAGCTATGTTTAAATGTCGCTCTTAGCACGGGTGACCGGTAGCGTGTCATGGACAGGAAGTAACTAACACTATTGCACCACCATCCCCATACTTTGAGCAAACGTCTTGTACAATGGAGTCCATATCAAGAAAACAGGCTGAGATAACAGGCTGGATGGGACTAATCACCCTGGCAGATGGACTTACCCACAGCTTGTATTGTTGTATTGTCCTTGTTTTTACTAGCTAACTTGAGCCATTTGGTAAATGCAATGAGAAAAAGCAAAGAAAAAAGAAAAAAAAAAAAAAGACAAGACAAAACAGGATAATCAACGCAAAAAATTGAAAAAACAAAGACAATACAGGAAAAGCAATGACAAAATAAAAAAAGCAAAGACAAAATGGAAAAAGAATCTGACTACATTTGTATATTTTTGTATTTTTGATTCTCTATATATTTCAACATGTATTTCCTTTTAATTTTGGCACTCCTGTGATTCCATACATTGTGACGGGAACACTTTGGTGGTTTTAAGGCGCTACTACTGAAAAGCTTGTCAGAGATCCTCTATTTGACAGGGGTGCTCTGCTATTTTTTAAGGACCTGTAGCAAAAAAAAACTTGCCAAATACCCTCAAAATAACAGGAGCACGCTCCTGTTTTTAGGAGCCTGTTTCACAACTGTTCCCAAGTTTTGCCAGTTGAATATGCCGGGTGTACATGTTAGCTGTACATCGATTGTAAAAATACACTGTGCATCATTGTAAAATAAGTTCATAAAAGAAGCACTAAGTCTTAACTTTACCAACACATGACAAAGATGAAATAGAAAAGTCGAATTTCCTACTAAATGGTCATAAGAATAGCTTGTATAGACTGTATATAAGCATACTTGGGTAAAGGCAGCTTTTCATGTGCTTCTATGTCCTGTACTGTATTGGTCCCACAAAGTGGCCTGAATGCACCTCGGTGTCCACCATAGCAGGAGGGACGAATCTGACCTGAGACCTGTTTGTTTGGACATGACGAGGAACAGAGAAATGACTGATGGATTCTTCAATTGTTTTTCAAAAGTGAAGTTGATGGATGTAAAACATGCAACACAAAAGGAATGGTGGGTGACACCTGCCTTTTAATAAGGTCTTGGATGTCCTGCAGGAAAAGCCAGAAAGACAAACATTAAGAGATGTAAATGTATTATAATGCTTTATATTTTCCTCACTCTCAGCATCTTGGGACCCTCATCCTCAGCCAGTTTGTTGTTGAGCACCACTATAGCCTTTCCCAGGTCCTTCTTTTGCTCTGAGATATTCTTCTCTCTCTCCTTCAGTTGCTCCAGTAGTTTCTCTCTCTGTCTCTTCAGTTGTTCCAGGCTTTTGCGCTCCTCCTCATCTAGGAAACGATGGAGATTTTGGAACTCTGCCATGATTTCCCACTCGAGGCTGTCAAACTGGCTCTGAAAAATAAAAGAAATGTTTTCCAATCTAAGGTAATTTAATTGATGAGCTCGTTCCCTCAAATTGAAGAAAAAAGGAATAGTCGATTGCAGGGAACATGTAGACGAAGAATCTTTGCAGTTTGGTGGCACTGACTATTTAAATGGGAAAGGAATTAGCGTTGAAGCATGAATGAACAGTTTTGGGAGAGAGACGAGCTTTTGCAAGTTACCTATGGTGTTGTGCTCTTCTGTAAGACTGTTTAGACGGCTGATCTTAGAGTTTTAGGAATGGAATTTCTGTTTTAAGAAATGAGCCAAACTGATTGATAAAAACTGAAAAAAACACCAGCACGCTCCCTTCGTCATTTCTTTTCCTAAAAACAGCAGCCCGCTCCTGTCATGTTGAGGATCTGTGACCTGTGAGAGTTCCCCTTAGATTGTTGAGAAACTTTTTTGCAACAGGTTTTTAGAAAAAGGTATGTGCTCTTGCTACATAAAGAATCTTTGACTAGTTTTGGATTTTTTACTTCTTCTTCTTTTCCTTTCGGCTTATCCCTTCAGGGGTCGCCACAGCAAATAAATTGCCTCCATCTAACTCTGTCTTCTGTATCCTCTTCTCAACTACCTTCATGTCCTCTTTCACTACATCCATAAACCTCCTCTTTGGTCTTCCTCTAGGCCTCCTGCCTGGCAATTCAAAACTCAGCATCCTTCTACCAATATATTCACTATCTCTTCTCTGGACATGTCCGAACCATCTCAGTCTGGCCTCTCTGACTTTATCTCCAAAACCTCTAACATGTGCTGTCCCTCTGATGTGCTCATTCCTGATCCTGTCCCTCCTGGTCACACCCAAAGAGAACCTCCGCATCTTCATCTCTGCTACCTCCAGCTCTGCCTTCTTTTCTTTTCCTCAGCGGCACTGTCTCTAAACCAAACAACATCGCTGGTCTCACCACAGTTTTGTACACCTTTCCTTTCATTTTAGCTGAAACTCTTCTATCACACATCACACCCGACACTTTCCTCCACCCATTCCAGCCTGCCTGCACACGCTTCTTCACCTCTTTTCCACACTCTCCATTGCTCTGGACTGTTGACCCTAAGTACTTAAAATCCTCCACTTTCTTTATCTCTTCTCCCTGTAACCTCACTCTTCCACTTGGGTCCCTCTCATTTACACACATGTACTCCGTCTTGCTGCGGCTGACCTTCATTCCTCTCCTTTCCAGGGCAAACCTCCACCCCTCAAGCTTCTCCTCCACCTGTTCCCTGCTCTCACTACATATCACAATGTCATCTGCAAACATCATAGTCCATGGAGATTCCTGTCTAACCTCGTCCGTCAGCCTGTCCATCACCATAGCAAACAAGAAGGGGCTCAGAGCTGATCCCTGATGGAGTCCCACCTTCACTCGGAACTCCTCTGTCACACCTGCAGCACACCTCACTACTGTCTTACAGTCCTCGTACATGTCCTGCACCGCTCTAACATACTTCTCTGCCACTCCAGACTTCCTCATACAATACCACAGTTCCTGTCTGGGCACCCTGTCATAAGCCTTCTCCAGATCTACAAAAACACAATGCAGCTCCCTCTGACCTTCCCTGTACTTCTCCATCAACATCCTCAAAGCAAATACTGCATCTGTTGTACTCTTTTTTGGCATAAAACCGTACTGCTGCTCACAAATGCTCACGTTTGCCCTTAGTCTAGCTTCAACTACTCTTTCCCATAACTTCATTGTATGGCTCATCAGCTTTATTCCTCTGTAGTTGCCACAACTCTGCACATCTCCCTTGTTCTTAAAAATGTACACCACCACACTTCTCCTCCATTCAGAATGGAATGGAATAATTCAGCACAAACACTGTACCTCTATTTCCACTGACTCAATGTATGTCTTGGTCTCTGCGTCCCGGCACTCGTCCACCTCATACTGGATGTTTTTAATAGTCCGGGCAAGCTTGTCCTGTACCACAAAGAATCAACAATACAACCCATGTACTGGAATTAAGTGTTCATTTGCAAAAACTGTCAATACGAAGTTTTATCTTTAAAAAATATTTATTGTGCACTCAAGGTAATATTTATCAGATCACAGTTTTCCCTAAGCTTTTATGTTTTGAAAAAATCATACAATTCATTGTAGTTACTTTCATATTTTTGAGTTATTATCATAAGGTATTTAGTATGTTACATATAAGATATAACAACACAAAACTGTATGAAATGCCAATCTCTTTTATGTATTTGTTTCCACAATATTGAGTTTAATTGTAGTAAATAAAAAACATGACTAGTGTTTTTTGCAGTTGGTCCTTAAAAACAGCAGAGTGATCTCTGACTACCATTTTTGTGCAACATGCAACAATACTTATTAATTCAATACACAACATCTTGAAATGATTACTTGTTAAAAAATTTAATCCATCCATCCACCACTTTTAACACCCCTTGTTCTTAACCAGGATCCCGACTCACAGGTAAACTAGAGCCCATCCCAGCTGGGAGTCACGAGGTACGCCCTGGACTGGTCACCAATCAACCACAGGCACATATGGACAAGCACTCACATTTAAACACACTTCAAAGTTCTCAATACAAATTCCACAACAAACCGATGTTGCTGTACTAACCCAAAGTTTAGCTAGATGAATGGGTGTTGAAAAGCACTTTTCCAAATGATCTTATGTTTCAAAATATGAGAATAAAAAATTTATAGAATGTCAGCGTACCTACTAGAGAACTGTGTGGGACACTTTGTCTGCTATTGATTGCTAATGAAAACTCTATGAAATGATAGATTGGCAGAAGCCAAAAATGACATGACAAATGAATGCCAAAGCCAAGAAAAAGGCCACTCCATTAAAATAGAGATATTTCAAAGCTTAAATTTGACAAGGTATTTGAATTTTCAATTAATAATACATTTTTTAAATGTGTGTATTATATAGCTATACATAACATTCATTGTGCTACTATTAGTGGACCTAATTCATTGCTAATGAAAACTCTTTAGATAGATAGACAAACAGAAAGATAGGCAGGCATATAAAATGCATCTTACCTTGTATTCGCAAAGAAGGCCCCTGTTGCAGACATTGTTGGTGTGGTTTTGGTACATTCCAGTGACTGAACAATGCATCACCAAAACCAAAGTGAGAGGACTCATAGAGAGAGTGTGTTCGAGATGGTCCAATGAAATGGCACCTTAAATGACATGGCCCACTAATCATCACCCGCTAAACACTAATAGAACACCAAGCAAGGTCATAGAGTGTTCCATTAGAAAGTAGGGGTGGGCTAGCAGCAGCTTCCTGGAGGGTTTTACGTTACTGGCTCACCATGTGATTAATGGCAGCAGACAAAGTAGAGGCTATTTCGGGAAAACAAAGGACAGTGATACTGTACGATGGTGGGGAGATACTGACTTTCATGTTTAAAAGGTGCAAGTTTCCCTTTTGGTCAGAGCCAGAGCAGTTCTCCTCGTTCCCCCAAATCACACTGCATCACTTTTAGTGGGAATAGCACCCCTCGTCCTTACGTGTTTCCATCTTCAAATGTGTGAATTTCACATTGGGGGGAAGAGAAAAGGTGATTTTTGTGGGTTTTATTGTTTGCAAGAAATGACACTGTCACTATGGGTGTGTGCCAGAGCCTGTTGCCATGCCAATGAGCATGGCTCTTTGGCATGATGTGCACACTGGGTGACATTGCACTGTCAGCAGCATTTCCGGAGTACATCTCCTCCATTTTAAACATCCCAGCTTCGAGTTTTGTGCCATACATTTACAGTCGTGCAATTTTATTGCAGCTGTGCCCTCATCGTCCCATGAACACACAACACGGGGTCGAACAGTGCACTGAAGGAGCATTACTCACCCTTGCAAAAAATCTCTCATCTATAATTCATGGTGCTGGGTCCTGCCAAGTGATTGTGCAATGTGTGGTTGACTATGAGGTAAGTATAAAAGGGACACTGTGATAGCATTTAAAATATACAGTAAAGGCTACATCTGCATATATTGCTATTATGTAAAATAAGGTTGCGTGCATAATTTAAATTTGTATAATAATTCATTTCTTTTTTCATTTGTTTATATATTATAATGACTTAACCATACAAATTGACACGATTACAAATATTAGACACAAAATAAATAGACATTGCAATTAGTAAACTCTAATATGTAATATGTATATAGTTTTATTATTTTTAATTATTATTATTATTTTTAGTTGTTATTAAAAAGTACATACATATAATAATTGTGTTGCTATTTTAAAGCCTAATAAATTATTATATAATATGTATCTAATGTAATGTGGGGAAGAAAAGAAGACCCGCCCACTTAGCGCATCCCTAACGTAACGTAACGTACCGTGCCGTGACGTCACGACGCAGGCGGCGCAAACAGAACAACATGTCGCTAAGACAGTCTCAAGGAAGAGGTATCATCATGCTTTGGGTGTTTGTAGTGATGATATATTGTGTTGTGTTGGATTTATGATACCGAGCACCTTTTTACAGATTATGGGATGCATGTAGAGATTTTGGGATGGTTTAGGGGAGATAGCAACAAAGCTAAAGTGTTCCGATAGCTTAGCCTAGTTTCCCATGTATTTCCCAGGCTGCTAACGTAATGTTAATTCAATACGCGGTGTTTATTAAATAGGTACTAATCTACTAATTCAAGTTGACGTGTTCACGTGTCGTTAGATTTCGCCATTAAATCCTGTGGCCTGTTTCAGAAATGAATGGTCAACCGGAGGTGGAAGTCGACTACAAGCGGAAATACCGAAATCTTAAACGGAAGTTGAAATTTCTCGTTTATGTACGAAGAACAGCGCAATTCAATCTTTTGCCGCTGAAAACGGCTTACTTATAAGTTCTTCCTTGTTTAGGAACACGAATGCTTTCAAGAGGAATTGAGGAGGGCACAGAGAAAACTCCTCAAAGTCTCAAGAGACAAAAGGTAACAATGAATGGAGAGTGTGTATTTAGTTTGCTTATGTTTACCGACACATTTATCTGTGTATTCCAGCTTCCTTCTGGACCGGCTGCTGCACTATGAGAGGGTAGACGAAGACTCCTCAGGTAGTCATGGCAACCAGCAAGTCGTTGAGCAGGCTGTTGGTGTGTAGTCATGATTTTTGCCATATTGTTTAGACTCCGATGCAACCGTTTCTTCAGAAAACAGCGAGGGAGAAGTGCTCAGGGAGAGGGACAGAGAACGAGAAGGAGCAAAGAAGTACGTGCAACAACACGACTGTTTTGGGACACTTGTCCACCTCCTGTAATCCATTCCAGGGTCAAACTGTTGCCATATAACCAATAATAAACAGACAATGTTTTAGCAACATTTTAAGTGTCACTCAAGTGTAAAAAAGAATCTAACTTGTCTCAAAAAGAAAACACAGAGTTAATCAGGCCGTGCCGGTTTAAGTTTTCATAAGTGTTTTGCTTGTTGCTTTGTGTTTTAATTTGTCAGGCGAAGAAGTAGCCCGGGGATATGTCTACCGTCATCATCCTCATCGCCTCATCTCTCCCTGCTGTCCCGTCCTGGTGTTCACCCCCGGCAGTCCTCAGGCTCAGGACCTTACCTCAACACCGTGAGTGTACACTTTTCCCTCTTTCCCTCTCCCACTCACCACAACCTCATTTTCCTTATTTATCATTACTATTAGTTGATTTATGTGTTTATTCAATGTCATTTTTTTATTATTCATTTTTGTGTCCTTTATTTGGATTTTTTTGCATGTTTCTTGTGATCTGTTCCCATTTGTGTGCGTGTGTGTGCTCACACTGGGCGACTTACACTGGTGGCAGATGCCCTTCCCACCAGAGTATTTGGCTCCACAAGCTGAACGAGTGAAGAGAGAGAGAAAAACAAAGGTTCCCAGAAGCAAGAAAGAGATTACAGGGAAGGTGAGACAGAGAAAAATGATACAATAGTGGAGCTTTTTTGTTGTATCACACTGTATGTAACCAGTGTGTATACAATTGAACTAAATTGTTCAACAGCAAGAAACACAAGATTATTTTAAATAATGCTGTTTTAAAGGATTTACAGCAAAAATTCAAGTCCAAGATACTCTAGATCAGAGGTCCCCAAGCACAGGGTGTGATCCAGTACTGGTCTCTGGGTGTTTCAAATATCATTTTGTGAATAACTACATCCAATTATATTTTTATTACAGTTATTTTTTGAATGTTTTGTATTGTGGCCATGTTTGTGATTTGTTGTGATTCATTCTGTGTACAGCATTCATTCACCCCCTCCTTCAGGCACCATCTGTCATGAGTCTCTTTCTGTCACTCCATCCTCCCTGACACTTTTTGTTCTCTCTGTTCTTGGTGTGTTAGGTTGTCACACCAATGGCAGCTAATTACCCATCGGGGCCGGCGGCGGCAACGGCTGCTTCGGCGGCCAGTGGGCCTTTCAGCTGGGTTCCTAGACAGATGCTCAGCGGGGACGCCGCCGAGGAGGAGGGAGATAGCGACGCCGATAGCGACAGAGGAGATGAAGACAGAGGAGAGGGAGACGAGGCAGAGCTAGTCATTGACATCCCTAACGAGTGAGCTTGACTGTGTGTGTTGTATAAGGAGTGGCTGGACTGGGTTGGGAGTGAATTGTTGAATGTATTGGGACATATGGCCATGACACCTACAGTAGTGTGTTTGTCAGAGGTCACTGACATTGAACCTGTCAATCACACAATCTCTGCTTAGTTTATCCCAAAGGTATTTGGTGGGCTCCTTCGACCTGAAATTCATCCAGGCGTACCTTTATGGACCATGTTTTTGTCCACTGGGGAACAGGAAAGGCACTCTTTCTCTAAACCAACAACAATGGAAAGTAGGGTTGCAAAATTCTGTGAATTGGAAATGTGTATTTTATATACATTAATGGGAATTGATGGTAAAATTTTCAGAATGTGTGTTAGTTTATAACAGGAAAATTGTCTTATTGTAGTGGAAAGCTGCTGTATTGAACTTTAACCATCTAAAAATAAGTAAATAATTCCATCCAATAATAAAGAATGATCCTGCACATTGTAAGGTTTCTTTGTGGACATGCAGAAATAATGTAATTAATGCATATAACAATGATAAAGTACAGTAAAGTATCAGTGGGGTCTTTGCAGTATTAGTAATATTGACAGCAGTAGCAAATTAATTAAAAATATATGTATCTTATTAAACAAATATTTAATTGTTCAGTGAATTAATTTGATTCATGTGGTAGTCACAAATAAAGCAAAATAGTAACCAAAGATGATATTTGGCTCCTTTTAACAAATGGTAAATACATTTTGTATTTATCAGCCCCAGATTGCCTTTTAAAATTTATGTTTATCCCAACATTTCTCTTACTTTGAATATTACCAATATTACCCAGCTGAATATCCCATGGAAAATTTCCTGACATTTCGTAGAAATCAAGCCGATTAATCAATGAAAATTCCTCTAGTGTCTCCATACTTTTGTCCAGTTTAGCTAGGACTCCCCCTTGTGGTGTCTTTGTCGAAATGCAGCATCACTTTGAAACACCCTCCAATAGAAACATGGCTTATTTGCATTGTGTGACAGTTTTTGGAAAGCACAAATTTCATTGAGGCCATTTGATGGATACGTTCAATCATTCATTCATTCATTTTCTATACCGCTTATCCTCATTAGGGTCACGGGGGTGCTGGAGCCTATCCCAGCTGACTTTGGGCGAGAGGCAGGGTACACCCTGGACTGGTCGCCAGTCAAACGCAGGGCACATATAGACAAACAAACATTCACACTCACATTCATACCGATGGACAATTTAGTGTCGCCAATTAACCTAACATGCATGTTTTTGGAATGTGGGAGGAAACCGGAGTACCCGGAGAAAACCCACACACGCACGGGGAGAACATGCAAACTCCACACAGAGATGCCCAACGGAGATTCCAACCCTGAACCTCCTGACTGTGAGGCCAACGTGCTACCCAGTCAGCCACCGTGCGGCCACTTTCAATCATAATTTCAAAAATAGTCTGCGCATATGTGAGTCAAAATAATATTCTGGCAGCTTCAATTTTTTTACACCTGTCAACTGTACATCTGACTGTAAGTGTAAACATCTTTTTGTACCCATCAAAAATGCTTATGTCATTATTTATTTTAAGCATCACAAATGTTACACATTGTTTGCCACACCTACAGAATCACACCGTGGAGCTCATTCTGTTCTCACTTTGTTGCAGCCTGTGTGTAAATTCCTCTGAAACTGCGATTTAATGTTTTACTGGGCAGCCCAAAGAAGGAATCTTGCTGAAGTTCTTGACAGAAGCCCACGGGAGTTACATTTGGCTCGTGTATGCTGTAGCTCTTAAGCAACATTAGGGCTGTCTGGCTGGATTCCACTTCTACTAAATAGAGAGCATGCAAAGGGGGTAATGAGGTTTTGCTGTGTTTGCAACATCATGTAAACACTGTTCCCTCATGTCCTAGCAGGTTTGTAATATTCATGCACTGGGCTCCAGAAAAGGCTGTTTTGTCTTAATATCTGCAGGATTGCGCTTTGGGAAAGCTACTAGTTTAGGCACCTGTTTGACTTGTTCCATAGTCGACTCCTCCAAGAATGTGTCTTGCCAAAGAAATGGACCACTAATGGGTGTCTATTGCTTGGGAATGCGGACTTTCAGGTAACAGGCAGCTTCTACAGGGTGTGAGCTTGGTATGTGTACTACAGTTAAAGGTGTTACCATGGTGATGATAAAGGGGGGGGGGGCAAAGCAGAAAAAAAAGAAAGGGAGAGGCAGCGGGTGGAGCTGGCATGGGGAGGTGAGGCTGTCAATGAAAGCAAGATTGAGCCTGTAGTAGTGACTTCCAACATGGTTGTGGGAGTGAGGGGCGTGTGAGGAATACAAGAAGGAATCATTTATTGCTCTCACACAGCATGGCTTTGTGAGAGATTGCAGATTTGCTGAGCTCACCACCACCACTATGCTGACTGCTGCTGCTATTTGGGTCCTGGCCTTGCTAGGCCCAGTGCAAGGCTGGGGCCTGTCACCGGCAGCTGAGGATAACACAAAGGAAGCAGACTACAGCCTCTGCAGCCACAGCTTCTACAAACAGACGCCTCCCAAAGACGCTTCCTCGGGACAGCTGCTGCTGCGCCCTCGGTGTCACAGATTGCCCGGAGGCCATGACTTTGCAACGCTCCACAGGCCCGACTGTGACAAAGCTGTCGGGTCGGCCCTGCATATTAACCAAGAATGGACGAAGACATCGGGACAGGTGGTTGGGGAACTTGTGGTAAGGGCGCATCTGTCACTTGGGTGATGTTTGGAGAGGCCTCACAGCCTGATGCACATTTTTTTTAAATCTCAACTTCCAACACACAAAATTAGGTGCACATGCACAGTCTGTGAAATGCAATGTCCCAAAGTCTGCCTTTACAGAGAGAACATTTATCTTATTAATGCTCATCTTTGATTAACATTTAAAGATTTTCATTATTGCGGATGTCGTACAGTTGTACAACACTCCAAACTAAGTAATACATGGAGCATGATGCAGAAAAGACAACTGGAATAGGTTCTAGCATACCAGGTGTCAACAAGCAGTACAGAAAATGAGTATTCCATTGGCACAAAACAGAACAGATGGGGGATAGCTGCAAACATCACACAAGATCTCATTCATCCATTTTGAAATTCTTCATGCTATCAAATTTCGATTCAATAGTCATACTTTTTCTGAACCTCAAATAATAACGGAATTTATTTCCTCGATCCTGTTTTACCAACAAAGCTTAGTATGATAATAACCTCAGAACAAGAAGTGGACTTTAATCTGGAATCGAAAAAGAGCTGATTAAATAATTTGAATGTTTATTTTTTTTATTTTGGAGTTCAAGTCGTGTGTGTCTATTTTGGTGGGAGTTTTTGAGCTGCAATAGAGAATACGTGTGATGACTATGACTGAGACTTTACTTGAAGTTATTTCTTTTGGAGTTCAACCATTTTTGAGGGCATTGTTGTGATACCGACGAGGAAACGTGATGACAATTATAGAACGAGAACTGCAATTTACTGTGACATAGAAAAGGGCTATTTAAGTAATGCAATACTGGCAAAACACCACTAGATGGCGGTACTGCTTGAAAAAAACTTGCTGATAACTACCTGCCGGATTATTATTTTTGTATATTTTCATTTTTTTATAATACAGCGGGTATGATCAAATGAAGGTCTGCCTCAAATAAATAGAAACCTCCTTTAAGTCTCATCACTATAACATCAATTAAGTTGCTTTTGTGTCACACAGGAAGTAGAAAAAGATGGAGTGTTCATGCCAGCTCTTCTCAGAGGAGGCAAGGATGCATCTTCACCTAAAGACTCGCCCCTTCAATGCTGGGACTCAACTGTCTCCACGCTGGTCCACTCCACTTTCTCACCACAATGCTGGGCTGTAAGCGGGGATCTCTACATCCTGACCGGAGCCAAGGGATGTCAGACGCCGCCGCTGTGGTCTGCCATGTGCTGCTCAGTCCCGGGAGGGAAAAGCAGCTTCAGTGTGGGGTTAATCAGTGCCACAGATAATGAAGGTCAGCGTCAAGTGAGCATGAAGGAGCTGCAGGAGATGCTGGGAGTGAAGGAGATGTTCTCTGGAGGCTGTCAAGGAGCAGATGTGGCGTCTGAAGGTGTCACACAAAAGCTTCACACTGAGGAACAAACACAAAACACAAGAGAGTCGACTGCAGATTCTACTGAAGTACACTCCGAAGCAAATGAAGCAGAGGAATCTGAAAATAGCAGTGGAGAAGAAAAGACAGCTGAGACACATTATGATGAGAACGCCACTGATCAGAAAGACGCAAATTCCAGCAGCATTGTGGTCTCCATCTTCTCCACCACGTTGACCATCCTCAAAGCGCCACTTAGGCCTATCTTCTCCAGAATCACACAGTTTCCTGGACAGGTGAAAGAGCTCGTTTTATCATTATTTGAACATTTGTCACTTTTTCCACCTGTCATATTTTTATTGTTATGCATTTATACAGTATTCACTTGTAATTTTCCAAACGTTTTCAAAATCTACATTAAATTAAATTCAATAAGTGGTTTCAAAATTCAGTCCAATTTTAACATAGTTTTCAAACCCTTAGATATGTAATTGGTTATTTTATGTTCTTCATGTTGTTATTCTTTCATTAAATTATGGTTTTATGTATATTCTTTTATTATCTATTATATTTATTTTTACAGCACATTTCTGGCCTACTCAACCATTTTCCTGACTCAGTGGAGAAAATCTGACATTATTGTTTTATGTATTTTATTTTATTATTATTTAAATGTTAAATTTGTAATTGTACTTAGTTTTGTAGCATATTTCTGGCCAGTTTGACATCCAGGACTCAGCTAGATGGCTAAAAGTGCTGTTTTTTTATTCTCTCACTATCCAGGTGACCTATGTTCTTCAGGAAGACCTTGGAGTTCTCTCAGCCCTTCCAGGACATATTGGCTCTTTCTTCTACCTCCTGACCTCTGACCTGTTGGCTTGGATGCACTGGGCTTTGGAAAATCTGTTTGGTATCGGCGAGTGGTGTGTCTACGGCCTCTACCACTGCGCCTCCTCCATGCTGGGGGAGCTGCTGAACTGCTGCTACGCTGGGGTCATGGGCATCGGCACGTTGGCTGGCGACACAGTGGGGATCTTTGGCGAAGCCCTGAATAACATCTGGCGGGTGATCAGGTTCTTCGGAGGGTGTCTGCTGAAGCGGAGTGGGGACTGCGCGGGAGCGGTGGCGATGGAGATGGGGCATCAGGCTGCGGCCATAGGTGGGGGGCTGGGAAAGTTGGCGTGGAAAAGTGGGAGTGGGGTGTTCAGTATATTCAGAAGTGGGGGCAGTATCATCTTCGGAGTGGTGAATGTGGTTTTTGGTGCAGTCGCAGAGGGCTTTGGACAGAACAAGGCGCCAGTCCACACTGATGTCCAGTCTGAATCGTCTGAGTAGAAATTAACATTTTTAAAAGAATTAGCAATAAATGAGAATATATATTTGAGTACATTTGCTATTAAAAATCATTGTTAAACATTTACACACGCTTGTTTGTTTTTGCCAATTATAATTTTTGTGTATTTAAGGGAAGAAGGATTCATTGGTTTTGGTTGTTACCTTTTTGTTTTAGTAGTATAAAAAATAGCTTTAACACGCATTACACATTACGGCAGACATATTGAAGAATCATGAGTAAAAACAATACAGTGTGCACAAAGAAGATTACAGCTGTGTGAATATCACAATGATGATGATTGGATGTATGTTTGAATAAAATGATGGCTTAAAGGGCAAACCACACTTTAAACATGACACATCTTGTCCATTTTGTTTAGTGCGCGGAACCTTGACCTTGTTTGTCGGTCTTACTTTTAGTTAACTTCTCTGCATAATAGTTTAATTTCCCTGCATATTTAATCACAGAAGGAAAGCATCACAAGATTGCAGATGTGCTGTTCTTTAATCTGACAGAGATGACGGAGATGAAATTTTTGCAATATTTAAAATAGAATTTGCATTGCAAAATGATTATGGAATATTTATAATAGAATAATGTAGCCTGTAGTAATAGGGCACAAAATAAAGTTCTAAAAGAAGTGAATTTAGTGTGTTATTATAAAAGTATATTTAAACAGTTTGTGTAAAAATTGCTTATAATAGTTTTTTGTGAGTTTTATTTACACTTCCGTTGTAGAACGGAAGCGACTATTCAAACCCGGAAGCATTGTCTCGTTGCATCAGGCAACGCTGTGCTGTGTGCTCATGCGACGGCGTTCTTTGCTAACCGACTAACGGCTTTTCTTGTTTCTCTCAGAGGTAAGAACAACACATGGACACATTTGAACACCGTTCGATGCAGGGAAGACTTTAAAACAATGTCAAACAAAGGAAACGCATTGTTATTACAGACACTCGCGTCTGACTTTTTAACTAACGAAGCTAACTTTAGCATCGGCTTTTGACAGGTGGCAGCAATCACGGTAGCTAATGTTTGTACAGTGCAACTCTTGCTGCTTGTGTCCGTTGCGTGGGAATAAAGGGGAGAATTGTCATTAAAGCGCACAAAGTGGAATTTCATACGATTCAATTAAGTCTGCAGATGAATTGGCCAGTGAGAGAGTTTTTAATCCTTATTTGTCCCACCACCGCAGATGGTAGGGAATGAAACAATCAAGATGTGACTGGAGTGCCACACTTTCGGTTTTCTTTTATGGCATTTACTATTCAGGATCTACTATAAAATGTCCCTTCAATTTAAAGGGCTCCAAAGGTTATTGGAAAATGTTCAGAACTGTAAATGCTGAGGTTCTCTTTGGGTGTGACCAGGATGGACAGGATCAGGAATGAGCACATCGGAGGGACAGCACATGTTAGAGGTTTTGGAGATAAAGTCAGAGAGGCCAGACTGAGATGGTTTGGACATGTCCAGAGGAGAGATAGTGAATATATTGGTAGAAGGATGCTGAGTTTTGAATTGCCAGGCAGGAGGCCTAGAGGAAGACCAAAGAGGAGGTTTATGGATGTAGTGAAAGAGGACATGAAGGTAGTTGGCACAAGAGAAGAGGATACAGAAGACAGAGTTAGATGGAGGCAATTGATTTGCTGTGGCGACCCCTAACGGGATAAGCCGAAAGGAAAAGAAGAAGAAGTTCAGAACTGTAAATACAATTACAATATTGTCTGACTGCTGTAGCCCGTAGACTCCGCTTCCCATGAAATGTCCACAAAAAAGTGGTGAAATATGTACTGCTGTGTGTGCATTTCAGTGACTAAATATACGCCTTCATTTTTTGTTCACAATCAGCTGCTTATCACAGGTAACTGATGACTTCTTTGTCATTCATCCTCTAAGTGCTACGGCGGTTTTACACAGTCGGACGTTGAGCGTCTACTCACTTGGATGGGGAAGCGTAGAGTCGGTTGTTCCACTGCACAAAACTGGACGATCATTGGAAACATTCTACTGGTGGTCCGCTGTCCAAATCCGGCCCATAAAATACATCAGATCATTCCACGAATTAATTTCCAAACTTGTCGAACGTTTTTGCTTCAAGTTTCTTAGAGTGAAATACCTCTAAATATGTCTTTTATTTAAAATTCTTCAAAGTAGCCGCTCTTTCCTTTTTTGATAGCAGTGCAAGCCCTTTGTGTTCTCTCAATAAGCTTCATGGAGTAGTCACCTGAAATGGTTTTCACTTCAGGTGTGCCTTGTCGGGGATACTTAGTGGAATTTCTGGACTTTTTAATGGGGTTGGGACTATCAGTTGTGTTGTGCAGAAGCCAGGTAGATACCCAGCTATTGGACAATGTTAGAATTCCTATTATGGCAAGAACCAATCGGCCAAGTATGAGAAACGTGTGGCCATCATTACTTTGAGAAATGAAGGTCATTCAGTCTGAAAAATTCTGTTGTAAGTAAACTTTTGGCCTGTACTTTATTAAAAGATGTCCTTAGACTTGGAAAATGTGTCCTAACAGTTAATTATCCCTGGTCTATTTGCATTCAAGAAGGCATGATTCAATATGGGAACATGTTTGTTTCTCCATTAGGATGGCCACTTTGTATGTGTCCCCTCACCCTGACGACTTCAGGAGTCTATTGGCTCTCCTAGCTGCCGAGCTATGCCCATCATCTTGCGTCAAGACCATCACAGAGGATCCTCCTGCCTGTCTCAATGCCCACTCCAGACCCACTCTGGTGCTGAGCTCGGATGAAGGGGACACGGTGGTGAGTGGAGCCAATGCCGTGGCCTGGTACTTGGCTCACCAGGGCAAGAGGGCTGGGATGGATGCCAAGCAGCAGAGTCAAGTGTGGCAGTGGCTCAGCTTTGCTGACAACGAGCTCATTCCAGTGTCATGCGCCGTTGTCTTCCCGCTCATGGGGATGATGGGGTTGGATAAGAAGGTAAGAGAATCTTCCAGCCCACTGTGTTTATTTATTGGTTATTTATTTGTTGTGATTGTCAGCACCAGCAGAGTTCCCGTGCAGAGTTGTTGCGTGTCCTGAAAGTTCTTGATAAGATGCTGGAACCAAGAACATACCTTGTGGGGGAAAGCATCACTTTGGCTGATATGGCTGCTGCTGCAGCTCTTCTTCTACCCTTCAAATATGTATGGCTGTTATCTCATCCACCCCTGGTGCTATCATTGCATTCCGTTGCCAGAATTATTTTTCTTCATATTTCCAGGTGTTGGAGGCATCAGACAGGAAGATCTTGACCCACCTAACCAGATGGTTCACAACCTGCATCAACCAGCCACACTTCCTGAAGGTCCTGGGGAAGGTCACACTGTGTGAGAAGATGGTGCCAGTGACAGCCAAGACAAATGCTGATCCCAAAGCCAGACCTTCAGCTCTTCCTGCTGCTGACCCTGCTACCGATGCACCTAATGGTCCACATAGTCTGAGAACTTTTGCTTTGTATTTGTTATTATTTTTGGACAGCATTTAGATTGCCGTCCCTCTTTTAGGTCCGGCAAAAACAGAAACCCAGTTGAAGAAGGAGGCAAAGAAGAGAGAAAAGCTGGAGAAGTTTCAACAGAAGAAGGAAATGGAGGCCAAGAAAAAGACACAGCCAGCCATGGAGGTAGCTTTGTTTTAATTCATTTAAACTATAGCTTTAGAATATTATTGTGTTCTGCTTTTTGACACCGATTTTTTTTTTTAAGAAAAAGGCCAAACCTGAAAAGAAGGAGTTGGGCGTCATCACATACAACATTCCCACTCCCAGTGGGGAGAAAAAAGGTGTGACACACAAAATGTACTTTTAAGTACACTTAACTCGCCATGGCATCATAAACACCTTCATTCATTCAACCTGCACTTAACCTGCCTTCACACTTGTGGTATGGTACTCTGGTCCAGACCAAAAATAATTTTAAAAGGGTACTTGGTGCTTAGATTAATGTGGTTTGCTTTGATTTGAACCCAGGTATTTTTCTCATTTGATTAGCGTTTGTGACATAATTCAAATATTTCAAACCAAACCTGCGACTGACTGGCGACCAGTCCAGGGTGTACTCCGCCTCTCCCTCAAAGTCAGCAGGATTAGTCTCCAGCATACCCCCACAACCCTAGTGCGGATAAGTGACATAGAAAATGGATGGAATTTTTTTTTTCAAAACATACAATACACCTGCCTTATACACCCATCAGCCGTAACAGGAAAACCTGTCCAACCTAGTGAGATCCAATACAAGCATATTTCTTGGTGATACATGCATAAGTTTGCCCCCCAGTGGTGAGGAGGAGCATCGTGCCATATGTCACAAACAATGTCAATACATACCACTCTCGTTGTAGCCTCAGGTGAATATATCAACCTGTTTTTTCTGTTGTCAGATGTCATCAGTGTGTTTCCTGACTCGTACAGCCCACAATATGTGGAGGCTGCCTGGTATCCGTGGTGGGAGAAGCAGGGATTTTTCAAGCCTGAATATGGGGTACTAATTACCGTTCCACTCTTGCCTGCTGTATGTCTCCAAATAGTGGTCTCCATTCTATTAAACACCGTGTCTCAATTAATCGCTGGGTGCAAATTGACTAACTATAATTACCTTGATGTTGTTGAGCACATTGGAAGTCAGTTTCTAATCAAAACAGCAGCACATATTTATGTAGTTAAGTTTGTCAAAAAAAACTCTAGTTTTTATTAGTTAAGTGATTCACATTTATGTAACATGATAAAAAGTTAGTAGTAGACAAGAAGTAAATAAAAATAAACACTAAAATACATACTGTAGAAAATATTAGTTAAAGATAAATTAATTGCAGGAGTAAAAAAAAACTGACAAAATCAATTTTATAATGTTTAAATACAGGATATATATTAATCAATATTTAAATAATTAAATAACTATTAAATATATTGCTATATATATATACTATATATTCTACATGCTGAATAATTGGTCATTTGTCAGATTTATTTTACGTTTTGTTTGTATTAAGACTTTTGAGATTTTTTTTTACATTTTCTACTGTTAATGTTTTCTTTTTTTTGTTGCATTCTACAGAGGAAAAGCATTAGTGATCCAAACCCCAATGGCATCTTCATGATGTGTATCCCCCCACCCAATGTGACCGGATCCCTTCACTTGGGTCATGCGCTTACCAACGCCATCCAGGATTGTCTGACCAGATGGTATACTATTGTTACAGGGTGGAATTCACAACAATTGTTGTGTTAATTCATTTCATGTGTGTATCTAGGCACAGGATGCGAGGTGAGACCACCCTTTGGAACCCGGGATGCGATCACGCTGGCATCGCCACTCAGGTAGTGGTGGAGAAGAAGCTGATGAGGGATAGAAACATGAGTCGCCACGACCTGGGCAGGGACAATTTCATCCAGGAAGTGTGGAAATGGAAGAATGAGTGAGTGTAGAATGCTATAGATAAGATCTGTACATAGGTTAACCTTTATTTACACTGTTTGCCTTTTCAGAAAGGGAGACCGCATCTACCACCAGCTGAAGAAGCTGGGCTCCTCTCTGGACTGGGACCGGGCGTGCTTCACAATGGACCCTGTAAGTCTCGGCAGTCTGATTTCACCAGTGCTATAAAGAAATTATCCTCACCCTTCTGTTTTTATCAACCTTTCCAGAAGCTTTCCTATGCAGTGCAAGAAGCTTTTATTCGGATGCATGACGAGGGCGTGATTTACAGGAGCAACAGGCTAGTCAACTGGTCCTGCTCTCTCAACTCTGCAATCTCTGACATAGAGGCAAGTGGTGCCGCATGTCGGGTTCATGTTCAAGCACTTTCTTAGGGAGAAAATGTATCTATAACTTTCTTAAAACCAATTTCACTACTCCATACAGGATTACTACTGGTATACCAAAAATGCCTTGGAAAAACACTAATTCAACTGCAATTAAAAAAGTAAATAAAGACTTTGTTGCCTCAATTGCACTTGGTGTGTGACATTTTCACAATTCTCCTGTATATACGCTATCTAACATAAGACAAATTCACATTGTAAATGATTCTTTAGCTTACATTTGAAACATTTGGAGATCATTTAATTGATAAGCTGTATGAAACCGTCAGTACCTCTATATTATCGCCATTACCAAGTATCACATTTCAAGTGTACAGCTGTCATCAGATGATGTGCAAGTGTCTGCTGTCTTGCTGTTAAATGTGCTCCTTGCTTATCAGGTGGACAAAAAAGAGCTGACAGGCAGAACATTGCTACCTGTCCCTGGCTACAAAGACAAAGTGGAGTTTGGCGTGCTGGTGTCTTTTGCTTACAAGGTGGATGGCTCAGGTAAACGAGCAAAACATGCCGTTGAATTGATCATTCTGTTTTCACACTCTTTACTCCTTGTTAGACGAGGAGGTGATTGTGGCGACTACCCGTGTTGAGACCATGCTGGGAGACACAGCTGTGGCTGTTCATCCCGAAGACTCAAGATATCAGCATCTGAAGGGGAAAAAGGTGTTGCACCCCATCTGTGACCGCAAGATGCCTGTTGTTTTTGACAACTTTGTGGACATGAGCTTTGGGACAGGTAAGAGCTCCTCTCTAGTAAAACACATTTACTAAAATATATCATATATTTTTATTTAAGAGTTTGAGGTGCGTTATGAGTTTTTAGGCATTTTAGCCAGAACATATAATTAGAAGGCATCAGTCATTTTTAAACATTGCTTGGAATGGATATGCTGAAAAAGTTGCAGTACCTCAAACATGTTTCTTAGTGTTTTTTGACACTTGCCTCTGATCAACACATAAAAATTGACTTCATCTCAAAATATAGGTAGCGTAAAAATAATTTTAGGCTCACTGTATGTGCTGACAAAAATGTTTACACACTTTCTTATGCACTGGAAAGAGTCTTTTGACTGCTATTGTATAATAAGCTCTGTGCCAAGAAAGCATGTCTGCTATGTGACGAATAATATTTTAGTCACTCAGCCACTAATTACAAAATCTCACTCAGTGAAGTGCAGATCTCTGCCAAGGCCAGTCCTAAACTGACCATCCGACCCATTGGAAAAATTATCTAGTGCCATGCGATATTGGTCCACTCCAGGCCTGTAGGTGGTGATAATACACTTTTCTAAGTGGGTGCCAACAGCTATACTCGGCGGCTCTTTTTGTTGGCTCTAGTGGGTCACTTCCCCACACGACCGCATCTGCACTTTTATTCAGATTTTCACCAAAATATAATGGGTTTAACCCTTTAGGCGCCAGAGCTTTTTAAAGGAAATATTCAGATTTGATATTGCTATATTAAAAGGGTGTAGCTTCAAAGCGGTTAGAGATAAAGGCATACTGTAAATGACAGATATCATTAGTATGACACAAAGTTTGTGATAGGAGTCAATTTACTCATCTAATTTGCATATAATGACGACACCAGGCTCAGATTATGTTTATTTCCTGCCCTCACGATATTGGCTTATCAAAATGTCTGATCGACTTGTGATACTCTTCCTCATCTCTCAGGCAAACCCAGTTATCCTCATTTACAGCTGGGTCTTAAACACCACTGCTTCCTCCGCAGTCATTATTACTGGTGTTATTATATAGGTAGATCTGTTATCCTTGTGAACAATAATAATAATAATGCCTTACACTTGTTATGCGCTTAACAAAGCCTCTCAAACCACTTACACTGATGTCATTATCCATTCGCTCCACACTTGCTGATGGTAAACCACTTCTGTAGCCATAGCTGCCCTGGGGCAGAGTGACGGAAGCGAGGCTGCCAGTGTGCGCCATCAGCCACTCCGACCACCACAGACACTCACGCACAATCGCACACCACTTTCATACTATATACATAATATTGTCATTGTATTCTCAGGTCACATGTATCTATTAGCATTGCATTTTCTGCGGAGACTCCCATGAACACTACCAGGTCTGCCTGCCGCTATATGCGAAATTTTTCTTTTACCTTCCTGCTACGCCCTCAGTCTAATAACTCCTAAACTTTGCATAGACACACACATGAATAATGCTCAGATAAAGTGTAAAGTATTAACTACAGGAGCCATTATATTGGCAGCAGTTGCTTGTTAAATTTGTTTTTTTTTTGGTTTGTAGCAAGTTCGAACAGAGATATTGGGAGTTCAATAAATCCAAACAGAAGGCGAGATAAACACAGCTATTTATTTACACACCAAGCCAAATTAAAGACAGACGTCTGGGCCAATTACCTTTCCCTGTCAGCACGGAAAATACACGAGCCTTACGACAGCGAAGCAGTAACGGGCGAAGTGTCCTTTTCCAGTTTAGTCCTTTTATACCTCCTCGTCGGTTCTTAACACCCCCCCGCCCCATAATAATCTTGCTTACAGGGGTCAAACATTTAAACAATGGCTTGGAACATCTTGGGATCGTCTGTCTTCTTCGCAGCTGCGTTCTTGCTGTGGCCTTTGTCTTTTGGTTCAACTTTCGGGGTTAACAAGTCTGGAAATGAACAACCTCCGTCTATCTTTGTCTTTCCGTTGTCACACCTTGTTTTCAGCCAGGCGTCGAGGTGTTAGATGACTTGTTGCTGTGTTTCTCCTTTTGAGTGTGTGTGTGTGTTTATTTGTCAGCGTTCGCGTGCAATGCCAATAGCCCAAGCCACTCTCTTAACTAATATGTAACTAAAGCAAACAATCAAGCACCCACAAAGAGCCAATGATTTAAACATATTTTCTATAACCTTCATTCCCCCTCTTGGCCTCGACAGAGGCCATTCTAGCCAGCAGAAGCAGCCATGCAAGCAAGCCATTTTTATTATGTTTTAGCAAGCACCTATGCGTTGATCGGGAATTCCATCTCCTCCTCCGGGTTCAGGCGTACCAGCCGGTACTGGCCCATCGGGCCCCCAAAGAGCCGCTGTAAGATTGCCTCCACAGCCCTGCGCATGACAGGGATCCCACAACAAGCACAAATCGAAAGCAACAAAATTGTGGCTACAATAGCGATTATGATGGTGAGTGCGATGCGTTTATATATACCAAAAGAGCCCCGAAGGTCGTTCAGCCAGCTTTTGTCCACCCCAGAATGTTCTTTTCATTTTGACGTTCAATGCCTTAAGGCCCTCAATGCCCTTAGTTAATTTACCATTAGGAGCGGTGTTATTGGGGATTAAAGTGCAACATTCCGCACCAAACATGGAACACACACCATCCCGTTCTGCCAATAGCATGTCTAAAGCGATTCAATTTTGGAAGGCCATAAGTGAAGTAGCTTAAAGTTGGTTGTGTACTGCCCTAAAAGCTTCTTCGGTCTGGTTGCCCAATCTTTGGACATTGTCGTAGATTAAAGATGTTCTTATTGACCCCGGTCATGGATACATTTCTCGGGGCGTCTGCCAACTCAGGGATGTCTGCCAATTATACCCCCCGGGTTCGCCCAATAACTGAGACCATGCGTGATTACACTCACCATCCGGGAACCCCTTCATCAACCACCCGTACGCGTAGTCCACCAACCTAGCGGGGGAACATTCCCATGTCTGTAGATCGTATACGGTGCACTCCAGGTACCACTGCTGCAGACCGGTCAAGTCCACCTGAAACAAGGTGCTTACCGGCCATGCCGAGCAAAGAGTCAACACCTGCATTTGGTGGCCGTGCCTCTAAAGGGTGACGCTATGAAACCCCACAGCCACGGTGATGGGGACGGGCAGAGTCTGATCCTGACACTGGGGGGACCGTGCAGCCCTTCGCGTACGATGCGAGTACATCACCGTCCAGTTGTTGGTTGTATATTCGACCTCTGGGGGTGAAGAAACAGCTGCCGGAGGACCGATCTTGATAAAATAAAGCCACAGAGCCACGCCCGCAAAGGATGAAACTGCAGAGATCATGACAACATATATTGCTACATCAAATAAGCATGGCCAAGCTATGCGTGTGTGTGTATCAGTGTTGTCATGTATATCAGTATACGTGTGGTGCATGTCAGGTCCAAGTTGTGAATCCTCCTCCGGGATCAGCTGAAGTCGTCGTTTGTGTGGGCATGTTGTCATTTTCGTTGTTGGTCAGGTGCAGATCCATCACTGTTGTCCACCCCCTCTCGGACGGGGGACATTCCAGTCCGATCCGTTGAATCTGCTGTCGTTGTTCAATGGGGTCGAGAGACACACTGACATACATTAGCTATTTATTTATACACCAAGCCGAAGTAAAGACAGACGTCTGGGCCAATTACCTTTCCCTGTCAGCACAGAAATTAGACGAGCCTTACGACAGCGAAGCAGTAACGGGCAAAGTGTCCTTTCCCTGTTCAGTCCTTTTATACCTGGCTTGGCTTGGAACATCTTGCGGTCGTCTGTCTTCCTCGCAGCTGCGTTCTTGCTGTGGCCTTTGTCTTTTGGTTCAACTTTCGGGGTTAACAAGTCTGGAAATGAACAACCTCCGTCTATCTTTGTCTTTCCGTTGTCACACCTTGTTTTCAGCCAGGCGTCGAGGTGTTAGATGACTTGTTGCTGTGTTTCTCCTTTTGAGTGTGTGTGTATGTGGCAGCGTTCGCGTGCAATGCCAATAGCCCAAGCCACTCTCTTAACTAATATGTAACTAAAGCAAACAATCAAGCCCCCACAAAAAGCCAATGGTTAAAACATATTTTCTATAACCTTCAGTTTGCATTGCCGGCATTAAGTCGGACCCGTTTCCAGTGAGGGTTGGACTCCGCCAGGGGTGCCCTTTGTCACTGATTCTGTTCACTACTTTCATGGACAGAATTTCTAGGCGCAGTCAGGGCGTTGAGGGGTTTCAGTTTGGTGGCTGCAGGATTCGATCTCTGCTTTTTGCAGATGATGTGGTCCTGTTGGCTTCATCGAGCAGTGACCTTCAACTCTCACTGGACCGGTTCCCAGCTGAGTGTGAAGCGGCTGGAATGAGAATCAGCACCTCCAAGTCGGAGTCCATGGTTCTTTCCCGGGAAAGGGTGGAGTGCCATCTCCGGGTCGGGGATGAGGTCCTGCCTCAAGTGGAGGAGTTTAAGTACCTCGGGGTCTTGTTCACGAGTGAGGGAAGGATGAAACGTGAGATGGACAGGCGGATTGGTGCGGCGTCTGCAGTGATGCGGACTCTGCCCGGTCTGTCGTGGTGAAGAGAGCTGAGCCAAAAGGCAAAGCTCTCGATTTACCGGTCAATCTACGTTCCTACCTTCACCTATGGTCATGAGCTTTGGGTAGTGACCGAAAGGACAAGATCGCGGGTACAAGCGGCCGAAATGAGTTTTCTCCCCAGGGTGGCTGGGCTCTCCCTTAGAGATAGGGTGAGAAGCACTGTCATCCGGGAGAGACTCGGAGTAGAACCGCTGATCCTCCGCATTGAGAGGAGTCAGATGAGATGGCTCGGGCATCTGGGTAGGAGGCCTCGGGGAAGACCCAGGACACGTTGGGGAGATTATGTCTCTCAGCTGGCCTGGGAACGCCTCGGCATCTGCTGGGAAGAGCTGGACGAAGTGGCCGGGAAGAGGGACTTCTGGGCTTCCCAGCTTAGGTTGTTGCACCCGCGACCCGACCTCGTATAAGCGGAAGAAAATGGATGGATGGATGGATGGAGACCAGGTTTTTTTTGGGTTACCCTGCAAATTATAAATTAAGCCCTTGTTCATCATGTTTTTTAATGTTCTCCCTCTGTCATTTTTCTTTCAGGTGCCGTCAAAATCACCCCGGCTCACGACCACAACGATTACGAGGTTGGCGTGAGACACAGTCTGCCCTTCGTGAATGTCTTGGACGAGAACGGTGTGCTCATTAACGTGCCTCCTCCCTTCCTGGTATGCTACTTTCTCATTAATGGCTCTCCTTCACCACCTGCAGTGTGAGCATTCCCTTTGTGACTCTCAAAAGTGGCACTTTTTTATGTCCTTTTTCCCTCCTGCTCTCCCAAGGGCATGAAACGTTTCGAGGCCAGGAAAGTCGTTCTTGAGGCGCTCAAGGAGAGAGGGCTGTTCAAGGAGATCAAAGACAACCCCATGGTGGTGCCGGTCTGCAGGTGAGCCTCGAGGTGAAGCGGAGCTCTGCTCCTTTTGTGCTCTCATCATATATCGTTAACACCCTACTGTGTGTTATTGTGTAGTCGTTCAAAGGACATAGTGGAGCCCCTGTTAAAGCCACAGTGGTACGTCAGCTGTGCAGACATGAGCAAGCAGGCTGCAGACGCTGTCCGAGAGGGACGCCTCAAAATCATCCCTGAGCACCACCTCAAGACCTGGTTCAATTGGATGGAAAATATAAGGCAAGTGCTGTTACATCCGTATTTCCTCTGAGAGGGCTGTTCAGGTCAGTTTTTTGTTCCAATTGAGTGTGTTTGTGACAGTACTTGATATCTCATCCCCCAACTTGTCTATCATTGATTTAACAACACTTATTTGAACCAATCTTTTCGTCTTTTGGATCCATACGAAACCCTATATAATAGTACAACTTTTGCTTAGCTGGTGGGATATATTATGGTGGTCTGCGTCCTTGCATGTCTCATATTATATAAAAAATGGCAGCAAAATCACAAAGGCTGAAACTTAAGCTATGATTATCATTTTTAGTTCAGACTCCTTTTGCCTGCCATTTTGATTCATCAACATGAACTTCACTCCCCTTATCTTCTCAGAGACTGGTGCATCTCCCGGCAGCTGTGGTGGGGTCACCGCATCCCTGCATACTTCATCACCATCAACGATCCCTCCGTGAAACCAGGAGAGGTAAAATAACCCATTTAAATCTAATTTGTAGCATCATCATATATAATTATCATTATTCTAACTATACCTATGCATGTCTCCTTCATGTTGTATTTGCTGTTTTTGGATTCACCCCCTTCTCCAGGACATTGATGGTCATTACTGGGTGAGCGGTAGATCAGAGGACGACGCCAGGCAAAAGGCGGCAAAGCGCTTCAACGTGACTCTTGACAAAGTTACACTCAGACAAGGTAACTGTAATGCTGCATCCTTTTCAACATAATCAGCGCTTTGGAAACCCATAGGACCAAATGGAAAGACATAGTCTGTTCCCGAGTCAAACTGTCTCCATCATATCAGCTGCACTTCATATTTAAATTGCGTGGTTTTGAGTTTATTTTTATTTTTTCAAGACTAGACAGTCTGGGAAACCTCAAACACCTCATTAGTGCTCCTTACAGAACCCCTAAATAGACTTGCATTTTCTAAAGGTTTTTTTTTCCAGGATCTGTCGCAAAATTACATTTTAGTTTTTATGCAAAAAATACTTTTTAGACCAGACGGTGCAGACAAACCTCCCAAACCCCAAAACACCCTTAAATAGCACTTTCATGTGGGGTCGTTTTATTTATTTTTTGCAGTTTTGTCAGGACCTGTCACAACATTGCATTTTTTTTCCCTCCGGTTACTGTAACATATTTTAGGCCAGGAAATCCAGGAAAACCTCCCAAAACCCTTATTAGGGTTCCTGGCAGAATGTGCCCAAAGTAACATTTAAACATCAACAGTAATACAAGTGTAATAATAAGATAACCACTTTACATAACTTCCTGTGTATATTCTTTTTTTGGCAACTTGCTATGTGGTTGGTGCTTTTGCTGCTCTTAAGCTAAAGGAAAAAAAAAACGAGTTAATCCTGAGACGCTTGTTTAACTTGGCTGTTGTGAGGTCTCGCTATTACAAAGTGCAAAGCTTTGCACACCTTTAGAGGTATATTGTTCTTCACTAGCTTGCTGTGGAACCTCAAGGGCATTTGACTTTTTGCCCTTCCAGTGTAAGGGTTAAGTCCCCCCTCATAGTTCTTCCCTATTGTTATTTATGTTGTAGATGAGGATGTTCTGGACACCTGGTTCTCATCTGGCATTTTCCCCTTCTCCATCTTTGGGTGGCCTAACGAGGTACACACACAAACAAGCGTAAATGTCACTGTGATCCGCTACATTTGCACATTTCATTTTCGCTTTTCAAAGACCCAGGACCTGAGCGTGTTCTACCCCGGCACTTTGCTGGAGACAGGTCACGACATCCTGTTTTTTTGGGTGGCTCGTATGGTGATGATGGGTCTGAAACTGACCGGCAAGCTGCCCTTTAAAGAGGTGAGATCCCTCACGGTGACACGACATCACAGTGGTGGACTCGTTATGCGTAATTAGGCACATCGTCCGTGATTTCATCGTTGTCAGGTTTATCTGCACGCTGTGGTGAGAGACGCCCACGGAAGGAAGATGAGCAAATCTTTGGGCAACGTCATTGACCCTCTTGATGTCATTACTGGTATATCCCTGGAGGTAAAGCATAATAGCTCCTTGATGTATCCTCTACATACACTTTTCTTCTCACATTCCCATTGTTCCCCTGAGGACCACGGTCTTATGTAAGCTGGATTCTGCGGCCAACAAGCTTTTATTGAAGCCATCCATTATGAATTTTACTAGCTGCAAGCCCACACTTTGACAGCGTGGGCCACCAGAGGGCAACGAAGCACCAGTTGTTGCGTGCGAATGAGACAGTAAAGCATACATGGACTTGTTATTGTCGTGTTTATCAGTGGCAATTACATTGCCTCGTTCCTTATTCCCCCTAGGGTCTGCATACACAGCTGACGAGTAGCAACTTGGATCCACTAGAGGTGGAGCGAGCGAAGCAGGGCCAGAAGTCGGACTATCCGAACGGCATTCCGGAATGTGGCACAGATGCTCTACGATTTGCTCTGTGCGCCTACACCAGCCAAGGTGAACTCATTAGCCATATGGTGCTTCCTTTGTCTGCAACACAAAGTCACTTGATATTCTCCATGTAGCCTTTCCACATTTTTTTCATTTTCAAACTTGCACAAAGAGTAGGCTCATGTCCGCTCAGCAGATTAACGTTTCCTTTATTTGTTGGTGTAAGCCCTGAGGTCAGAGTTGACTGGTTGGAAGATAAATACAATTGTTACTGGCTTATTGTGGTGAAATGGTTCCAGAAAATAGATTTTTCGTAATGTAGGATTCAATATTAATAAATTGATTATTTTTGTAGTTCAAAGCATAAAAAACATGGTTTATAAACTTCTAAATAAAGAATAATTACACCCATCATTATTACACCCCATTAGACATGAAATAACACCCATATCGGCCATCTTAGAGGTAAATAAGAGACTCACACATTAGCATTAACAGTGTACTTCCTGCTGGCTCTTGTATCAATGTAACGTTACCGACACCTAGCCACCAGTGGTGAATACTCCTCTACTGTCGCTGTTTATATTTAAGGGACTTGCAATGCACCTCAATCGCTTTATTACATGCAGCAAACATTCACACAGGAGCTGCTGTCGGACACACCTGCTGCTAGCACCCAGCTAAGAGTTAACTCTAGCCAGCTGATGTCACACATGTTACTACCCAGGCCCCACTTCCTAACTGTGCACACAACAATTCAGATACCATCTTATGAATGCCTTATATTTGTATTTTTGGTCATTTAGCCATTTTTCGATTAACTGCCTAATTTAGGCCATGAATACATATTGCTTGTGTATATTTTTTACTAATAATAATTAACCAGGGATGCGGGACGATTGTCATCTGCCACAAAGCAAAGTGACTCATAAGTGAAATTAAAACGCTTACCTTAGGACGCAATTTTGTTTTTGAACCATCAAAACACTAAACTGTGTTGGCCTATAGCTTATTTGCCTTTGGCATATTGTAAAAATATTCTTACATTAATAAAATGTATTGGATATTAAATCCTACCCTTGCTGGAAAAATGTGTAGATACCAAGTGTCATTTTATAGAGTAATTTTATTATAATATATTATAATGTATATCATTTAATTACAAATTATGTGTTTTAAGGTTACTTTTTTTCTAAACTAATTACTCAATTTTTTTTTCATATTTCATACTTTCTGACATTGTGGTCAAACTTGTTAGATATGAAATGTAATTTTTGAATGGTATGTAATTTCATACGTCATAGTTTCTCTTTATAGCTTATTAGTTTTTGGTGAATTTAATCACGACCTTTTTAATAAAGGATATCTTTAAAGTGACTTTGTCCTTAGAGGTGTGTGTGCGTGTGTCTTTTTTTTCAGGCAGGGACATCAATTTAGACGTCAATCGCATCCTGGGCTACCGTCACTTCTGCAACAAGCTGTGGAACGCTGTCAAGTTTGCCATGAAGACCTTGGGGGACAACTTTGTTCCCTCTGAGAAAGCCCAGGTGAGGGAAAGGAATGTCCACTAAATGGGCAAAAGTATTGGGACACATCCCGCACGAGACTACACAAAACCCCTCTTGAAAAAAAGTAATTGACAACCACTTGTGTAACCTAAGTTGTACTTTAACAATATGCAGCGAGTCGGTAAAATTGGAGCCATACAAGGGCCAATAACTCGCCTGATGTAGTGCTGTAGAGTCTTCAAAGTGGTGTGCTGTCATAAGATGAAGTTATTTTAATTTGTTATACGTATATTGTACAATTATTTATTTCTGAAGGGATTTTCAAAACTTTTTGTAATTGTGTGGTGAATTGAATAATTATTTTTTCCCTGGTTGTTTTCCTTATATCCGTGTTGAATGTGTCTTTTTATGTTCTTGCTATTAGCTGTGTGGAGAGGAAAGTGTTACCGACAGATGGATTCTGTCCAGGCTGAGCGCCGCCGTTGCTCTCTGTGATGGCGGCTTTAAGGCCTACGACTTCCCCGCCATCACCACGGCCATCTACAACTTCTGGCTGTATGAGCTGTGTGACGTCTACCTGGTAAGACATTTCACCTGGACTCCTTCATCGGCCTTTAACGAGGACATGGCTTCGTTGTGCTGCTCCAGGAGAGCGTGAAGCCTGTGTTCAGCAAAGCAGAAGATGACGCCAGCAGCCAGAAAACGGCTCTGGTGTGCAGACAAACCCTATATACCTGCTTGGAGGTCAGCCTGCGCCTCCTCTCCCCCATCATGCCCTTCGTCACAGAGGAGCTCTACCAGAGGTTACCACGGCGACAGCCTCAGCACGACGCCCCCAGCATCTGTGTGACGTCATACCCCAGCACTGAGGAGGTGACACTAATATTTGGGAGCTTCTACTTGATCCATAGATTGTTAGTTTTTGTTTTTTTTGTAGTTCTGCTGGAACAGTGATGAGGTGGACCGCAACATGGACTTTGTGATGAGTGTGGTCAAGACCATCCGCTCTCTGAGGGCAGACTACAACCTGACCAAGACACGAGCTGACTGTACGTTGACACCTACATAGAGGATCTTTGGCAAGGGGTTCCTAAAAACAGCAAAGCGCTTACATTACAACATTAGAATGCTTCTCTTATAAAGAGTCTTTGACTACCATTTGCAGTAGGACCTTTAAAAATGGCAGTGCATTCCTGTTGTTCCGAATATAGAGGATCTTTGACTAGTGATTATGTATTGGGTCCTTCAAAACAGAAATGCTCCTATCATATACAGTAGTGTTAAAAATAATCAGTCCAAATTAAATCCCTGTTATTAGTATATTTTTTATTGCTACATAGCAAACAAGTTACCAGTAGGTGCAGTCTCAGAAAACAAACGAGACCTAGCATTCATTATAAGCAAGCGTTTAAGGCTGTGAAATCGGGGAAAAAAAGGGGTGTGTTTAAAAAAAAAAAAAGTGTGCCATTCAATTAGTGATCAAGTTTGTGAAAAATCAGGTGTTAATCAGGTGGCCCCTATTTAGGGAGGAAACCAGCACTTGTTGAACATGCAATTGTCTTTGAGAGCCTGAGGAAATTGGGTCGTTCACGACATTGTTCAGAAGAACAGCGTACTTTGATTAAAATGTTGGAGAGGGGAAAACTTATGAAGAGGTCATCTCTGATGCCCTAAAATGGAGAGCAAAACGGAAGACAACTATCAAAATGGATCGAAGCATAACCAGAATGGCAGAGGCTCAGCCAATGGTGGCGCAAGCATCATGATAGGGCATGTTTCTCCTACTATGGTGTTGGGTCTATTCATCACACAGCAGGGATCGTGGATCAGTTTGCATATGTTAAAATACTTGAAGTCATATTGCCTTATGCTGAAAAGAACAGGCCCTTGAAATGGGTGTTTCAACAAGGCAATGATCCCAAACACTAGTAAACCAGCAAAGTTAAGATTATGTTTGACTAGAATTTTTGCCAAGTGCTTCTGTTGCCGAGAAGATCGATTGTTAGGCCTATAAAACACCAGGGAAGGAGGTGATATATCTCTGACTGATGTTTCTGAGAGGCCAGAAATGACCACCGTGTCTTGCAGGCTACCTCCAATGCGTGGACTCTTCAACAGTGTTGCTGGTGCACAACTACAAGCTTCAGATTCAGACGCTGTCCTACTCTCAGGCCATCATCCCTCTCTCAGCTGAGGAGTTGGTACCAGAAGGCTGCGCTGTGGCCATCGCCTCTGACAGGTGTACTGTTAACCTCATGCTCAAGGTGAGAGACATAAACTGCACTTATCACGACAGAAACTAGCATTTGGGATACAAACAATCTTTTGTGACTTGAGATGTTGTCCTATTTAAGCCAAACGCTTCTGTTCCTCCTCATCATAGGGTCTGATTGATGTGGAAAAGGAGGTGTATAAGCTGATGTGCAAGCAAGGTGAGCTGGTGAAGCAGATGGAGAAGCTGCAGGAGAAGATGGCAAAAAGCGACTACAAGGAGAAGGTGCCATTGAAAGTGCAGGAACAGGATACTGACAAGGTCACATTGTTACTTTGGTACTTCCTCTTGGCTGTTAGCTGCTACTAACTGAAGCACCCCCTTGTATTGTACCTCCACAGTTGCGACAGAGTCACACTGAGCTGGTGAAAGTGAAAGAAGCCTTGGACAACTTCAGAAAGATGATCTGACATCTCATAGACAGTTTAAAGTATTTTAATTTGCCCAGTAAATTGATCATGGTGTCAAACAAATTTGTTGAAAACCATGATGGAAAGTCTTGCCTTTTTTTTTTTTTCTAGGGCAGCGCTGACCAAGGTTAGCTTTATCACCAAACTACTGGCTGCAAACTTACTACACAACACTTAAAATAGATCTTGGATTATGAGGAGGTTTGAGATGGGTTGCAGTAGAGCCAGCGTTTTGGATTTGGTTTGGATGGGATTCATCAGTTCAAGGTTTTGATTAGCTTTTGGCTTGGGGTTAAGTGTTGGGAATTGGGCAGTATAAATTAGTTCTGTTCAAGGTTGAAAAAAATGCAGAGAAACAAAGCAATGAAATCCTTTGTTCACCAGTCTATTCAGCATATTTAATGGGACATACAGGAGATCTATTTTACATAAAGCTTGAATGAAGTTGAACGTGTACGACAACAAATACACCCCTTTTTAAAAAGGGGAATAATAAACCCAAAAGCCGAAAATTGATGTTCTGTGATTTTAAATTTGTTGCGGCACAACACAAAAAAGCCCCACAAGTCACACACCTTGTGATCATTAAATCCATCGTGGTGGCTCACAGCCTCCACGGGGAGTGGAACTCCGAGGCAGGCAGAGGCGTGCAATGTGTCGTCTCAAAGTTCCTCATGTACTTCCGAGCCTTAAGAAAGAAAAAAAAAAAAAGAGTGGGTAAAAAGTGCACAAGTGGATGATATTAGAAGAAGCCAGTCTCTCCTGGGAGGCTTTTTTTTTTTTTAGAAAATTCCCCACACAGGAGCATAACGTTAGTTGGAATTGATGGCACTCTTCTTGTTTGATGTTAAATGACTTCAATAAGCCAGGCACTGGCTCAAATATATTACACCAGGAGGCCCTGGAGCACAGGTGAGATGGTTACCATGGCGACCAGAAGGGAAGGAAATATGTGCTTCGAGGTGGCAATGATGTGGAAATTGCGACTTACTGCGATGTTTCCAGAAGAAAATATGCTTTATTATTGCGTCATATAACATGTAGTAGGAAAACTACTTTTATTTTATGAAAAGAATAAGCTAAGTATCATTTATCACCAGGCAGGCAGAGAGTTCACTCTGTGCATTGCTTTTTAGTAGTGTGGTACATTTGTTTCATAGAACAACAGCATGAATGGAGTGAGCCCTGTTTATCAGTCATACAGTCTGTATTATTTGGTGGAGGTGGGGCCGCTAGCATACACACACACACACACACAACGCAGAAGAGTGAAATGAAAATAAGTCATATTTTTATTTACTATATCTTTATTTTCCTAAGAGTAATGTTAAAGTCTTGTCCTTGTAGACACTTTCTCGTGTATTGTCTCATCTCGTGACACCCCCATGTAAACTCCAATTATCAAGATATGAAATAACTAAAACAATAAAAATTTCTCTATTTGCGTGACGGGATGCAAGCATACAAGCTTTTAACAGCTCATGCAATTTATTAAATAAATATTGGCACTGTGTAATGTAAATGTAATGTTTATTTTGTACATTTTACCAGAAAAATAAAAAAATTTTATAGGACGGGAGTTATATATTATATATATATATTATTTTACATTCAAGATTACCATTAGCATTAGAGCTACCATGTCTGCTCTGCAAAATAGGAGCAAAGGGTTTGTTACTTTTGTGCTGCGTGTGAAAGCGGGCATTTTGCCACCTTTTGGCTGTTCTGTATAAACAGCACTGAATGGAATTTTTCACCATTGGAAGTATTTTGAGAGCCAGTCGTGTGTAAGGGTATTCTATCACGTTTGACATCTCATTTCTGCTGCCCGGTTGTGTTGAAAGCAATTGTTAAAAGCATTTTAGAGGCATCATGCCGTGTGAAGGCACATCCAGTTTGCTGGGTTGTGCCTTCACACGGCATGATGCGTAGTACAGCAAGTACAACGAGTGTAACAACTTCCTTACCAGGAAAAGTGCCAGCTGTCGTCTTCCTTCGAAAGTCATGTCCTCACCTGGTAACAACAAGAGTGTCACTCCAGCATCCTGTGCTGATGCTCAACCTGCTGCACGAGTGTGCGCCGAGAGCTCACCGACATTCCAGGGAAACAACACATCTCTGTCTGCCTGGTAGGACTGCAGCACTGACAAACACCAGTCGTCATCAACCTCGTAGACGCTGTACATGGACGCTGCCGGCCAACAGCAAGCTGACGTCACCAATCATCATATTCAAAGATGACTGCTAGCATCAACACACTCACCTTCGTCCATATGATCGGCGGCACCTAGCCACTGCCGGACCACTCGGACGCCTTCCTCCGTCATTATTTTGGGATACCTGGCCAGGTTTAAACAATCACACATGCAGTACATGTGTACGCAGTACATGCTAAATACAGTACGACACAAAAGCAACCACTTTATTGTATCAAGCGACAATACAAAAATCATATTAGAATGTTGCAGTACATATTTCCCCTCAATGAACCACAGCTTCCCCAGTTTCAGCAGCACTCATGCTTGACGGTAGGTAAGACGATAATTTTGGTACCCACTGGATCAATCTATTTATTTAGACAATGTGTGTGGGATGACTTACTTTCAAGATGTACTGAGATAAAACTCTTGACTCTCTACTTACAAAATATTTACCAGTACAATAAAATAAAAGTGTCTGTCTAATCCCAACAGACCTGAACTGAAGCAGCTTGAGCAGAAGGTCATTGCCTCGATTGGACATGACGTCTTCTGGACCCCTAAAGGACAGTCAAAATGTTGACATCCAACATTGAACAGGGAGATGTTATTCTATTATTGTTTTAGCTTTCTATAATATTGTATTTATTTATAATCACCCAGTTTGGGGTTATTTTAGCCAAGCAGTAAGCTGATGAAAGTAATTAATGAAAAAGACATGCAGGTCCGACTGATAGCTAAGTGGAATCTTGAATGCACATTCTTTATTAAATAAACAAACAGTACCAGTATATGTACAGTGCTGCCCATAAATTTGCATACCCCGACAGTATTTTGTTCCCTGGCCATTTCTCAGAGAAAATGAATGATAACATTTTCTTTCACTCTTGGATAGTGGTTGGCCAAAACCATGTATTATGAAATCTCTTGTGTTTACTCTTTTAAAGCACAATGACAACAGAAATTATTCAAATCATCCTGATCAAAAGTTTACATACTCTTGTAATTTGGTTTGATAATCTGCACCTAATTTGAAACAACTGGGATTGAATGGCTATTAAAGGTAACTATCCTCACCTGTGATCTGTTAACTTGTAATTAGTGGGTGTGTATAAAAGTCAGTGAGTTGTTGGGACTCCTGGGAAAGGCCCTGTATTTCTCATGTGGTGCTGTTCAGATGTCTTGGATGCAGAATCATGGGAAAAGCAAAGCAATTGCTGAAGGATCTGTGAGAAAAGGTAGTTAAATTGTATTCTTAGGGATATAAGAAAATTGCCAAACAGCTGATAATGCCTGTCAGCACTGTTCAAACACTAATTAGGAAATGGAAAGTTAGAGGAACTGTTGACATCAAACCACGCTCTGGTAGACCAAGCAAAGGATGGAAAGAAAAGGCCTCAAATAACATCAGGCGAAATTCAACTCTCCCTCAAAGAATGTCGTGTGGATGTCTCAAGCAGTACTGTAAGAAGGCACTTGAAAAAAAATGGGCTGCATGGTAGAGTTGCCAGAAGAAAGCCACTTACAAATGCCATCTCAAATATGCCACACTGCACAGAGAGAACCCCCAAACCTTCTGGGAGAAAGTTATTTGGAGTGATGAAACCAAAATTGAACTTTTTAGGAAAAAACATACACGCTATGTTTGGCGAGGCATCAACAAGGCCTATGGCGAAAGGTACACATTTTCAACAGTGAAACACGGTGGTGGATCCCTAATGTTTTGGGGATGTGTGACCTACAAAGGCACAATGGCAAGATGAATGCTGCCAGTTACCAAAAAATACCGGAGGAAAATCTACACTCCTCAGTCGTATGGAACGTACTTGGATATTCCATCACGACAACGATCCCAAGCATACGGCAAGATCAACTAGTCATTGGCTACAACAGTATTAAGTGAAGGTTCTGGAATGGCCATCTCAGTCTCCCGACCTCAATATTATTGAACCACTCTGGGGAGACCTGAAATGTGCTGTTCATGCAAGACAGTCCAATAATTGACAAGAACTGGAGGCTTTTTGCCAAAAAGCATGGGCGGGGCTTTACCAATTGAAAAGGTTAAGAGACTCATTGACAACTACCCCAAAAGACCTAAAGCTGTTATTGATGTTAAAGGGGGAAATACACCGTATTAGGAACTGTGGTATGTCAACTTTTGATCAGGGTCATTTGGGTAGTGTCTGTTGTTATTTTGGTTTAAATTGAGTTCTCATATTTGTTTCACAATAAATGGCTTCAACTGTCCACTAACCACATGTGGGGAAAAGAAAAAGGTTTTTGAGTCATTCGTTTTCTCTTAAGAATGGGCAAGAAACCATGAATTCTATAAGGGTATGTACTCTTAACGGTATCAAACCGAGACCGCCGAACAATTCAATACCTTTACATGTGTTATTGTTGCACCCCTAATAAATATAATTTTTACAGTCGTACAGTAGTTCCATGATGACAAATGACACTTACGAGGTGGTGATAATTTCATCTCTGGTTCTCCGGATAAGCAGGACTGGCCCCTGGTATCTACAAGGAGACGGCAGCATCAGCAGCCACATCAATACACATGAATAAAGTATATTGACTAATATCTTTCTACTCACTTGAGGAGTTGCTCTGAATTGTTGAGGTTCATGTACTGTCGCACCGTGTGCTGAACCAGGGGTCCTGACACACGACACATGTATTAGCTCATGCTAAAGCTAGAGGGGCACACGAAAACGTCACTGAAGCAAGCATGAGAACTCACTCCAGCTATCAGGCATGACCTTGAGGGCCAAAGGCAGAAGGTCATCGAAGGAGGCATCCAAAACCACTGACTGGATCTCTGGGTATGACATCACTGCCCAAGTAGCTACAGCGGGAGAACAATTAGGAAGGGTCCCACCTTCTCAATTGAGCTTTCCACGATGTTTTCATATTTAGGACCTTACAGACGCTACCTAATAAATATGCACTAGTGAAACCGGTAACACCGTTGCAATAGAACAATAACAATATGATAGCAATATGTTTGTGTACCTGTGAATCCTCCTATGGACCACGCGTATACGACTATGTTGCTGAGCTGGAAGCCCAGCTTGTGTATCGCAAACTGAATCACGACGTCCATGGCGTTGGCCTCATTCTGTGGAAACGGCACCCCCTGGAAAAGATAAACAAAACATTGTTTGTACCATAATAAGCTCCCACAGTGGATTCAGATACAATCTCTCTGCTGATGTTATCTGCTGCAAAACTACAATTTCGACATTTGTTTTCCTGCTGTGACATTATGGCACCAAATTGCTGTTTACCGTGCTGCCTCCAAAGCCCGGATGGTTCCAGCCCAGGACAGAGTAGCCGCCTGCAGAGTGCATCAAAACACAACATCATTCAAACCCCCACAAAGTGACTCATCCGCACATCACATGACACTTGCGAGGACCAGTTCTCACCCTCAAGGGGAGTGTTCATGCACCCCACCTCGTAGAATCCGGCATTGCCTTCGCAGCAGATGACCTGCAGGCGGAACACAAATGTGAGTCAAGTAACACAAACACACACAGATGGCATCATGTGTGCAGTCATCTACCAGAGTTTGGCCCTTGCGTCCTGCGCCTCCCCTTCGATCTACAAACATGGTGTCGATCTGGTTGCCGTCGCAGGCAATCAGCTTGTTTCTCTGGCCGTCAAACTGTGACAAAAGCAATGCGGGAAAGCAGGAGGGCAGGAAGAGTCTTAAATAGAAACCATCAGAGGTGTTCAGAGAGTGTGCACGTGTTACCTCCTCTATTAGCTTGGCCTGGCCTTGCTGGAGCATGGGCCTCATGGCTTTCTGAAGCAACCCCACAGAGCCAGGATAAAGCATCCTCCTCCCAAAGGAGTGAGCGATGAGAAAACTGGAACAGGATCAACATAACTAATGATAATGCTGACCATGTGTGGTACGGTGTGACAAGCTGTTACATGCGAGGAACACCTGACAATGTGGCAGGGCAGAGTGCGCACAGAGCGAAGCACGCCGTCTGCTGCTCCCCTCAATCTGGGCTCTGGCTTCAGCAGCGATACGCCAGCCTTGGACAGCTTCCTGTCACACATAGTTAACATGCTTGCAGCAAACTAATGAGCTAAGAACACAGAGGCAAACCAATTCTGCAGACTACATACAGAAAGGGGAGCCACCGAAACAAGTTTAAGCATTTTTAGGAGGAAAAAATATATTCTAACGCCCAGATTTTTGAAAAGGTAAAAAATTACAAATATTAACATAAAGTGATATATTTTTGTGATCATACTTTCTGCAGAATTAAAGAAAAACAAATTCTGACAAACTGCTTTTATTTTAATTTTAAATATGATGTGAAAAAATATATATAGTACTTCATATAAAAGCAGTGTTTCAGTTAGAACTCAGTGTGCATAAATGTCCCTAAATACATTTAAAAACTGAAATGTCTGATTTTTATAAGCATTAAACTTCAAGCTTTGTGACAGAGTACGCTAATTCTTCATTCTTATCAGTGCATAAGTCATAGGACATAAGTCCCTTCATGGTTATTTTCTCTCACGATTCCATAGATATAAGACGATGTGAATTACCAGCAATTAGCTTCAATAAAAAACAGCCCATTCGTTTATTTAAAAATAGCAGTAAAAGCTCACGGATTGCTGGCTTCCATCCAGCTGAAATCTGCAGGCCAGTGAGAGAAGTCAAAGTCATAGCGTCTCAGCTTCTTCTACATAGTTTGGGAAGAAGCAGACTAGAAATTATTACATGGAAAGAACGCATTGACACTTCTTTACCTAATCCTTGTGCGAAGCTGACATGTCCTCACCTTGTTAGCTGGTGAGTGATTTGTTTTGGCCTCCTCCAAAATGGAAATAAACTGAAGATATTCTGGACTCCTCCATCTGCCCCAGCCTTGAGGAGGGAAAAAAACAAAGATTAAGTAATGCTACAAAGCCTGAGAGTGTGCTTTTGTCTCACTTCTATTGAAACTTTATTGTAATGTGCCACATGCAGTGTGCATTTAGTCCCAGGCACCAAGGGACTCATTGAGGGTCATCTCACCTCGTAGACACGCCACTCCAAAAAGACACAGCAGGGCTGTTGCCATATACTGACTCACTGGTGCCAATTTACTGCTGCAGATGTAGCCTAAGAAACACACACACAATTAAACATGAATCAATGTGAGAAGCCGAAATTTAGCATCCACAACCTCCAGCAATGAATGAATGATTCACTTGATTGGTTTAATCCCACACGTGGGAGAACGGAAATCCATACGATTCCCCACCCACTCACGTCACTGAAATAGTTATGTCGACACAGCTGAATCCCTCTGACAAAGCTAATGTGGAAATTAGAAGTGAAGGAACATGTCATGTACTAAGTTTTAGCTTCCAAGAATAAAGAAAATATTGTTGTTGATTTTTTGAGAATAAATGTTTTTGCAGTAAAAAGGAAAGAAAAATATAATTTTTAAAAAATTACTTTTTATTGTAAATCATTTTATATGTATGTATTCATGTAAAAGACAGAAAAAAATATTCATTTTACAAGAACACTGCATTTTGAAGCATTAGAAATACATATATATTTTTTTACAAGAATTAAAAATGAACATGAATTGCTTAATTCAGGCCAAACACGCCACTGTTTGTGAAACCCACACAAAGGATCCTAAAAAAGATTTCTACAATTACAACTTCTTTTTTGAACAGTCCAGTGTGCTTATTGCAGTTAATTAGCTCCAGACCCGACCGCGTTGCGCAAATTTCTGCAAAGTGGGATTCAAGATGAATAAATGGAAGAGTTTCATAGTAGGAGCAAAGATGACCGCCACTCATAACATATACCATAATTTCTGGTGTATAAGACAAAGTGACACGCACTAAACCACAAAAAACAAATTTGTACATATACAACACACACCAAACTATACGCCGCACATGTCCAAGTCATAAAATGACATTATGGTGTGCATGCGTCTGTGAGGACCAGGCAGCTCTTTATTTGACAGGAGTCCAATCGCAACGATCTTACCAACCCATCGGAAATCGCAGAAGGTCATTACTCAATATAACAGTCTGACTCACGGTTTAATCTTAGATAGAAGGCTAAAATCTACACACAGCAACGTAACACTCAAAAGGTAGCTAGGGAATATACAAGACAAGTACCAATACAAGTTTAAAATAAATAGCAGAGCAGTTCATTGGCCCACGGCTGCCAGGGGTGCCCCGGTGGCAGAGGTTGAGCTGAAGCACGAGCTCCCTCTGGCGGCTCGGATGCCACACAGGAGGTGCTGCCGGCCACTCTCTACCCTGCTAACCTGCTCCTAGCACTCAGCTAATAGTCAAGTCTAGCCAGCTGATGTCACACACATCACTTCCCTGACCCCGCTTCTTAAAGACACACACAAGTCACAGAAAGTATTACACTTTACCACGTCTTTTGAATGCTTTAAAATTGTATTTTTGCTCCTTTTGCTATTTTAATGCTCAAAAATGCTTAATTTAGTCCATGAACGGTTTGCATAAATATGCATTTTTTGAAAACTAATAGACCATATTTAACCATAAAACATCAATCATTTAATAGTTAGTTTTAGAAAAAACATGATAAGAGTGAGGGAGCGATGTTTAAACCACAATGCGGTGAGTGACGACTGTACAGACGTGTGCAAAATTCAGAATTCAATTTGAGGAATGAATTTGAATTAACTCCTTCCCAGAGGATGTTGAATTGAATTCAATGCAATTCATTCGCATCACATATCCGTAAAAATTAAGATAATTTCAATTGACCTTTTTTATTTCAAATGCAAGTACAGACACTAACGTTACTTCTTTTTGTTTGAAAGTTCAAAGGAAACGATATTTTGGAAAATGCAGTAATCATTTATTGAAGTACTTCACAGGAACAAGTTGTTGCATCTAATGAGCAACAGTTCCTCAAATGTTTTGTCATTGAGGCAGCATTGTTCTGGTCTGAACACAGAAATATCCTCTCAAAAGGTATGGCCAGACATTTGCATGCAAGTAAAGCTAGGTTTGGGAAACTGTTTTGGTTTTCCTTCCAGAACAATAAGGGATTGGTATATTCAGGCAAACGTGGTGTGTTCAAGTCAACTGATTCCCAGTTCATGTTTTAAGCTTCATTAATAAGCTTCATTTTAAGCATCACCACCACCTTAATTGAGCATCATAAATTTCTTTGAATTTCATGCAATTCGAATTGCGAAATTAAATTCTAATTTTTGTACTGCACTGCTATACTGTGGGCCGCACAGTGGATGAGTGGGTAGCATGTTGGCCTCACAGTGAGGAGGTTCTGGGTTCAAATTGTCCTTGTGAGTGTGACTGGGTGTATGTCTTTGTTTATCCATATGTGCCCTGCGATTGACTGGCGACCAGTCCAGGGTGTACCCCGCCTCCCGCCCAAAGCCAGCTGGGATAGGCTCCAGCATCCCCGCGACCCTAATGAGGATAAGCGGCATAGAAAAAGGATGGATGAATGCTATACTGTGTAATATTTTGCCAGTGTAACCGGAACCCACCCATCCGACTTTGCCTGGGGTAACTCGAAGTCCGCCCCCAAATATTGGATCAAATAAGGCTCGGTAATTGCACAAAATGTCATCAGTGCTGCTTTTGGCATGCATCGCACCGCAATGATTTCAAGTAAATCATGTGGTTGAAATAATCCAGGAGGCTCTCCCGCTTACTTAAGCTCATGTTCTTACCTTTCCTGTACAGATAGCAGAACAAAAGAGGAGAAGTGTAGTAGGACAGATGCCATAGTGCCGAGGCCTGGAAAACATGCCATGATGAACACATGAATTATTAAGATTACATGGAGCTTCATTTCATAAGCCTCACTGTAAGAATACTGACCCAACCAAGGATGCTGTCGGTGTGCTTCTCCAGACTCCCCGGCTGGTAGTTCCATCCCTGTCCAAAGGAGGGAAATAAAACCGCCATATTCACCTCTTACGAATTGTACGACCCAGTCGGCGCCATAGAGGCGTTACTGCAGGATGCTAACGCTAGCATTAGCAGGTCCGTGACTTGCGGCTAATAGATGCGCCGTCTCTCGCCGTGGCGGTGAAATACAGTCAGAGGACACAAAACAACGGGATGTTGCTGTGTGACTCTTACTTGCTTTCGGGATTTCAACATTAGCCGGCCCGCTGCGACGACAGCGAACCACTTCCGGATGCTACAGCTTTCTTACAGGCGCCGGAACAGCACGCATGTACGTGTTAGCCGCACAAGGAATGGCGAATGGAGTTCGTGGTTCTTACCCTCCTGCCTGCTCTTCCTTCGAACGGAGGTTCGTCAGGGGAGCGATGAATTCTTTGAAGATGAGGCCCCAAAACACAGCGGAGCCATGTCCAGCCGGCCATTCTTCCTGGATGACGACGGAAGCCGGCGATGGCCAAACAACGCGAACGTGACCCACCTCAAAACTGTCTTCATTTTTGCTTTTTATTCTTTTTTAAATTACACGCAGGCAGAATTATTAATAACTAACTTATAAGATGCACATGGCAGAATTGTAAATGCCAACAGGATGACTATCCATTCCAAACAAGCGTCTTCGCGCGTCTACTGTAGAACTGTAATGGCATCAAAAGACAACAGCAACACTTGAGTACAGGTTCGTTACATACAAACACTGGATGCTGTCCCAAAGCCAATTAGAACTTCCTGTTCATGCTGTGCTCCTCCTGCTGCAGCAAGCAGGACAGATGCGACAGCGGCACGTGGTTGATGTGTGCAAATACTGCAGGTCATCAGCTTTGACATTGCTCGGATCTGAAAAAAGGGGAGCGCACAAAGCTCAACACCAAAATCTCCACTTCCACATGCCTTTCAATACAAACACAGGCACGCCATTGACAACACAAGCGACTGCAGTGTCGCCTGTCAGGGCGCAACCTGATATCATGCCAGGAGTCACGGTGATGTGCAGGCCAGCATGACTGCAGTGCACAGCTCAAACACACAGACACTCACACATATGTAGGTGATACAAGCGTTTACCGCTCCAGTTCCTTGTAGACATCATCCTTTCTTGGTTTTAAATCCTGGATGACAAAACGAAACGAGGAAAGGAGGTCAACGTCTGGACAGAGATTCTGTTTTTCCACCCTTTCAATCAGACGGACTTATTAAATGTACCCCAGTGACACTTGAGAAGCCGTGGATTTAACCTCGGACTGATATATTGGAAGGCAAGATGGAGGAAGAGACGGGCTCAACATGCTACATTAGAACAATCACTGTATCACACTTGAGCCAATCAACATGTACCATTATCATTTTCTAAAAACAGAAAAAGAACAAAAGATAATGTGTAGCAACCAATAGGTAGCTTGCCACGCATGTCCAAAATGCGCCCCGGGATGCATTTATGGCCTGCAGCTGTTTTTCTTTGTCTAAATGAAGAATGAAAACAAAGTGTGGATGAATTTCTAATCTAATAATAATTTCACCGAATCTATTAAATTCTACCAAAAACAACAGCGGGCTGTGCAGGAGTAAGGGGTACGTGGCTTCAGGTCTAATGTCTGAAGGGCAATGCGACTGTAAAATGTTTGGGAACCACTGTTCTACAGTATATGTGCAAATGTCTTAGGCCACCATTAGATATGTCGTTTTAACGACAACTTAACAACCTTACCTAAATATAATGACACTTAGTAGAGAGAAAATCCCCCCCAAGGCTGAATTGTGGTATCGTCGGGCCACTGTTAATTCTCCTGAAAAGTATCCAAATTAGAAAATTTGTGATTTTTTTCCAGCCCTATTCCACGTAAACTATTGATGAATGGATGGAAACACTTATTCCCCTGTGTTGCCATTATTGTCGACCTTAGTCATGTCGTACTCCGGACTGAGAAGTGTCTTGCAATCAGTTCAATCGTGTTCCATGGTTATTACCATACTTTTCCAGTTTGCCATCACTAGTGCCCTCCCGGGTGGGCATTAGAAAGAGGGTAAATATACTGAGGTTCCACGTGATGTCATGCATGGTGACTTTAAAGGCATATTTTTGAAGAGAAACACGCTGTTTGTTGTGCAGTAACTCACCATGTAGACCGAACCCGGAGGAGCAACCTGTCGAGAGGGGAGGAAAACTGCTTTAATGAACAACAAGTGAGGGAGGGGAGACGACAGGGAGAGAACAAAAAAACACGGCAAGACAGACAAATGGGAAGACAAAGAGCGAGAGAAGGTGAGAAGTGGGAGAGCAAATTCATCAAAGGGTGTACTGTGCTGCCAAATGGCCCATTTTTATCACCTGTCTGACATCTTCGGGATTCTCATAGATGTTCTCCGCCTCGCCCGAGTGGACGGACAGGGACTGCTCAATAGCTGTGTACACACACACGCACACACACGCACACACACACACACACACACACAAAAGTGGGAAGGAAATAGGGTCAGATTCATTGCAACAACCCCAGAGGATGTCACAGGCTGTATCAGTCAGTCAGACAAGCGGGGCCAAAGATGCGCAGAGGACAAGGCTGGAAGGACTCACCGCGATCCGAGATGTGCTTCTGTCTCCATAGCAACACAGCAACAGCCGCGGCAAACAGGGGCACCAAAAGTAATAAAGCGGAGAGGGAAGAGAGCTGCCACGGTGCGGGAACACTGACACTCTCTGCCAGAGAGAAAAAAGAAACAGGGGCGAGGAAAGATCAAATAAAACTGCAGTTTCTTATGTAGTTGACAAGTTGTTGCTGCACTCTGAGGCCAGACCAAGAGGGAGGGGCAGACTTGAATGCTATATTTCTGATGCTTGACTTTGGAAGACGCCCCCTTTAGCATGTTGCATGTATTTTCATCATGCAGCTGTCAGTCACATGCAACGCGGCAGTGGAACAAGAAGATGAGGCTCAGACAAGTGTCAGTGAAAAGTCTACAGCGCCAGTCGATCTGACACACACTCAACAAGTGCTGTCGATAGGAAGCGTGGGGAGGTGGGAAAATGGCCGTCCTTTAAGAGCTTGTTTTGGAAAAGCGTGGCAGAAAATTTGAGCAAAATCTTACATCTATTTAGCAAAGTTAAGAAAGTCCGAAAATTGATTTCCCCTCCCACAGAAAACAACACGAGGGTGAATTGACCATAGCCTGTTTTACACAGCCAAAACAAGAGCCTGTGCCTTTTACACAGAACCCAACGATGTTTCTGCAGCTTTTACACGGTGACACCAGATAATTGGACACAAGACTGGTTTAACACAAATGACTAGAGCCTGTTGCACAGCCTGTCTGCCATTTTTTCTGTAGAGCTGTTCTGTATAAACAGCATCTTTAAGTAACATAGTTGCATCTGGCAGTTTTTCCGCCTTCTGAAGTAGCATTGCACGTAATCACTGCAAAATGGCTGCAACAACAGAGCCATAAACAGAAGATTTATCCCCTTGTGCCCTTCATACAGAGCCCACTGAACCTACAGAATCTACTTTGTGAATCTGCCATGAGACAAGATGCCATGAGACTGTTTTACACCACCTAAAAACCTAAAGCTGCCACATTTACGGGCTTTTTTTGGTGCTGCTGTTCTGTGTAAACAACATTCACATTAGGGTGACCAAGTATGGCCATTTTTGAGGACATTGGTTGTCATTGTTTTTCTTTAGGCTATCAAAATTGCTAATTTTATCATGTTTTTTAACTTATTTCTCCAGTAAGACTTGAAAAGATAGCTATTATTTCCTTGCAGGCCGATTTTTAGGCATTATTTCTATTATTATTTCATTTCGGAGATTGTTATTTTTGCACCATTACAACTTTTAGGTATACAGTAGTAACATGTCGTATAACCTCTGAGAAGCTTATATGAATTTGTGTCTTTGGTTAAACATAGTACATTTATTTATTATTATTCTATTAAATTCTGTTATTACTATATTAGTTTAATGCTGATATTAAAGTAATTATTTTGCAAATAATGAAAATATATATTAAATATACATATAGTTGAATTATATTCATTTATATATGCTTCTTTTTTTTTATTTATTTAAGTATTTAACATGTAAGAAGTACATATGATTATTTTTATTTTATTTACTTTCGGTCCATACGGGAGGCATACTTTACTGTATTGAAATTATGAGACATCTTTAAGTAAACTTTGAGTATCATTTGAGTATCTCATTGCCAGGACGAGTGTTGTCAAAATACAGTCACCCTAACCCAGTGGTTCTCAGTTATTTTCTGTTGAAATGTTGTTTGGCATGTTTACACTAACATTAAAAGTACTCCCTGCTTCCCGCCACACAGTTCACCGCGGGTTGGTGCAATTGACTGGGCCCTTTTAAACTCAAATTATAAAGCTCACAAAAAAATCATACAAGCCCCACCTCCTATCGAGCCCGGGGTGGGGGCGTGCCGCCCTCCCAGCCCCCCCTGATACCCTCCCTGCCATAACCAACATGACATGCTTTTTGTTTTTGGAAGTAGCATCACAGCCATAAAAAAGTAGGGATTTTGCAAAATTGCTGCATCATAGCTGTAACAAAAGAGTCAGCATTTAACCAGCTGTGCATTTTACACAGAAATAAGAGAAGCTGGATACTGACTCATCCATGTACGCTTTCACGCACTAACACAGCATCTTGCAGTTGTTTAATGCAAGAATTAAGGGGCCACTTTGACACAGTTTGTACGTTAAACGGGCTAAAACAATGTAGATAAAGGTATACTATATGAAGAAAACAGTGACATCTTAGTTTTTTACAGTCTGACAAATCAAAGTAGTGTAACATGTAATATATCTCATTAATAATACATTTATGTCATTTTCAGAATATCCCTAGGAACAATTAAAAACAAGCTTTGGTGAGAAAATAGCTGCGTGTTGAAAACCTCAGGTCTAATGTAAACAGCTGTCTATGTTAGAGGAGTCACTGGTGGTAACATGTTTATTTCAGAGCCACACAGCCAGCGATTAGCTCACTTTCTCTGCAACATAATTTTGTGTGACGAGTGCACGTGTGAGATGAGACTCGTCAAGTGTGTTTGCATAATGATGATGACATCAGTCTTGTCAAACACAGCCCCCGCGGGTGTTTTTCACATACAAAGGGAAGTGCCGGTTTCCACAGAGACAGCTGTAATTTAGCCTCGCAATAAAAGATATTCGACCCGTGAGTCCCGTGACTAGGACTTTTAGCATAATTATGGCTCTAAATGCAAAATGTATGCAGCGGGCCGCTAACCTTGCACAAGTGACTGTTGCCCTCATCCACTTTGACAAATTCTGTTTGTAAAAGAAACGACCCACGGGCGCCACCTTCGCCCCCAAGTCACGCCCATTAGCCACCTTCAAAGTGATCAATCATAACGGGTCGCGTGAGCTTTATTTGACTTGCGAGGATGTGCACAGCTTGCTAATGGAATACAGTGGCGGGTGCTGACCCTGAAGGCTGACCCACACTGTTCTCCATGCCAGATTTAACACATGAATTACGGTAATTGGGTGCCGAGTGAAGTGGGGGCATAAATGTACTATATGTATCACTACTTCTCCACCCTCAGCTTCACACCTTTTCTTTACTTCTCTTGGCGCTTTATCTCATCTTTTCATCTCAAATGAGGAGCTGGTGGGGTAAGAGAGGTGGGTGGTACTGAAAAAAATTATATCTCAGAGAATCTTTCTCATTTAAAGCAATACAAAAACATATGGCTCCCTGCTTCTTTTAGCTTCCGCAGGTATGGTAACGTTGCTTGATTAGCTGAAGACACACTGCATAACAAGGCAAAATGCTAGTCAAAGATCCTCTTAATGACAGGAGCACTCTTGTGTTTTTGTGTTTTTAATCATCCACTGCAAAAATTCTATTCAAAGATCCTCTTTCTGACAGGAACACTACTGTTTTTAATGAGCTACTGGAAAAAAAGTGGTCAACGATGCTCACTGAAAAAAAAGCGAGACAGAGATCATCCATAGGACAATAACGCTGAGCTGTTTTTAATGTTATTTTGCAAAAATGATCTTCTATATGACGGGATGTCTTCAGTTTTTAAGGATTTACTATTAAAATGTTATTCAAAGATCCTATTTATGACGGCAGGGCTTTGCTGTTTTAAAGGCTACTGCAAAAAATATTCAAAGATCCTCTATACCGTATGACAGTGGCGCTCTGCTGGTTTTAAGGACGCACTAGAGTGCCAAAATGCTGCTTTAAGACCCTCTATATGACAGGATCGCTCTTCTGTTTTTAATCATCTACTGCAAAAATTCTACTTAAAAATCATCTTTCTGACAGGAACACTGTTGTTTTTAATGAGCTAGTGGAAAACAGCTAGTCAAAGATCCTCCATATGACAGGAGCGCTCAGCTGTTTTTAACGATCTACTGGAAAAATGCTAGTCAAAGATTCACTTTATCGACAGGGTCATCTTTCATTTTTAAAGTTTTACTGCAAAAAAAGTCAAAGATCCTCTATATGTGTTCAAGGATGTAAAAGAGTATCAACATGCTACTGAAAGATCATTTATATGACAGGAACGCCCTTGCTTTTTAATCATACATTCATTCATTTTCTATGCCGCTTATCCTCATCATCGCGGGTATGCTGGAGCCTATCCCAGCTGACTTTGGGCGAGAGGCGGTGTACACCCTGGACTGGTCGCCAGTCAATCGCAGGGCACATATAGACAAACAAACATTCACACTCACATTCATACTCTAATGGACAATTTAGAGGTGCCAATTCATCTACTGCAAAAATACTAGTCAAAGACTAGACGATTTTTTATGATCTTCAAAGTAGATCATTAAAAATAGTAATACTAATACAAACTAATACTAATAGTAATACTAATAAATACTAATAAAAAAACCTCTGTATGACAGATGGGCTCATCTGTTTTTAAGAATTTACAAAAGACAGGAGGCAGAGCTGGAACTGGCAGAGATGAAGATGCTGAGGTTCTCTTTGGGTGTGACCAGGATGGACAGGATCAGGAATGAGCACATCAGGGCGACAGCACAAGTCAGAGGTTTTGGAGATAAAGTCAGAGAAGCCAGAATGCGATGGTTCGGACATGTGCAGAGGAGAGAGAGAATATATTGGTAGAAGGATGCTGAGTTTTGAACTGCCAGGCAGGAGGCCTAGAAGAAGACCAAAGAGGAGGTTTATGGATGTAGTGAAAAAAGACAAGAAGGTAGTTGCAGACGAGTCAAAGATCCTGCAGTGCTGTGTTTTATTGATCTACTGCAAAAGTGCTAATCAAAGATGTTCGGTATGACAGGAGAGCAGGGACTTCTGCAAAAACACTCGTAAAAGATTCTCTATATAACAGGTTCTCTCTGCTGTTGTAGAAAAATATTTTAACGAGCGAAAAAAAACTTTAATTTGCATTCCATGACACTAGTTGGCGACAGCACTGCATCATGATGTACTGGGTGATACCAGAAGTACCACAAATAACAACAGCAGCGCCATCTACTGAATCAGATGAGTCACTGGCCCAACTTGGCCCCACTGCAAGTGGACTGTAATGACAAAAAGTCAAGAAAATATTTGTTCTAAATATGAATGCAGAATTTGACCCCAGGCTATCATTTTTCACATTTATGTAACGGTAATAAATTAAAAATAAATTGCAGCAATCAAAACATAACCTCTCTTTAACACATAAGCTCACCTTACCCCACCTCTTAAACATCCCCAATGCTTAACCTCCTCTTTTATTATCTATAAAGGCCATTCATTTTCTCATTATGCTCGCCTATAGCTGATGTGCGAATATAAGCAGACAGAACCTCAGGACATCTTCTCCAACAATAACTAAATTATTCAGGCTCATTGTGTGTCTGAGGCGGAGATCAGGAGGATGTGACAGCTAAATGGATCCCCCCTGGTTCTGATAAGTCCAATGCATCACTTAGATCATGGAAGGGCAGCCTCGGAGCTCATTGTAATGCACGCTGAAGCTGCAGCTATGGGAGAAATGGAGACGGGAAGCAAGGGAGTGAGGCATCCAAAGATGGGGCTTTATGGCTCATATGGGGCGACAACACTTTTTATTATGTTATGGTTTGTTGGTACTTCACACCCTATCATGTATTGACGCAGAAAAAAGTCTGAAAAATGCAACAAAACAGGCAAGATTGTGTGCTACCTTGTTGCTTGACCATGTGTGTGGAGCTGACAGTTTGGCCATTGTTTAGCTGCAAGGTACAGGTGTAGTTCCCAGCTGTGTCTGAGGTGATGGGTAAGGGCAAATAGGTTCTCACACTTCCAGGGCCACTGCTCATCGTTTCCAGCCTGTGACTCTTATTCTGGTGCTCCCACATTGCACTCTGAACCTCAGACAATGTGCTGTAGAGACAGTCCAGCTCCAGCTTAGAGGACCAACGGCTGGTCGTCACTGTGGTGGGGAAGGAGGGGAAGAGTCAGAGAGGAATTGAATGAATAGTAATGCTCATTAGTTTCAAACCTGCTGAACTTGCAATTCAACACGTCTGAAGAGGAGTAGGAAGAAGAAGACCTTATTTAATTCTACCTCTTTTAGAAAAGAAAAGAAGAAAGAAAAAAAAAACATATCAATAAAAAAATCAGGTTGAAAAAAGATAATGATGAATAACTTGAAATTAAAAGTAAGAAATAAATAAACAAAAATTGCAAATGCATGAGGTGAGAAAATTAAGAAATTAATAAAAAATAAAAACATAAGTAAATAAATAGAATATTGTATAATGTAAAAATAAATTCAGTATATAGACTTAAATTCAATTGCTACTTTTTCCTTCATTCATGAATAAATATTTCCTTTTAAATAATAATAAATGAATAAATCAAGATAAATGTTATCACACTATGGTAAGATAACAGAAAATAAAACAAATTTAAAATTAATATAATTACAAAGTCAAAGACTAAAGATATTCAAAATAAATTAATAAATAAGTAAATACAAACGAGTAAACTATGTATAATGTATGAATAAATTCAGAATAATACAGAATATAGAAGTGAAATTCAATCAGGATAATTGATATCAGACACTATAGAAATAAAAACAGAAAACACATGACTAATAAATAAATATATTCCAGAAAACAGTATGAGTAGGTGACAAGGAGTGTGAGGCAGGATGAGAAAATGACTTCATGGCTGGTGTGACTGGTGGAAAGGCCAAGGGCAGATGGGGAGTAATGGGCTAAAAGAGGACATGTGAAAAAGAGCACAATCCAGTGAGAGGTCAAAATAATATATATTCATTAAAGTGATTTGTTGCTAATGCATTGCTTGACTGTGACTGATGTTTAGTGTCTCATCAAAGTGAAATGAGAATCCATCTGGGCGTAATCAAGCTCTGCACGCCCCCCGCCCCCACCCTGCACACCCACATAAAAATGCACACATTTCAGTATTGATTAGAGAGATCAGCGTGGGCCACCTACAGCCTCCGTGGGAGGGCAGCAGGTATAATTATACATAATGATGCTCATAATGAGGTAGGGTAAAAATATATGCCTCACATGATTGCTGTGTGGGTGCACGCATGTGTGTATTCAAGACACTGACTGATCGGCTTGTCATGTCTGCGCAGCTCTGATGGATGCCACCAGGACTGTGATTAGTAAAGTTGCTTGTGAGACGACCATGGCAGGGATGTACCACTCAGCTGTTTGTTTGTGCATGGCTGAAGAGGCTTATTTTTCCAAGAAGTGTAAAATGTTTCCAAGAATAATTTATGCCAATCAACCAATTACTCCGTTGTTCTGTTTGTTAATCTAATAAGATTTTTTTGTTATATTTAGATTACTGTTAGACAATGGAACATCTGTTAAATTACCCAAATTGACTGGACGGCATGTATTTATTTGATGGCTGTCAGATAAATAGGTGAATGCATCAATAATGTGTTAATGGAAGTTTCCTTTAACGGCACTATTTTTGGGGGGCACACAATTGACGTGCACACATTTGACCCTCAGCCCACCCTGTGGTTTGAGGAAGTAACAGTGTGGGAACAAAAACTGTATTATTTATTATTGTTGTTTTAGTTTTAACCTGCTTGTACACGCAGGCTGTGTTTGTTCGGAGTTGAACATTAATATTCCGGGACGTTTGTAAATTCAATTGTACAATATACAATTACATCATGTCCCTAATACAGTGGTTCTCAACTTTTTTCTGTCATGCCCTACCCAAATGGAAAGAAATACTTTCACGCCCCCCCGGATTTGAAAAACTATTGAGAAACTTTTAATATCTATTCATTAATCTGTACTGTGGAGACTGAATTTGAAAGTGAAACCAGGAAAATGCAACAACATTGAGAGTTATGAAGAATACAAGCGTATTTAAGAGTCAAATTGCATGTTAAGTGCAATAATTGTGTACATGTTGGCAAGTCTGCAGTAAGATGAAAAGTACTCCCTGCCTCTCACGCCCCCCCCCCGACAGTTCACTGCGTCCCCCCAGGGGTGCCTGCCCCAGTCTTTGAGAGGCACTGCCCTAATATAATGTTATTTAAAAAATAAAAAGTACCACAAGGTGAAACCTGCGTGCGGCCAGGGGCACACATACCACAGTTTGAGAATACATGTTGTCAATTACAATGTGCATTTATGTTGGTATCTGCTTGGTAAAAAAATTATGTGTGTATTTATGTGTGACATCTAACAAATGTCATTGCTCATGTTGTCGTGACTTTCATTTACGGTTCTATGGTTATCATTACACGTTGCCTTGTTGCCATCACTGGTACCCAAGAAGCAAAATGCATTTGACTTTGGAGGTTTAATTCTATCTGTTTATTACTCTGTTGTTTTTAAATGCGCTCATGAATATCATGGTTAATCATGTAACCGCTACCTGCTTTGGATGAATGGAATGTTTTGGATTGTATATATTCTTTTAATAAATTCCTTTTCAATTTATTTCCAGAAGAGTTATTTGGTGGGGGAAAAAAAAACGTCATCTTCATTTCAGTGCGATAATTACCAAGGCTGTGAGAGGAAATGATTGTCTAGGCCCCGCATAAAATTAAAAATAGTCGTGGAAACAACTAGAGCAGACAAACACCACCTGAAAAGCTTCACCACAGAATTTTTGCGTTTTTCTTTTTTTCTTCTTGGCACCTACTCGTAACAGGTGCAGCTCTTCCACCAGAGTCCCGATGAGGTTGCCGGGCAACGGCTCAAATTGGTGCAGGAGTTTAAAGCGGCAATTTTAATTTGACCTTAAAATGTTGGTACACTATGTCACTGTCTTTCCTGGACTGTTTGTTGTTTTTGGTTAGGCTGATTAGGGTTGTCCACAGTGAGGCCTCATGCCACCAGCTACATTTTACTGGACTGCAACACTTTGTAAAAATACTATTTAATGTATGTAAAAAGAAATATTACAAAAAATATACAAAAATACAAAAAACAGCATAAAGAATTATTGCTAATAATAGACCTTTCCTTCTCTCAATGCAGTCAAACCTCTTGCTTACGCCACACTTTCTGTACACTGTCTTAATTTTCAAACTAGAACAAACTAGTCCTTTTGTGCTGCACTGTAGCGTTCCACGAAACTGACCGCCCAGACAAAGTAAATTTTGTATTGAGTGTGGCTGCTAAATAACACGCCAAGGGGCCAGAAAAGTTGTGAGTGGCAGCAAAGAATCACTGAATTTGATGTACGGGAAGTCCACATCAACGTTCATTAATTCATCAATCTTGGAATCCGTCTGGAATTGATTCATTGGATTTACATAATTTCCTGTTGGAATATGTTGCTAAAAATGCGACAAAAGACACAAAAAAAACATTGATAAGGATCTGATTGATGTGATGCACAGCATGAGACACTCACAAAACAAAATCATCAGAGGAAGGCAGACAAGTGGAGGCTTGGCTGCAGGCGATCAACCCTCTCCTAGCAACAGACTCCGAAATCTTGTCTTTGAATGCACAGAATAGGACACTTGGCAGGGATGTTGCTAGAGCGTAGTCCCTCTCTAGCAACAGTTCCTCAAAACTCTTGGCCGACCTCTTAATACGGGACACGTGCTAGCCAACAAATTATCATTACCATCAAACCTAATTATCATTATATCTATTAGTAACATTTCTCTTGTATGCATAAAATATACAGTATATATACTGTATAGTAAATCCAAGCATAGGTATAAAACAGGATTGATATGCTGATATATGATGATGGTATAATGAGTAAAAACACATTAATATTAATGTATATTGTACATGTGGGCTATCTTGTGCATGTAATACTGCATATTGTGTTAATCTAACAGGCTTTAGTGTGGGGGTGGGAGTAAATAAGCTTGTCTTCTTCCACTCCTTTTCGAGCCAAATAGTTTTCTGCTTGTATGTGTATTTTCATTATGTATTGTTCTGTATATTTTGTGTGCTTCGAAAAAAACAAAACAATAATAATTAATGAAACAACAAGAATTTGTTGACACAGAAGGAGACTAACATGAGGGTAACAGTAATGGTGTCCCAACTTTGTCCACCAGGGTTCCACCAAAGGCCACAAATTGAGAAATCAAGAAGTGGATCTCATCCACTTAATGATCCGACCCTTGTAGGAACCTTGTTTATCATTTTGTGTTCCATTTCATTCTTGTTTACCGTTTATTTTGTAAATAACTTTCATTTCCTTTCTGTTTGCAGCAGCCCGATCTGGCACTATTTTATTCTGGAAATGTACTTGAAGATGACACCACATTTGCTGTATATGTTTAATTTTGTCTAAATAAAAAATAAAAATAAAAACAAATCTAAAAAAAAAACCAACAAATTTTGGCATCACTGGGGCGTATTTGGCGTAACACTTTCTGTATTTGGTAAGTCCATCCATCCATTTTCTATGCAGCTTATCCTCACTAGGGTGACGGGGGTATGCTGGAGCCTATCCCAGCTCACTTCAGGCGAGAGGTGGGGTACACCCATTGTGTTATTGTCACCTGTCACTCAGGGGGTTGTATTACCAAATGGTACAGTGTAAGATCTTCTTCTTCTTTTCCTTTCGGCTTATCCCGTTAGGGGTCGCCACAGCGAATCAATTGCCTCCATCTAACTCTGTCTTCTGTATCCTCTTCTCTTGCGCCAACTACCTTCATGTCCTCTTTCACTACATCCATAAACCTCCTCTTTGGTCTTCCTCTAGGCCTCCTGCCTGGCAATTCAAAACTCAGCATCCTTCTACCAATATATTCACTATCTCTCCTCTGGACATGTCCGAACCATCTCAGTCTGGCCTCTCTGACTTTATCTCCAAAACCTCTAACATGTGCTGTCCCTCTGATGTGCTCATTCCTGATCCTGTCCATCCTGGTCACACCCAAAGAGAACCTCAGCATCTTCATCTCTGCTACCTCCAGCTCTGCCTCCTGTCTTTTCCTCAGCGGCACTGTCTCTAAACCAAACAACATCGCTGGTCTCACCACAGTTTTGTACACCTTTCCTTTCATTTTAGCTGAAACTCTTCTATCACACATCACACCCGACACTTTTCTCCACCCATTCCAGCCTGCCTGCACACGCTTTTTCACCTCTTTTCCACACTCTCCATTGCTCTGGACTGTTGACCCTAAGTACTTAAAATCCTCCACCTTCTTTATCTCTTCTCCCTGTAACCTCACTCTTCCACTTGGGTCCCTCTCATTTACACACATGTACTCCGTCTTGCTGCAGCTGACCTTCATTCCTCTCCTTTCCAGGGCAAACCTCCACCCCTCAAGCTTCTCCTCCACCTATTCCCTGCTCTCACTACATATCACAATGTCATCTGCAAACATCATAGTCCATGGAGATTTCTGTCCAAACTCGTCCGTCAGCCTGTCCATCACCATCGCAAACAAGAAGGGGCTCAGAGCTGATCCCTGATATAGTCCTACCTTCACTCGGAACTCCTCTGTCACACCTGCAGCACACCTCACTACTGTCTTACAGTCCTCATACATGTCCTGCACCGCTCTAACATACTTCTCTGCCACTCCAGACTTCCTCATACAATACCACAGTTCCTATCTGGGCACCCTGTCATAAGCTTTCTCCAGATCTACAAAAACACAATGCAGCTCCCTCTGACCTTCCCTGTACTTACAGTAAGTGTAAGATAAATGTGTTTTATTCTATTTAAAGTTCAGGTTAGATTTGATTTGGTTGCGCGGCAAGGATTTACTGTGTGCTGAGAACACAAGATGCGTGCGCACAGCTTAGAGGGAATGTTGGGTGCCACAAATCTCATTAACAGTCAGTAAAACTATCCCTTTCACGGTGGTTGCCACCAGTAGCAAAAGTTGATTTGCATAGAATGATGTTCGTTGTTGTAACAAAAAAGTATCAAAGATGACAGCAGCTACTTGACATATTCCAGATGAAGTTAGATGCTTGCCTCTAACGCTGACAAAACTCATCTCATCTAATTCCCAGCAGGAGCGTAATGAGGCGCTTTTTCCAAAATGTCACAGTCTTCCATTGAACAAGTGTCAGACAAACAAGAGAAAAAAAGTGATTAAATGAGGGGCGCTCACCAGACACACAATGAATAGAGGAGCCTTCATTTCTTGTTTTTTAGTAGAGCATGGAAAGGATTCATGAGATGTGGCCTTCACACTCATCGGAGCTCAACACATCTGGAGGGGGTGTTTGGTACCACCGTTGTGAGAAAACACATTTCACTTGTTAAAGAATGATGTTAACCAGACCAGTGGAGCTCAACAAGATAACATGACTCTGCTATCCTGACAAATGGGTTTAATATTCATTAATATTAATTTGCAAAATGAATGTGTATACATGAATGTTATGGTGTAGGTCTGACTGTTCCTGTTCCTGCATTCTCAGCCTCTTTCACGCAGAGATCTGGCCCAATTGCTGCTTCAGAGTCGGGATTTATCCCCCTGTACCTTTTACACGGAAGCCAGCAAAGAGGACTATGGAATCCCACAATCAGATACTTAAATACGTAACAGCTTCAGCGTCTGCTATGATATATAAAATACTTGCAACAATTCATGTCAGTACAGTAGGACGAAAAAAGCAAGGGCCAATATTGACATGAAAATGTAATATCGGTCAATATCAATATGGTATTGTTTTTTTCCCCTATAGTGAAAAACAATTTAAAGAAATGCTGCACACAGGCCTATGGGCTACCGTATTTTCCAGCGTGCAAATGATGACCTAATCGTCTTAAGCATGTAAACAACTGTGTGGTGTCTCCTTCGGATATTAAACTTGAGATTTGCAATGACTGCGAAGCGTTGCTTACGCGTGGCGGAACCAAGACTTCTTCCTTCAGTACTTCCAATTTCCATGTCAAAAGCCATTAATCAGAAAATTATGGACTGTATTGCACTGGATAACCAGCTCTTTTATATTGTGTGTATGTATATATATATATATATATACAGCACGCCTAATTCACCAAACTTGTGGAGTCTCTCCAGCCACGCCTTGCCATGCCCATTTGCAAGCATTCTCAGATATTTGCTTCCCCAACCCAATGTTGCTTACCGCCACATCAAGAAGCCAGCTGCCTTTGCTGTATCCATTAGCTTCACTACAGATATGTGTTACTTCCATAACAGGAAATACTGGATGGTACACAAATCATCATCGGTATCAGATATCGGTCTCAAAATCGGAAATTGAGAGTGGGCCGATATCAGCATATGGGACATTATATCGGACATTCCTACAAAATACCCTTTCACACAGGCAGTGTCAAACTTGTGTTACAGCACTAATACTACCTGCGAAGGTGACTAATGACTGTGTTAACTTACGTCCCACATATTCAGCGTTGATGCTGTTCACACAGAAAAGGCACAAATGGTGAGGAAAAGGCCGGCAGCGTGAAAGGGGTAATTCCCATTTTTGTACTGGACAATGGGACACAAACAATTGAGTCATATAAATTCTGCCCGACAACAAATAGATGGTCAAATACGTGACATGATGAGGAAAATAGAATTCATCTTCTGGTTAACCTACATTTGTGTTATTCCACCAAGACGAGAGGTATTGTTTTCACCCCCATCTGTTCAAAAACTAAATCACAGATTTCCAGGAATCTTTGTAGATACTCTAGGTGACACCTGAGCTGTGGCTGTAGGCAGCCTCTTAAAGTCTTTTGTTTTTATGAACACCACAAGATGGCAGTAGCTGCATTTGCATTATGATCAGCATCCAGCTACCTCTGCATGTTCTTTGAAATGTCGGTTTTGCTACTCAGCTGTTGGTGTGAAACACATGCATATTTTATAATTCACAATAAGCATTCAGCGCTATGAATGCTGGCTGAGCAGTAAAGAGTTTCTGTTTTAGGTATTTGCATTCATCTTACAGTATATTCAATAGTTACAGGCTGTTACTAAACACATAGAGCTTGCAGACCTTGCGCCCATAATCACACACCCAAACACCTGACTGATAAACTACCCAAGGCAGGAACACTCCGATCGCAAACACGTCCTCCTGTCCCAAACGGCTGGCGCCAACATCCAGAGCGAAGGCCACGTTCACACGGACCAACGGGGGTCACCATCCTCTGGCTGATTGGTTCTCGAGAGCTGCAATTCTCAAATTGCGGCCTCATCTGAATGGATCCATACCATCTGCAAACCAGGGCGCTGTCTTCACCCATTGGCTGAGACTCAACCGACATTTGCAACTTGTGATGTACAAAAGGCCGGGGAGGGACAGTTAGCTGTTGTCCTTGTCTGTCTCTGTAGTAAGACTAACTTTTGTGTAGGCCTATAGGGACAGACGGGCACCCCGGAGCTCCGTGTATTAGGTTTGTTTGTTAGGAAATAAATATTCATATCTAAATCACATGGTAGTAATTTAGTCTGCTTTCCTCCAACTCCACACCCACGGGAACTGTGGACCTGAAGTCGCAGGAAGCCGCATTCCAACAATTTGGTGCTCAACGTGGTTGGACTCTACATCTGTCTTCCACCGACGCGTCTCAAAAAAGGTATGCAGAAAACCTGCTTATACGAATTTCTGCAATTGCCCATATCAAATTTTGTGGAAAGACAACTGTATTGTTCACCTGTGGTTTGCTTTGTTTGTGAATTCCAGTAACTCTCTGGTTGTATTTCCTTGTGGTTTAGATTTTTATTTTGACTGTGTTTGGTGTATTGTAAAGGTAGTTTGTCGTCAGTGATTAAGAATCACAAAATTGAGGCCTCTTAAGAGTCGGGGAGGACTCTACTGGTTGAAGGGCCGTAAACGTAAACGCTTCAACTGGGTCCAGTAAAGGGCAGTACACCAATTGGCGGTGACTGGAACGCTTTACTCGGATGCTTACATAGACAAAGAGAAGTACACTATCGCAGTGAGGGAAACGCTTTGTCTATTTGCGATTTAACTTTTTTGTGACTATCTGTTTTTTGTGGTAAATTTTTGCATTTTGTTGTAACACAAGTGTGACAGTATGGAGGGACAGTTAGCTGGTGTCCTTGTCTGTCTCTGTAGTAAGACTAACTTTTGGGTAGCCCTATAGGGACAGACGGCCACCCCAGAGATCCGTGTATTAGGTTTGTTTGTCAGGAAATAAGTATTCATATCTAAATCACATGGTAGTAATTTAGTGTCCTTTCCTCCAACTCGACACCCACGGGAACTGCGGACCTGAAGTCGCAAGAGGCCGCATTCCAACAGCAGTTTGCGACTTATCGCTATTACACCATTTGTTCTGTGTTGTGCAATACACCTTTATTCTATTTTAATCCAGAACAACTGATAAAGCTCCTTTTAGTTGACACAAATGCACCCTAAAACGCCCCCCAACATAATCCTCTGGTTCTGTCAGTTTGAATGGGTTTGACAGATTGTTACAGGTCGAATCACTGCAGCCATCCCAGCACATTCCCTCTTTAGCTGCCTCTGCATGCGCTTTAAAACATAGGTTGGGTACAGCTGGTATACAACACGTACGTGTTACATTTGCCGTACTGTTGTTTATAATGACGTCGTCATAGCTACCAATGAAGGCTGACCAGTTTGCTCCTTTCTGCTATTACAACATTGGTTTTGTCACAGCTGTGTTGTGCAAAATACTTGTTGATACCTGCATGATTTTTGGTGTGATTAATAACAATGTTTGAAGACAATAATAGAGATTACTGCACTGTAGTTTTCCTACCTCATTTGCTCTATTAAAAAAACAGTCACGACCTTTACCACGAATCGGCTATTTTTAGTTTTCCTAATTTAAACCAACTCCATTTCTGTCTGACTTGAGGGTGTGTACCTTTCAGCACATTCAACAGGGTTCTCTGGCTGAAGGAATGGTCATTGAGGAGCACGTCACAGATGTAGAGACCGCTGTCTCTGAGGTCAGGCGTGATGACAAAGGAGAAGCCTCCCGACTCAGCATTATGGCGCGAGTTGTCCAGTTGCAGGTCCTGGCTGTGCGTAGTCGTCAGAGTGCTGCCCCTCCAGCGATCGTAGTGGTACACCAGCTCGGTTATGGTGGACTTTGGGTTTTGCCAGTATAAGAGGACGTAGTCCCCTCGGACATCGGGACAGGTCAGATGGAAGGGCATCATGGCCTGAGATGCAGTGAAGATGGGTGGGCCTGTGAAGGTAAAAGTATGTAATGCATTTTTACACCTGCACCATGTGGGCAAACATGTGACCACAAAAAACACCATTCATGTTTCGCCTCGTCTTATTTGACTCGAACTGAAGTTGCCGACAGTTTTGATGCAATTTCATTTGCAATAGTGAAACATGTCTACTTTTTTGTGCAATCTGTGCTTTAAACTACCACTGCTGCTAACATATGCAATCTGGTGGCGGTGTTCTTCTATTTTTTGTCTGAAAAGAAAAATGTAGCCTTGGGCTGTTTGCAAACAGTCCCTCATTGTTAATGTTAACTATGCTTAACTTCTTTTTCCATTTGCATAGCAGTAAAATCATGTACAAATATTACTTTAATCTTTGCCTGTGCAATTAAGAAAAGCATTATGATGGCAATGTTTGTTTATTTCATTATTTACTAAGGGATTTCTTCTTTTAAAAAATGTGACGAAGGTCAACTAGCATTTGTGATTAACCTCAGAGGTTCCAGTGTATATCGAAGAAGCAGAGATGGACGTGAAGACCCTGCGGCATTAAAAGTCATATTGAGAAGAAATAAAACAGACGAATGGAGCAGTGAAAGGAATAGTGAGAAGAGATGGCAGTAAAACAGTCTGAACATCAATACAATAGGGATTATGTTATTATGTGCAGGGAGTTCTGGTGCTATTGCATTTTGCGTGGACTGATTAGCAAAGTGCTGACACAGGACTTCCTGTAGTGTTGCCTAGTCACTCACCGTGCACTACATCGGTGAATGAGGCCACAATGACAGCTGTGAAGAGGAAGAAAAAAAAGGCAAAGAGTAAATAATACATACAGTAGAGCAACTATAATACCCACTGGACTGTCAGACTTCCAGTGCAGACATTCAGTATGAGTTTGGAATCTTGAAAATTGCTCCATAAAATAAACCCAGCGAAGAGCAGCAGCTCGAGGACGCTTAAATAAATAATGCTGCTGGTGGGCTTACTGGCACACTACAGTACATCATCAACAACACGGTGCGGTACTGCAACGCTCTTTCTCCAACAATCTCACCATCAACAACTATGTCCACTTCAAACTTGAAAAAACCTTCAGGAAAAACCAGACAGTGACACTCGTAGAGCCCGGCGTCGCTGTATGTCACTTGGGGAAGTTTGGCCACGATTCCAGTGTTGGGCTTTCTCTCGGTTTTTAAGGAACGTCCATTTGGAGATTCCCAAGTGATCTGGCGGACAGCATACTCAGGAGTGACCCTGGCGATCAGACGCAGGGTGCTCTGCTGAGGAATGGGGGTGGCAGGAACGACGATGACTGAGACAAGAAGGAAAGGAAAAAGTCATTGTGGAATTTTTTTTTGTAATGACTAAGGGGTTTTTATTCTGTTTTTGTGCCAGCGATGTATTGAGCAGAATATTGAAGCACAGAGGATCTGTACCATAGCGTGGTTGTAGCTCTGCTTCCCATAACTGACATCTATTTTGTGATGAACACACACAAGTTTAGTTTAATTAGGATTTGTAGTTGTAACCTGTTACCGATCTTCTAATTACAGTTTTTAACATTATTAGAATCCTCAAGACATGAAATAACACCCAAGTAGTCACCTTTACATCTACAGTATTTAACCCAATATAATATATAAGTATATAATATAGATATAATCAGAAAAAATACTAATTATCCATTCAAGACATATATAACACTTGTGCTTGCTACAACAAATGTCTTTCGTACGTGTGGACAGGAAGTGACGTTGGGGGTTCAGACTTTTAGCTGGATTACCACGCAAACACTAGCCCTTGTTGGTATTATTATAATTATTATAATTATGTTTTTATTATTATTGTGACATAATTTAAACATGCAATTAAAGTTTCTTTTTTCAATGATCAAGTCTGTATAATACCAATGTAGAATACTACACAATTTGAATGCATTGTCTGGATGCCGTGTATTTGTACTTTAGGTAATTTAGCCTTGCCTATGCATGAAAATGGCTAATTTACGCGACAAATGTATAGAATCTACTAAAATATGTTTAAACCATACAACCATAATCCAGCATGGTTTATTAATTAATATATGTTCAAACTACCAAGCAGCAAGGTTTGACTGTACATCTAAATCAAGTCATAATTTAGCATTAGGGCTAAGTGGGGCAGTGCCCCCCCCCCCCCAGAGATGTGGTTTGTGAGACAGGAGACGGGATTGTGGTGGTAACAGGCACAAATGAACTTGTCCCATTATTATGCTGTTTTTTCAAATCAATTTTTGAGCATGGTCATGCCGGATCTCTCCTTGTCCTTTCTCCACTTGTGTGTGACAGCCCTCTGTTTATAATGGAATAGAATGAGCAGCTGTGGGTGTGACTTTTGTGCACCAATAATTTTGCCTATCTTGAATTTGTCTTTTCTCAGTGTTATTTCTAACTGGATGTTGTGAACTCCTGCTTCCATGTCAGTGTTGTATTGAGCATAATAGTGCAACCCAAAATTGAGTGTGCCATTGTGTGGATGTTATGTCTTCTGTGTATAGTGTGTGTATTGTATTAATTTAAAGACTGTACAAATTTAGTTATGTATTCTGATGTCTGATCTCTTGCCATGAAGTTTTAACAAAATTGTTACATTTATTTTAGATTTTTTAAATTAGGAATTTTAATTAGGAAAAGTAACCCAAATATAAACACATTACCATTAAAGTCTTGCTTGGCTACTCATTTGAATACACAGTTTTTTCAATGAAATCCTACAAAAATGATTGGTTCATGTACATTTTTTAAACTCATTTATTTATTGATTTATTTTATTTTTTAACACTTCTTTTTCTGCTCTTTTTTTCTTTCATTACTGCATCATTTAGTGCTACACATTGTCTAATCTTCTCTCTCCTGATTAGAATGTTAATACAAGAAGTGAAAAAATTAATTATGTTGAATTGTGCAAGTATAAACATGTCTTGTTTTTTAATGTAACTTTGTTAAGCATGTGGGAAACAGATAAAACCATGACCATAACCAGCTCCAGAAACACTGGTTATATATTCCTACCAGAGATAGTGGCCAACAGGATTGTCTTCTCCTTCACTTTCTTCCCTTCCTGCTCTATCGAGCACGTGTAAAGGCCAACATCCTGTTTTGTGGGTTGGAAGAACAGAGAAAAATCTCCTGTGTCTTGGAAGTAGGGGTCAACCAGGCGCATGGAAGGCTTGAAGGCACTGCCGGAGAACCCTTTGTGTACATTGGCCGACAGTGCCAGTTTCCAGTCATCCGCACCATGTAGCTTAACCATCCAGCTGATGTCCATGCCTTCCCACATGTCTGTATGGATGCACATTAAGATGATGGGTGTACCCTCTCTTGCCACCATGACTTCATCCCAGTCTGAAGGAAAAATAAAACAAAAACGTACACAATTTATCACCAACAGAGTCATTTGAAAGGCCGCCTAATGCGGGCTGACACATCAAAACATGTATAAAACTTCTCAGAAAACCTTAAATACCTATGGCACCAACACAAGCAGAATACAAAAATGTCGCAGCAAGGAGGACAAAGGTGAGGAAAAAACACGCCATTACAAACACACAAACACTCTCGCTGCTTCAGGAAACTAAGTATTTGTGTGAGTGCTATGTGTCTTCCAGCCTAACAGGATGCACTGGAGGGATCATCAACAGGAAAACGTCATGTGTGTGCCAGCCTGATAGCCTTAAAAAGCTTCTGCAATTATAGCGCTAAGCCTGTGTTCACCAAAAATTAAAAAAATGTACGCATTTTAAATAAAGAACAAATGCACAATAAAAAACATACAGTATGCATAAAGTAAGGGTGCATAGAGAAAAGGTGGATCAGTGTGGGCACATGATGAGATCCATCCATTTTCCTCCGCTTATCCGGGTCCGGGTCGCAGGGGCAGCAGCTTCAGTAGGGAAGTCCAGACTTCCTGGTCCCCAGCGACCTCTTCCAGCTCCATCGGGAGGACACCAAGGCGTTCCCAGGCCTTCAGCGTGTCCTAGGTGTTCCCGGGGGCCTTCTCCCAACTGGGCATGCCCGAAACACCTCACCAGGGAGGTGCCCGGACTAGATGCCCAAGCCACCTCAACTGGCTCCTCTCGATGTGAAGGAGCAGCGGCTCTACTCTGAGCTCCTCCCGGCTGACCGAGCTCCTCACCCTATCTTTTAAGATGAGTCCAGCCACCCTACGAAGGAAACTCATTTCCGCCGCTTGTATTCGCAATCTCGTTCTTTCGGTCATGACCCATAACTCATGACCATAGGTGAGGGTGGGAACGTAGATCGATCGGTAAACAGGTCTTCACCACGACGGTCCGGTACAGTGACCGCATTACTGCAGATGCTGCACCGATCCGTCTGTTGATCTCACGCTCCAACCTTCCCTCACTCGTAAACAAGAACCCGAGATACTTGAACTCCTCCACCTGAGGCAAGACCTCACTCCCAACCCGGAGGGTACAGTCCACCCGTTTCCGACTGAGAACCATGGCCTCGGATTTGGAGGTGCTGAGTCTCATCCCAGAAGCTTCACACTCAGCTGCAAACCGCTCCAGTAAACGCTGAAGGTCACAGCCTGATGAGGCCATAAGGACCACATCGTCTGCAAATAGCAGAGACGAGATCCTAAGGTCACCAAGCTGGACTCCCTCAACACCTTGACTGCGCCTAGAAATTCTGTCCATGAAGATTATGAACAGAATCGGTGACAAAGGGCAGCCTTGGCGGAGGCCAACGTTCACCGGAAACAAGCTCGACTTACTGCTGGCAATGCGAACCAGGCTCCTGCTTCGATTGTACAAGGACCGAATGGCACGTAGAAGCGGACCATCAATCCCGTACTCCCGGAGCACCCCCCACAGGACACCACGAGGGACACGGTCGAATGCCTTTTCCAGGTCCACAAAGCACATGTAGACTGGTTGGGCAAACTCCCACATACCCTCGAGTACCCTTGCAAGGGTGTAGAGCTGGTCCAGTGTTCCGCGACCGGGACGAAAACCACATTGCAGCTCCTCTAACCGAGGTTCGACTAACGGTCGTACCCTTCTCTCCAGCACCCTGGAGTACACTTTCCCAGGAAGGCTGAGGAGTGTGATCCCCCTATAGTTGGAACACACCCTCCGGTCACCCTTTTTAAAAATGGGGACCACCACCCCGGTCTGCCAGTCCAGAGGTACTGTTCCTGACTTCCATGCAATGTTGTAGAGGCGTGTCAACCAACACAGTCCTCCAACATCCAGAGCCTTGAGAAATTCTGAGCGGAACTCGTCTACCCCCGGAGCCTTGCCACTGGGGAGTGATTTGACTACCCCAATTACCTCAGCCACGGTGATAGAACTGTCCACGTACGTATCCTCAGACTCTGCTTCCTCTATGGAAGGCATGTCAGTGGGATTGAGAA